>WKFP01015551.1:1207792-1225154 GCA_011057875.1 Pterocles orientalis | reverse complement strand
GGGGGGGGGGGGGGGGGTGTGACCACATGGTGGTGGTCCTGACCCAAGACACACATACTTTTGAATTTCATAAAATAACCACAAAACCTTCTTCCAAGAAAACATATGTCTTAACTCCCAGTTCTTAGGCTGAAAACCTACTCTGGTTGCTGATACTTCAGAGCTGCAGTATTTCCAGTATGAGAACTTCTCCTGTAAGCTCTTGTCTTATTTAGCAAAATCCTTCTGAGCTGACAAATGAAGCCACTATTGCCAAACACCAGAAACTTCTCACAAATGTACCAGCAACTCTCTCCCTTCTTCAAAAGTGAAGGTGCATGAGGCTCAGCAATCCAGCAAAGGGAGTTTGCTAAACTAAAGATGGGTGTTTTTCTGTGAGGCACATCTAATACCGATTGACAAGCTCATCTCCAGCTCTTTGGTTCCTACTACTCTCAAATTCAGGAAGTTTGCTTAACAACCCTTGTTTCCATCTGTGGGATTTGCTACCCTGGTTGTAGGTCAAACTCTAATATGCAGAGATCATACTAATGCATACATAACGACATAATATTTCCCATTAAGTTACTCAGTGAAAAGAGAGAACCAGCCGATGGTATTAAGGCTCACAAACTGGACATTGCCACCATTGATGGATCTTAAAAAACAGGTCATCCTGAAATACTTTGAAAGCTTCTAAAACAAGTGCAAGACCGAAGGTCACAAGGTCAGCATGACTGAGTGTCACTACAGTATTTTGCCATTCGTCCCTAGTTGGGAAAGGTTTTTTGTAACAGCTGGGTGGTTTCAGGCACGTAATGTGACTTCTTCAGGACAAATTTTTAATCTCATAAGCTTGATTTCTTGCAGTATAAAGTAGCTTGGAATAAAACAGAAATGCAGACTTTCAATAGTTAGATCAAACTGCAAGCTTCTCTAATGAATGACAACTTTTTCCTCTGAAGTGCTAGGTTTATACAGAAGACAAAACTGTGTTGTTTTAATGACAGCAAAATTCCAAAAAAAAAAAACTGCAGGACATACCTATTTTGCTTTCAAATACAATCTCAAATCCAATTTTCCCTGCTAGAATAAATTTAGTGTTAGGGTCACTGGCAACTGAAAAAGCATGAAAATTAGTGTTCATGTAACCTTATTAAAAATCTTTAGTGAAACACTGGAGATCCTGAGACCCATGAAACTTATAACAATGGTGCACAGATAATTTTCAGAAAAATCAAAATTGTTACTAGAAGGTGGTAAGATTCTTCAGTGGGTGATAAACACTAACATACAGTTCCTGTCCACTCCCCCAACCAATAAGAGTTCATCTTATATCAGACATGAATCAATGTGTAGATTAGTGGTGTCATTATCCCCAAAGTTAGAATATGCTGTAAGGTTTCACTGAGGCTTTTCAATAATACAAGGAGGACAGTGTACTGAAAATCATATGTATTAAAAAAAAAAAAAAAAAAAAAAAGTTGTCATCTGTGGAGATGTAGGTGAAAACAAATGCATTAAAATCTGCAGTTTTAGATACTCCAAAATTTAATCTGATTTAGTAATCTGCATTGCACATCAGACATAGAGTGACTAACAGTAATTACAGACACGTAGACAGAAACAGAGACCATTTGCAGATAGGCTACACATCAAAGATGAATATAAACCTTTGCAGATGGGTTGTTCTTATCACTTGACTCTTTTGGGACTCAGTTAAATGCACATAATAAATAATACTGTGGTTTCTAGAAAGATGATCTACAGGATTATTTCTGTCACAAGCCCCTGTGAGTTGCCAGATAACTCCTTCAATTGCCAGGGTGTGACCAGAGCCCCACACCGCCGTTTTGTCATCCTTGCATTACTGTGCAATAGGTTGGCTTCCCCAGTGCTCCACCTGCACACTCTGATACCCTGTTAGTGTGTTGCAATTTAACACAATTCTGCCCACAAAAAGGCAACAAGAAAGGCATTTTCACACTCCACAATTAAAAGAAGGAATAGCTAGATATACTACAGTGGCACAGGGATGTGGCTTGACATCCAGGGCTAAAAGCAGGAAAAGAAGGGAGCATGGCAAACCTTCCCAAAAGGCATATCAGATGTGAGAGTAATGAGGAATTCTATGATGTATCCTTTCTCAAAAATACAATAGCAGGTAAAAAGTAGGGAGGACAATCAAACAATATGTCATACAAAATCTACTGCCTAGACTGTGAGGATTAATTTGAAATTTTGACTAGGGGGAGAGCAGCAAGCACAGTGTTCAGACAACAGCAGCAGGTGAAATGCCACCCAAAGGCAAACAAACACAGCCCAGTGGGCTCTGCATATCTCTTCTCTGCAGTTTTGAGCCTGTAACCAGCCAGAAGTCCTTTCATTTCATTTAACAAAAGCCACAGTTCATGACTGTAACCTCCCCAAAGTCATTAACCCACTGGCTTGGCACAAGCACTTACAAGCGTGACTAATTTTAGAGATGAAATGAGCAGAGTCCTTGCACAAAGGGAAGACAGGAGCCAGAAGTGTGGAAAGCCTTCCACCACACTCCTGCCCAAATCCAGACACGAGAAAAAGCAGCCACATGCAGACAAAGCAGCCTGTGTTCCTAGAGCACACACCAGCACTGCTACAAAACAGCAGCAAGCTGGAAAGGGACCCATCACATTCATATTCATCTGCTCGGACACGAGTCAGGCCAGAAGCGCTCACTAATTCCCGGCTATTTAACAGAAGCACCAAGGCAGTCAGAGAAAACCAAAAATTGGTGATGGGCTTAAGTGTGCACTGGAATAGTAAAATAAACCAATAAACAGTGGATGTGTCAAGCTGAATTCCCAAGTCATAAGCTATAACATCTTCATGTGGTGCAGCGGGTTTTAATTTTACAGTATTTCTGCTAATGGCGGCAAGGGCTGCTCTAAAACCCAAGTAGAGACCCTTCATACTAGTATGAATGAAAGCAAATATATTGCATGTGTGGGTTAAATGGCAGGGTTGTTCTGATTTCTGCATCACAGGAGGGGGATATAGACAGATTCATTGTGATCCTCTATTATGGAGGATTGCATCACTGCAAGAAGATGAGAAAAGAAGCAGATGGGGAAGTAATGCCCTTCTCACCATGTGCAAGTGGGGCAGTAATCCTGGGCAGGCCAAAGCCAACATGAGAAGCTAGACGACAAAGCCACACTTTACCTCACCACTGCCTTTCCATGCTTCTGTTTTCAGTAAAGGTTTACAGGACAGACATCTTAGAAAATATCCATGTATCACATCAACAGTTCCTGGTATACTCCCAGACAGAGAGGTCTTAAGCCACTTGGGCCATTCACAGGATCTCCACAGAAATACCACTGGTATCATATTTGAAACCTTTCCCCCCTTACCCCATCCCTATTTCTCATGCACTAGACTCATTCAAACTAGGCCCAGGTTAGGAACTCAGAAGAGGATTTATTTTTCACCCAGTGTAGCTCAGTCAATACAGCCTAGCACCTCTGAGAGACCACTAAAGCCTCAATTGGAACAAAGCCAGCTAAACTGGTTAGCCTGTGGGTAAGCAAACAGCATGAGTATTTTTCCATCATGTTGTTGAGCAAACACAGTGGAAGAGTTGCTCAGGCAGGATCTTCCTTGTTGCTCCTGTAACACTGTCTTGCCAGCAGTGTAAATGGAATCTCCAGCAGGTGGTCACCAAAAGGCTGCCCTGAACTGATAGACTCATGGCCCCACCCGCCACAGGCAATCCCCTGCATGTGACTGGGCTTGCAGCAGTGCTTACCTGCATCCAAGGAAAGATCTGGCCACTCTCTCCTGTCCTTTTACCACAGGGCAGAGTCCCAGAATCTGAATTTACAGCAGAAGAAACCAACATAACTCCACACAGCACTTGGTTTAATTTTGCTGTGCAGAGGTAAGTGATTGATGCCCAATACTCAGCCACAAAATTTTCTAAGTGTCTGTTGGAAGGGCAAGGTGAGATATTGCGACCAAAAAGTTCAGATCAGTGTTGTTTTTCACGGAATTGCTCCAGGAGGCTGAAATTAGAAGCAAGAGTTACCCTAAGAAAATCTGTAGGTAGAATTTCTATAGATTTCATATTTTCATCACTCCAGTTTCATTATTTTCTATTCTTTAATAACTTTATCAGTAATGACAGTAATGCTTGCTGCACTTAGACTAAAACTCCTCAAAATGTTCTGGGACAGGTAACCTCAAGTGTAGAGGGTAAACACGGTTTCCTTTAATAACAAAACACTGGTATTTTTCCCAGGGTATAGCAAACAAGGTAGATAATGACAAAACGTAGATTATAGTCTCTTTGTGGTTCAGATGTCCTGATGCCATGAGACTGTTAATGTAGTTTTCTATGCTTGGGCAACTTTGCATTTTTTGTGCCTTTCTTCAGAAGAGGTATTCATTTTCATTACCTGTTAGCCATAAAATCAGCCTCCCTGAAAGTGAAAAACTGGCATTTGGTATTTTCTGCCGACAGGTATTTCCACAGGGTTTCAGTTAGGCTCAGTAAATGCTGCATTTATCTGCCTTTGGCCCTCTGTTGCTATCCCAATTGCAAGTATGCAATGCTCGATATTGTTTAAGTTTTGCTGCACTAAGAGTCAGCGAGAGTTTCACCATAATTACAAAAGGAGCCAAGTTACATATGTGATAGGCTGAGAGAGTTAGGCTTGTTTTTCCTGGAGAAGAGAAGGCCCTGGGGAAACCTCCCAGCAGCCTTCCAGTACTTTAAGGGGGCTTACAGGAGAGATGGGGAGGTACTCTTTATTGGGAAGTGTAGCAATAGGACAAGGGGTAATGGTTATAAGCTGAAAGAGGGTAAATTTAGACTACACATTAGGAAGAAATTTTTCACTGTGAGGGTGGTGAGGCACTGGAACAGGTTGCCCAGGGAGGTTGTGGATGCCCCATCCCTGGAGGTGTTCAAGGCCAGGCTGGATGTGGCTTTGAGCAACCTGGTCTAGTGGAGGGTGTCCCTGCGCATGGCAGGGGGGTTGGAACTTGATGATCTTTAAGGTCCTTTCCAACCTAAACCACTCTGCGATTCTATGATTTTATAATATAACAGTCCTAATTGCACTCCTTTGTAGGTGGTCACCTTTTATAATTATTTCTTAATCTCATTTACACCATTTTAACTACTTTGGGGTCATCATTTTGAGATTTATGCTTCTTTTGGTTCTTCAAATGACTCAGGCAATTTCCTAGGCAATTTCGCCCCTCCCCCAGCTCTAATCCTGTCAATACCTGGCTGCAGTTGCACTTTCCTCATTATGGCTCCAATATTGACAGTATGCAGGCCAGCTAACTGGGCCATACACTTTGTGCCTCAAGTGAAGCAGGCTCCCAGACTGAACCCTGGATCTCAGTGCATCCAGTTTGTACCTGACATGTAGTCCTGGGGAAGAAACAGAAAGTGGCAGACATGATCCGTTAGCTGGTGTTCAGGCAAGTAGACACATTTAATCAGTGGATTTACTGGCAGACCCCTCATCTGCCTGCATGCACTGCACCGCCTCAGTAGCACAGGGGTACTCAGGTTCCCTGTCCAATCTGCTTTACCCCTGGTGAGCCCATCCCACTTGGCAGCACTTCCATTCTTAACTCTCTTTTTTGTCAAAGATGATTGTTCTTTTCCATTGACATTAGGAATGCACTTTTGATCTCAAACGGTCTCTTCAATTTCAAAGGACATGGGGAGAAGGTTAATATCGCAAAGCTAATCAAAACAAATTACAAGATGCTAGTGCTAATGTTAAATCTGCAGACATGTCTCTCTTTGACAGAGAAAGCTTCCCCTTAAACAAAGCTTGCTATATTCTAGTGACAAATCACTCCTGTTCCAGCAAAGTACCTCTGGCATTAGTATAATAAAACCTCTCCCCTGTTTCTCTTACAAATGATAGAAACAACATGGATGAAAAGATAGCTTTGTCATCATAAAAGTGCCGGCACTGGGAGAGTCTGTAGCAAAGTCACTCTGAAATAATATTGCCAAGATAATCTGTAGCATAAACTTGCCCCACAGTTATCTAATCCCTAATCCAGCTAAGAAGTAGCGGAAAAATAGGGTCTCGGCATTAGCAGTTGTACCTCCAGGCCTTATTAACTGTCCATCTACTTTAAATATCCACCAGCGTTTTTTATCACTTTCTGTGGATTGGAGCAGTGAAAAATTCCCAAGCATAAAGCTATCAGCTTAAAAAAAGATGACACAAATATAATTTTATATTATTAACTATACTTGAGACGTAACTTCCCTTTTTGATAGTGAAATCAGATTTCATGGAGCTCTTCCATACTCTGTCTTTGTTTCCTGTAGTAATAATTTTCTTCAAAACACTACTCATAGTTGTATTGACTGTCTTGCAAAAGCTGGTTCCTTTGTAGCAATGGAAACAAATATTTTCAATGTTAAACTACACTTTTAGGTGTAATTATCATAGAATCATAGAATCATAGGATGGTCTGGGTTGAAAAGGACCTTAAAGATCATCTAGTTCCAACCCCCCCGCTGTGGGCAGGGTTTCCAGCCACTAGAGCAGCTGCCCAGGGCCCCATCCAGCCTGGCCTTGAATGCCTTCAGGGACGGGGCAAACAACACTGCAAATGTTCTGGAAATGCCATTACCTTGACCTTGTGGACACAGAATTGGATGGACAAGCAAGTACTTCAGTTTCCAAAGGGCTGAGAATCCAAAGCCCCGAGAGTTCAGTGCAGTCTGACAAATTATCAGTAAACTCCTTGGTGGCTATCTAGCATTAAAATCTGCCTTAGTCATAAACTGTGAAACCTGAAAAATAAAATATGATGCTAAAAACAGAGGATAATAATAAGGTTATCAACAGTGGAAACCCAACAGAAGGAACAATACTAAAAATTCAAAAGTGCATAAAACAAGTAAATTAAGCCCAAGTATTGAAAACATAGCAGGATGAAAAGATGCACAGGATATATAAGATGCTTAGACATACTGCAAAAAAAAAAGCAAGAAATTACAATTATAGTCTGAAGAATGAATATTTCCTTGAAGTTCTAGCAATTTATATATTTTCCCATACAGAGAAATCTCTATGACATAGCTTTATTATTATTGTTGTTATTGTTGTTGCTATTTTATTTTACTCTTGGAATGCTTATTTTACAAAAAGCCAATAGGCATTTTCAGGCCTATGATGACAAACTATGAAAGACCACTGATGGACCACAGTGAAGGAAGCCAAAGCACCTGGGGAGGTATCACTGGCGTTGCTCAGGATAAGCCTGGAAATCTCCCTTAGTACTTACAAATTGAATGCCAGCTCTCAAAGGAGATTCTCCCTGCCTTTGCAGCTTTCAACCTCAAACTTATCAAGTGGCAGAGTAACTAAACTGTCCAGTCTCTGCTAATCAGCACAGTAAAAATAGTGATCCAAAGCCACAAAGAGACTCATTTGTATCAGTAAATTTGCTTCTCAGGTTTGCACAATGTCTAGAAACAGATTTAACTGAGTTTGTGTAGCTAGCATGGGTGGGCTGGGCTAACCTTTCACAGGGAGGAGTGCTGTGAGGACTGAAGTAGTATCCTAGAGATGAAACAAATGGCAGGGCACCAAGACTCCTGGGGTCCTTCTTTGATTCCCCCACTGTCCTAACATGTGTCCTTGTCCTAATCTCTTAGGTGAACATGTTCAACCAAAATCTGGTACCTAAACCACATTTATGTATTGACCTGCTTCATAGAAGTTCTCGGTGTAATTCCCACTTTGATCCCAGTACAGCAGACCCTCTTCAGCTGAGGAGAGAAGTGCATCTTCTCCCTAGCAGCTGGGGCTCTCTAAAAGAAGTAGTAAGTGTAATGAGATGATTAGCAGCAAAATGGCAAAGTATTTTATGTATCAATATTATAGATCAATGTTGCAATCACTGGATTTTTTTATTATTTCAGATTAAAATGCAAAGGACCATGCAGCACTACCCAAAATGGCAGGACAATCTGGCAAGTAAAACTGGGCAGACAATTCTCCCTGCTGCATCTGCATTGCCTTCTATATCATCATTGTCTTCTATCCAAGCCCAGGTAAACACGTATCTTTATTGTTTTATAAACAAATTATTATTTTATTTGTAGTAAGACTATCAAAAGGAAAAGCAGAAGTTAGAAACTGATGTAATCAGATACCTGGAAGGAGTCATAAATGCACAGACAAAGAGATTTCCTAGCACTGAGAAATGAAGATGCAGGTAACATGTTTTCTCTAGGCTTATGGTGCCTTTGGCGTGCAATGAAGGAAATGCTTTCTCAGATTTGCTAATTTTGCGTATTCATTATGTTTCAAACTGTGTTCTCAGAACCAGTTGTGTGCTTTTTTCAAAAGTATCTTACTTCTGAAAATGAAACAGGAATGACAAACTGACATCTTAATTAAAATTATCTGCACTCGTTTAAACTTAAAAGGCTTTTAAAGTAGACTAGGTTACTAACAGTTTAAAAATTTGCCAAAAAAAAAGCAGACAGATATTTGTGAAAAGAGACTGAGGCAAATGAGATTTTTATGAATGCTTTTAAATT
Organism: Pterocles orientalis; assembly: GCA_011057875.1. Lineage (NCBI taxonomy): Eukaryota > Metazoa > Chordata > Aves > Pterocliformes > Pteroclidae > Pterocles > Pterocles orientalis. The sequence goes on along the minus strand of WKFP01015551.1, from coordinate 1,216,597 downwards.
CATTCATATTCAAGGTGTGGCTTACAGGAATTTTGCCAAGTCACTTTCTTTAAGGGATATGTCGGTCTCGGTACTCATCACACCACTAGCTCCTCTGGAGAAGTAGTTTTTAACCCCTTTGTAAGTTTAAGCAGAAGTACTAGGTGATACAATGAAGACATTTTAGCTTTCTGGCTTGCAAATCTAGTGTTACCTATAAATTTGGTGTTACCAGTTGAGTAACTATGTAGTTATAGAGAAGCGCCTATTAAGTCACCTTAAAACTGCAATAGGTGCTACCATGCCATTTCACATAGACACAAACACTACAGCACATCAAAGTACTATAACTGCATCTTCCAAATGCCACAGAACATCTTAAAAATCCATAGTAATAAGTAGGTTCTCAAACAGTGAGTTTTTTTAGTTAAAAAGGGTGCATGTATACCTCCAGTTTCACCAAGCAACTTTTATACCATTGCTTTCTGAAGGTGATAAGCTTTATAGAATATAGACCAAATTTTCTGTTGGTCCTTACTGCCCCAGAGGAGCATTTTACCACAAAACCCCCTTATTATGTGTGTAATGATCACTTTTCATCCTGTTCTGCAGGTATGCATGTATTTGTGGACATAATTTTTAGACACCTGACAACGGAACCAAAGCTCAAACTGCTTTTAAATTGCCAATACTGAAGTAGTCCCTCCTCAGTGCAAAGATGTAAACAAGAGCACAGCTTTATGAGAAAAGCCCTACATTGTTACTTCTCTTAAAATTTGCATTGTTTCTATTTAAATGTATGACCATCTAATGTGTCTGAACTCTTTTTACGTTTATTTAGTTAGCTCATTTTGAGAGCACACAAATATTGCTTGTAAACTGCTTATTACCTTTTGAATGTAAATTGTATTTGGTAGTTTACTTTGTGTAACAATTACTATTTTCTTTGGTCTACAAATTACACGGATTGTTACGTACCCATATCTAGCTCTGAGATCCAAATAAAACTATAAATAACACATAATACACAACGTAAGTAATGCTATAAAAGAATATTATATATAAATAACTCTTAGAATTGGAGGCTTTCAATAACTTATCCCACTAAAGGTATCTTTCATTCGTAGTTAAAAGTTAGCATAATTCCTATCCCTCAGCTAACCGCTGATGAAAACTTAAGCAGGAAGAAAATTTCAAAGACCAATAACTGAGTAATGCTTCACATGATCTATAGTCTTCTCAAGTTAGTAGGAATCTTTCTTATTCCTGCTACTGGGGAACATTTTCATCCTGATATGCAAATTTCAGCTATGCCTTTAAAATGCCAGCCTTTTAAATGTCCCATATTAGTCACAAAATAAATTTGGCTTCTATACACCCAATACCCTGGAAATCCGTTCATTACCATATTTCTAGTGTTGCATGAGTCTCCATACAGCAGCAGATGTAAAGCTTTTTCCTGTTCATTTCATTGATCCAGTCTTAGCTCCAAGCTGTAAGAATTCCTGGGGCTCTTTTGTGTGAAGGATCTAAGCAGCTTAAAGAGTAAATTTCTTTCATAGTTCCACCAATTCACATTCACAATTTTCATTCTCTGAGGAAATTGACTACAGGTTGGTTTTAACCCAGTACTGTGGTACTCATGGGGTTCCCACAGAACAGCACATTAAAGTGTTGGGGTATAGGGAATGGAGATTAGAAGTTAGTTTCTGAGCAAATTGACAAGTTATCCCTGAGCTCTTCCCAGCATCAGAGAAAACAAAAACAGTATTGTCCTTAAAACTCCTGTGAGGACAGAATTAAAAGTTGTGTTGCCCGTGTTGTTTTTTTTTTTAATTCCTTAAAGGGAATAAGACTATTAATAGACCATTACCAGCGGTGTCCTGACAAATACTTACATCTCTGTGGTAAACAAATTATAAGCCACATATCCAAACTAGCTCAAAAGAATCCCATTCTGAAAAGATGGAAAAGTGACTTACTTCAATTTAAGTTCTTCCCTTATTGCAGGAATTTTTTTATGTCACACAGACAACTGAAGACTTGATGTGCCCTGAAGAAATTACCTTTCATATCAGATATGTCCCAGATTTGGTCAAAAAGGATAAATTTACATTTGCAACAGAAACAAAGAACTGTATTAAGACAAGGCAATCTTTGTCCACAGGGAGAGCTGGGTAGCCCAGCAGGGTCTGTACAGCTACATATACAGAATTTGGACACCACCAGCTGCATTACATGAATCAGGACCTTACTCTGCTGTATTGAACAGGTGCTGCAGATCCACCTGCTTTCGTAATGCAGCTTCTCTGCCTACCTCAGCCCTCTTTATCCCATCGTCCACCTATAAATACTTGCCTCCTTTGTGAACAATGAAAACATATTTGTTGATTCTCCAGGACTGAGACCCGGTCACATTTCAGGCTTTCTATATCAGAATGCGTGTTCATACCATACCACAAGTACAGTTTGATCTTTGCCCAGGAGATGCCCAAAGTTACAGAGAAATCTGACACGGAAAATGGAGGCAATATTTAATTGACAGATTAAATAACAGATCAGGCAGAAATTCCCTGCAGTCTGAATGACCATATCTGGCTCCTATTTCAACACAGCAAAAAAGTCTAGAAAATCAAGATTATTCAAGGAAGTGGATGTATACCACCGATACTGCTGTTTTCTCAGGAAAATCACTATAAGGAAGACACATGGCTGAACAAAGCAAACAGTCTGTCCTCCTGTCCCATTAAAACAAACAAACAAACAAACAAACAAACCCCAACCCTACCAAAAAACCCCAGCAGCTAACACACCAAAATGGTGTCCAAGAAAATAAAAAATGGAAAAAGAAGTCTTTAATATTTGTGTATTTACCTATGTCATTTTTCAGCCTAGCCAAAATGAGGGTCTGTTACCAAAAAACCCAAAACAAACAAACAAACAAGAACAACCAAAAAAACAAACCTAAGACATCGGTATATTTACTGAGAACACTCTTCTGACAAAATATAGGGGCTTTTCATTTTTATTTTATTGACATACATATTTAAGGGTAACACGTTTCTTCTTCAAAGAACTCGTAGACAGCAAAGACTGAAACAGAGCACATGAAAGAACATGATGCAAAGCATGAAGCAACCAGGGAAAACTAAAGAGAGATCTCAAAAGCATTATGCAGAGCAATAGTAGAATAATTTTTGATCATTAAAAAAATTGGAGTTGTTTACAAGATTTGAAATGAAGCTATTTATTATTTATCTTCACTATCAAAAATGCCATCAAACTCACATACTAGCAACAAAGATTTCAGTAAATGAACAATGCATATATCTATTTTAGGACACATGGCTTATAATGTTAGTGAAATTATGTAAACTTTATTTTTTGGCAACAGCTTCTGATAAATAATTTGGAAAGCAGTATTTTTTTTAAATGCTCATCTACCTCTAGTCACACTACATTCTACAAATTGCATACTTTACATATGTAAAACATAACTAAGTTCATAAAGTAAAGATTTAGTCTATGCAACATTTAAACAGACTGAGATACCAACAGCATATCCCCAACTCATACCGTATACTCATATTTCAGCATATACCCTGTCCTCATGGACAGGCAGCAGAAGATTCTGTAATAAGATCCAGGAAGTATAGAATAGCCTCCAATGCAATGGGCTTAAAGCTGAACAATCAATGCTTAATACAACATGATCAATATTTGTAATATGAGTCTTGGATTAAAAAGCCTTAGTAATTACTTTATGAAAGAATCAATGTATTTTTTCAAACACAACTAAATATGTATGAGATTTGAAGCACTTCTTGGTACACAACACAGTGCTAGTTCTGTGAATGCTGTGAAATTCTTATAGAGAATAGGTTTGGTGGGTGTGATTCACTAACGTAATTTAGATCAGTGGTGTCCAAACTTTTTTGATCAGGCACCCCTATTAGTAAAATGTTTTTGAGCACACACAGCCGGTGTATTTATTTATAAGCTATATACATGCATTACTGAAGTTCTGATACTTTCTTCCTGCACTCTAACGGATTATCTCGTGTAGCCCACTTTGGAGACCACCGATTTAGATTATCTAAGTAACTTAAAACAACTGCAGTGCTTTTGATGACACAAACACCTGGGCTTCTTCCTTGTAACGTTACAGAACACAGTTGGATGCAGAAATCTGTAGTCCCTATGGTCAGATATAGTTTGCCAAACTATGGATTATATTCTGCATTTCAATATTGGTTTTAAAATACTGTAGCAATTAGAGAAAATAAACTAGTAGCCAAGCCAGGCACTGGGCAATCCATTGCTACAAAACTATCTAAAACACCATAGAAAACAAAGCACAAAAGCATTAACGTATAAAAATATTAAAAAGAGTTTTTAAGGGATGAAAATGGAGATGTATGAGAGCAGGATGCAAGTACGAGGACAAAGAGAGCAGGCATACTATGCAGAATAGGCCATTAACATGTCTTTGGGAGCCCATTAAGTTCTGAAGGTTAAAATGAGTCCGCACAAGACTGAGGTGCCACTAGAACAATGAGGTATAGTAACTGAGAAGCACTGGCTAGGATCAACACAGTGCTGGTTACAGCTGGGACAGAGTTAACTTTCTTCATAGTAGCTAGTAAGAGGCTGTATTTTGGAGTTCTGCTGAGGAGAAGGCTAACACACTGATGGTTATAGTTGTTGCCAGGACAATCCAAGGACTTTTCAGCTTCTCTGCTGTCTGCAGGTACAGGAGAAGCTGGGAGGGAGCACAGTCCCAATTAGTAGCCTAGGATTTGATCTTAGGTTTAGGATTGAAACCCAAATTGGCCAATGGTGTATTCCACATCATAAGGGTCTGTCTGAAAGTTCTCTCTCTGGGTGGTCTCTTGCTCCAGGTTGTCTCCCACTGGCTTGCCCCCTCTCAAGGTTGTCTCTGTCTCTTAGACACTCTGGCTCTTAACTCCATTCTGGGATTGAAGTTTCAGGACTCTCCCTGCTCTGGGATCATTAGCCAGGAACATGTTGAGCCTTGGTCAGCGGGTGGTGAGCAGTATCACTGTGTATCACTCATTTGTATATTTGTATATATTACTATTATCATTATCATTATTACTATCAATGTTTTTGTAGTTTAGTTATTAAATTGTTCTTCTCTCAACCCATGATTCTCTTTTCCCTTTACCCTTTTAATCTTCTCCTCCCCTATCCCTGGGAGTGGGAGGGTGAGCAAGAGGTTGTGTGGTGTTTGGCTGACAGCCAGGGGTTCAAAACCACAACACACAAACAGCCTGGTTGAGGCACTCATCCACCATACTCACAGAGGTTCACAACTTGGCATGCCTTAAATCAAGGTCTGCTCTGGGCTGTTCAGATAATGTAAGATTACTTTTACCTGCTCAAGAATTTGGACATTTCAGTCATATAAAGGCCTTGCTATACCTAATTATGTATTTTCCTCACTGTAATGAGACTACTGTAACATTGCCCATGTTGGAACTACCCAGGATTTCAGATTAATATAAAATATACACAAGATTTTCCTGCCAAGCCCATTACCTCTGTTCTACAGCTCAGATTTGAATCTTATCAAGCAGCAAATGGAATGGAAAATTATCAGTTTTATAATTAAAGCCCCAAAATTGCTTAGGACATGACTGAGATTATGGCTTTTGCCATGTGGCATTTCCACTGATCAGAGTTTAATGAAGACAATAGATTCAGATGTTCAAAGTGAGTGCATGCAACAAGGTTTTTTCCATGCACACACCTTGTGGTGGGACAGTTTACACAACTGGAGTGCTGCAATGGATGGAGACGAGCCCTTCAGAAGAGACAGGCACAGAAGAGGAGGAAGGGAGCTGCCCTCCATGTGAAGGAACAGCTCTGATGTGTGGGGTTGAGGTTTGCATATGAGCTTGCAGGTCAGAGTTGGAGGAGAAGTTGCTAAGCATGACACTGTGGTGGGATGTGTTACAGATCACTGACCAGGGCAAGAAAGCAGATGAAGCCTTCTCTGAACAAGCTGAGGAAGTCTCTGTCATCACAGACCCCCATCCAGATTGCTGGAGGGTGTGAAGGATAACTTCTTGCTACACAGATACTGGATGAGACAAGCAGAGTCGATGCCATAGTGACCATCAAATAGTAGAATCAAGTTCCTGAGGGGGGTAAGGGAGGAAGGTGAGTAGCAGAGCAGAGACCCTGGCCTTTAGGAGAGCAGACTTTGGGTCAATCAGAGAACTGGTAGGTGGGATACCACAGGATTCAGCTCAGAAGGAAAAAGGATCCCAGTAAAGTTGGTTGGCCTTTGAGCAGAGCATCCTCAAGCACAAGAACGGTCCACCTCTACACTTGGGAAGCCAAGCAGACATATCAGGAAGCCAGCCTGGCAAAACAGGAAATCCATGATAGAGCTCTGAGAGAAAAAAGGCACCACACAGAGAATGGAAGGAGAGACAGCCTACAAACTGAGAATGAAGAAATACTGCCTGGGCATGTAGGGACTGTATCAGAGAAGCCAAAGCTCAGCCAGAGTTGAGGCTTACCAGGAACATCAAGAGCAACAAGAACCTTCCACTGCTATATCAGTAGTAAAAGACTGAACAGAGAAAATAAGTAACTGCTGCTGAATGGCGTGGATGACTTAGTCACAGCAGACACATAAGAGGTTGAGGTATTCAGTTCATTAATTTCAAGAAGTATGTGCATAAATTTCATTTCAGTAAAGCTGTATAAAGTGCAATTAGAGCAGAACTTTTCCCAAACAGAATGAGGAAAGTTCATAAAAATTAATATTCACAAATGTATCCTTGAAAACATGTTATATAAAGATTTGCCAGCAGACATCCTATTCTGTAATCATGCAAATAATGATTCATTGTCTTTCAAACCCTCCACTGTAGTAATAGTTATTACTGTTATTATCTAATTGTATCTAGGAACAAGAGTGTATCTAGGATCACAATACATTAAGTAGTATACAAACACAGAAAAACAGAGGCACTGCCCAAAGAGCCAGTACTCTGGTCACTCTCTACATCTCTTCTACTGCCTACAATGAAGATGAGACCATCAGAGTATGTGTCATTACCTGAATGTCAGCATTACAGAAGGAAGTAGGGTGGGAGAAAGTACTGGCAGCCTTTTACTGGCCTTCTTAGGTAAAAGCTTACAGTTATGTACCATGAGGTAGACTAATAAGTTTTAGACAAAAAGAATCTGTGGGAAAGATGGGCAGTCATCCCTCTGTGTCAGACTTCTCACCATCTATCTCAAAAAAAAACCACATCTCCATCAAAACATCTCAGGGATGCTACATCTTACCTCAAGGCTCTCCAGAAGAAGGCTGCCCTTCATCAGGAGGTAAGCTTGTTCTTTCAGAGGAACAGAAACCTGCCTAGAACACTGCTCCAAATCGTCACCCTCAGATTCCCAGCCTAGGTATTTCCCACCTCCCTCACTTGCCAGGGTCCAGGTGCCTACACCCTTGAACAATTCACAAAATACAACCAGGAACAATATCCGTAAGACAGCTGAAGGTGTATATTTCTGATCTAACTACTGACTTACTGCGAGGCTGTTCACCTGAGAAGACTTCTTTAAAATCCTCTCTCTATAACAAAAGTCACCTGCTTCCTCAGAAGTACAGCCTACCTGTGACATCACTGAGTGGGCCAACGAGGTCCAAAATTAGCAGCTTCTGAAGCTGTGGTTTCTAAGGATGGAAGTACCCTTTTGCTCTCCAGGTAAAATGTTGAGGCTACTCTGGGAGTAGTACCCTGATATTCCAACCATCCCAAGTAACCAAAGGTCTTCAAAGCAGCTTGTGAGGACCCCACAGTGTGGGAAATCTTTCTTAGAAGAAAAATATTTCTGTCTGCGAGAACTTTCTTAGAAGAAAAATGTTTGTCAGAACTTTATTAGAAGAAAAATACTTATGTTTATTAGAACCATTTTAGAAAATGGACGTCTTGTAGTTGATGTCTGCTGCAGAAGAAGATAACACCTGCAGGGGATGAGAAAGAAAACAATTGTTCAGGATGTCGGTGAGATAAGGAGAAATTGAAGGTAAACAATCAACAGGATTAGGTCATGTTAAGGGTCCCGTTCCCAGGACCCTAGTTAGCCAATAGTAACTCTGTCTTTAAGATTTTTAAATCATTGTATCCAATCAGTGATTGCCAAATCTGTGTGAATTCTGTACAAAGGCGTGCAACTAAGGCGTAATAAACGGTTACAGCATGATCATATTGGTCTGCGTCTGAGTCCCTATCAGCGGCACCACAGTACTCTTGAAAGTACTGAGTTCTTAAAGGATAAGGTAATCTCCAAACCAGGCGGCAGAATTAGCTCACAGAATCACAGAATCACAGAATCACAGAATGTTAGGGATTGGAAGGGACCTCGAAAGATCATCTAGTCCAATCCCCCTGCCGGAGCAGGAACACCTAGATCAGATCGCACAGGAACGCATCCAGGCGGGCTTTGAATGTCTCCAGAGAAGGAGACTCCACAACCTCTCTGGGCAGCCTGTTCCAGTGCTCTGTCAACCTTACTGTAAAGAAGTTTTTTCTCATATTCAAGTGGAACCTCCTATGTTCCAGCTTGAGCCCATTGCCCCTTGTCCTATCACTGGATGTCACAGAGAAGAGCCTGGCTCCATCCTCCTGACACTCACCCTTCACATATTTATAAACATTGATTAGGTCACCCCTCAGTCTCCTCTTTTCCAGACTAAAGAGACCCAGCTCCCTCAGCCTTTCCTCATAAGGGAGATGCTCCATTCCCTTAATCATCCTCGTGGCTCTGCGCTGGACTCTC
>WKFP01015551.1:1125810-1207772 GCA_011057875.1 Pterocles orientalis | reverse complement strand
TTCCAGTGAGGGTGACAGAGCACTGGAACAGGCTGCCCAGAGAGGCTGTGGAGTCTCCTTCTCTGGAGACATTCAAAGCCCGCCTGGATGCGTTCCTGTGCGATCTGATCTAGGTGTTCCTGCTCTGGCAGGGGGATTGGACTAGATGATCTTTCGAGGTCCCTTCCAATCCCTAACATTCTGTGATTCTGTGATTCTGTGACCTGCCCGCCCACGGCGGCCTCACCCCCTCGCTGCCTCAGGCGGCCACGGCCACGCCCCCGGAAGGGGCGGGGCATCCGGTCGGCACACTGCCCCTTCCCTCCCTTCCGAGGCAGCAGTAGCCCTTATGACGTCGCCCGGACCAGTGTCCTGCTCCACTCCGCGGCCGCCGGCGGCAGCATCACGGAAGTGCGCCGCGCGCCTCCCTCCCGTTTCTCCTCCCCGCCCCTGGGCGACCGCGCGCATGCCCCGGCGGCGTACGGCGGGTGGGAGGAGCCGGAGGCGGAGCCGATGGGTGGGCCCGGCTCCGCGTCCCCTCTCCCCCCCCTCGTCGTCCCCGTCCCCGCCTCGCTCTCGCAGTCCTGCGCCTTCCCGTAGCCCGCCCCTGGAGGACGGAGCGTCTCGCCTATCGCCGTTGCCGACACGGCGGGCGCTGCTGCTTCAGGAACAAAGGAGGAAAGCGGCAGCGGCGGTGCCGCCAGCTCTGTGCCCCCCCGCCTTCTGCTCTCCCTGCAGCTGCCCGGAGCCACCCGCGGCGCCTTCTCCGACGCCCGCCGTGGGGTCTCTGGCCCCCGCCGGGAACAGGTAGGTGGGAAGCGGTAGGCTGAGTTGGGCTCGGCTCCCTAGGGCGGGGGTGCCCGGGCCTCCTCGCCGGCGGCATCGCCGTCTTCCGCCTCTCCCGGTGGCGCGGGGGAGGCCGCGGGCCGGGCCGGTGGGGGGCAGCGCCGGCGGCGAGACAATGAGGTTTCCCTGCCCACCGGCGGCGGGGCCGTGCTGGCCGGCAACGGCGCGAGGCCAGGCGGCGGCCGTGCCGGGCGTGACTCAGGGGTTTGTGAGCAGCGGCCCGGCCCCGCCGCCCCGTCTGGGCCCCCCCCGCCCGCTGTCCCTGTTCCTTAGCCCGGCAGCCTCCGGGTCTTTTGTGTTCCGGTGTCCTCGTCGGAGGAGGCGGGGGAAGAGGGGGGGCAGTTAAGACGTACTGCGCTGCGGGCGCTTGGCAGCGGCACCCCTTTTGTCTGAGTCGCCCAGGCGGGCTTCACCCTCCTCGGGAAGCGCCCGGTGTCTGTCCGCCGTATCAACCCCTCAGCCCCGCTTCCCCCGTGCAGCCTGACTGTACCCCGCTTTTGTTTCGTTTCTGCGTTTCTCTTGTTTAATCGTGGTCCCCCGTCGGGAGGAGGATGTTGGAGTAAGTAAGTATTTGGGTCAGCTGGCCCATCGCTGGCGCAGTTCCCGGGCTTTATGGTTGATTTCAGTGCACGGTGGGATCGTTATTTCCGTCTTCACGGTAACATGTGGCATCGCGAGGCCTGCGGGGGTGAGCCCGGCTGTGCCCGCCGCTGTGGGGTGGTGGGCTCGGCCGTCGCCTCGGGGGCGGAAAGTGCGAGGCCTGGGTCGCTGACAGGATTTACGTTCCCTTCCGAGGCTGGCTGGTAGAGGCGGGGACGCGCGGCCTGAACCGCTGTCGGAGTTAAGGCGCGGAGTGAGCGGGCCCCTTTCTGTGTCCGCAGGTCCCGGGGCTAAGCGGGAACATCCCTGAGGTTAAGACCTGCTCCTGTGGGAGGTAGAACGGGACCTGGTTTATTGTCTTTCTCTCGCAAAGCGGAATAGTTGGGTTTAACCACCCACCGCAAGGCTGTGGGTTGCGTTTGTGAAGCGGCGGCCCCCCCCCAGGCCCTCGGTCCCCCCCCCAGCTGCCCTCCGTGCGTGCCGGGAGCTGGCGGCGAAGATGGCTGTTGGAAGGGACGAGCTGGTGATGCGGCATTTCTGGTTGGCTTTCGGCTTCCGCGCTGCCCGCTCTGCCCTGGCAGGCAAGAGTAAAGGGGTTTTGCCGCCTCTTCCCGCCTTGGCGTGTGGCGGGTCGCCGGGGCTGGGCTGGGCTCGGGTCGCGCAGGAGGAGCCGGCAGCCTGCGGGCGCTATAAATAGGAGCTGATTTCACAGGGCCGGTGGCGGCGGCGGCGGAGCGCTCCGGCCTCGCGTGCCCGTCACGTCGGAGCCGTTTGACAGTGACGTGACCCGCGGCGGGGGGGGCTGCGCTTCCGGGGAAGAGGAAGAAGGGGTTAGCTGCCCAAAGAGAGGGGGACAGCGGCAGTAGCAGGGTCGGACGGGGGGAGTGCGTGGCGGCTGATTCGCTACGGGCTGTGGTGGACATCGGAGCACACCTTCTGGAGCCTGGAAGAGTGGAAGACTACTTCTTAAGCGTTGGATAGCAACGGCTTGACCTTTAAATTAGGGCACGCATTTAAAGTAGTGGAAGAATGTGCTGACAAAGGGGCCGCTGAGACTCCGTTTTCTAGTAAATTAATACCAGTCTTAGCATCTAAAGCTAGATTGAGTAAGTGGTGAAATGTGGGCGCTAATTAGGCGCAAGTCAATTGGGGTTGGTGGTGGCAGTGTGTATGATAGCACTTTGAGCTTACCTACTTAATGAAAAGGCAGAAGTACAGTCTTTGTTTGTATATTATAGACATATGCTTACAGTATGGATGACAAGATATTTTTTTTAGATTTCTGTAAGTTCATCATGGTTTCTTCTGACTCCCTTCACTGGAAGTAAAGCTTTAAAACTGTATCAGAATAAATGTGAAGCTGTTGAAATAAGTGTGAAGTCCTGAAATGAAACTATACCTGGGAGGTATTATAAAAGTATAAATAATGCAACTACTTATACCTGGAAAATGAGATCCTGTGACCATCAGCAGGCAAGCAGTTAAATTTTGCTTGTTTACTTTCTCCTGCTCATGGTTTACTTTGATCCCAGAAATTTAGTTTAACTAGACAAAGACAGCTGTCAGTTGCAGTTGTTGTACTAGTGGAACATAATCCCATCTTCCAAGTAGTGAACTTTGTTTATTAAAATAAGTATTTCTTTGTGTACTGTAATGAATTTGCTTTTGATGGTTTTGACTTCTCACAGGCATCGACAGTTAAATATTTCTTATTGTGACTGTTGCGGAATAGGAAGACAGCAATCTAGAGATGACATTAAAATGTCTCCAGGTGCCATATAGAATGCTTCTACTAACTTTAAATTCTGTGAGGAGAAGTGCAGAATTCTAATGTGTTCTCAATTTGAAGCAGATTGCTTGCGTGTTGTGTTCCAGTTTTATTGCCCATGAGAATCAAGGATTTTGTTGCTATTCAGTTTTTCTACTAACCTTGCTTTGCAGAAGTTAACCAGTAGTCAAGGTGAAGTATTTTTTTTCCTAACTTCTGCAGTTCCTGGCAGTTAGCATTGTGTGCCTTTGGGAGGCCCAGAAATCTTGCCATAATGTTGCTAAGATAAAGGATTTGACTGTTGGGTGTTGTTTGTTTGGGTTTTTTTCCAGATGTGTAGGCTGTGTATTAGAACATATTCAACAGCTTAAAGTTGTTAATTTTATTTCTCGTGGAAGAAAAAGACCCAGTCTAGGCTTATTTCAGAGATACTCTGCAGATTCTCTGTTGAAGGGCCTGTTACACACATGTTGTTGCCAGTTAGTGCTCCCTCTCAGTTTCATACAGGGCCTTATTTTGGAAACTCTTTCTGAAGAGAGGGATGCAGACTTTTAACTGGCTGTTGCCAATGCTTCAGAGATTTTTACTGTTCTGTTTGGCAAATGTGTTATGAGAGTAGGAACTGCAAATAGGTGAATTAGCATCAAAATGATGCAAGATCAACATTACTTAAAAAGTGGAGCTCTACTACTGGAGTTGGGGAGAAAAATAAGCTATGTTATTTGCCAGAACTGTTTTGTAGATATGAACTTGGCCCTGCTTATTATGCTCATCCCTGTTAATCAGAGGCTGGCAATTAAGGGCTTTTTTTTTGGCTGTTAAATTGAATTTGGTCATAATCTGCACATGCAGCTCAGTCCTCAACAAGTACATTATTTCTCAGTATGATGACGCTCCTTCTCTTAAAGGTTCATAAAGATGTTACTTAGCAATACAATTGCAGTATGGCATGGTATGTTAACATCCATATAACCCCCTTTAAGAATGCTGATATCACTTCTGGGGGGCAAAGTAAGCAGACATACTCTTAATTCTATAACCCTGTAATTGATTTTGGTGACTTGCCAGCTCCTAATGCAATTCTTGGTTTTATTTACAGCATCAAGATGACTCAGGAGACAAACCAGACCCCAGGGCCCATGCTGTGTAGTACAGGGTGTGGATTTTATGGAAATCCTAGGACAAATGGGATGTGTTCTGTTTGCTACAAAGAGCATCTTCAGCGACAACAGAGTAGTGGTAGAATAAGCCCAATGGGTAAGGGTGTGTGTTTTTTACTTTTAAAAAAAAATAAAACATATAGAATGCGAAGAGGAATCCCAGAACATGTTTCAGGAGAACCTCTGAAAGCTATGTACTAAAACAATAAATATCAAATAATACTATTTTAAATCACAGTAAAGATAAAAAGACGTTCTTGTGTAATGTATTCTTGTCCGCCTGACATTCAGCTATAATTTGCTTTCCCACTTAGCCTCCTGTGTTAGTATATTCTTATACAAGATCTGTATTTTTGGTTGTTAACAGTGTAGCCTGTCTTTTAGTAAGAAGTAATATGTAGTAGCAGTGAAGATTGTATGCAGACAGTTCATAGCTGTATACAAGACTTTTGACTAATGTATGTTCTACAATTTGTTTGTAAATAACTTGTAAAATTCTCGCTATATAGGAACAGCCAGTGGTTCAAACAGTCCTACCTCAGACTCCGCATCTGTACAGAGAGCGGACGCTAGCTTAAACAACTGTGAAGGTGCTGCTGGCAGCACATCTGAAAAATCAAGGTAAGATGAAGGTATTACTGTGAGGTTTGAATGAACTGTCAGTGTGTAAAGTTGAAGGCCCACAGCCATTCTGCCCTGTTGCATTGAGTTTCTGCAGGGGAAAAAGGGTCAGTACCTGACAGTGCTTTATGAATCTGTGTAAATGAGAAGTGATTAAAATGTTTAGTGTTGGACTGCAACATTTAAAAGGATGTTTTTGATTTATATAGAGAAATATTTGCTACAGGGATTCTAAAGTAGAGTCAGAAAATATGTGTTTTGAAGATAATAGAAGCAGAGGTCAGGAACATGTATCAGTAATTGAACAGGTAATTTATGGGTGGGTTTGGACACCTGAAGCTTTTATTATAACACAAATCTAATGTAAATTATGTGTTTCACTGTATGTAAACAGAAACGTGCCTGTTGCCGCTTTGCCTGTAATGCAGCAAATGACAGAAATGAGCATTTCAAGAGAGGAAAAAATAACACCGAAAACAGAGTCTGAGCCAGGTATGTTTTCAGAGTAACACTGGGTGCAAGTGGTGACTTAATGGAAGCTGACAATTTGTTTACTTGCTTAGCAGGCATCTCCTGTAGAGGTCATGGTCTTGAGGAGCTGTTAAGATGTTTGCTAAGGATGTTTTTTGAGAACTCGTGTCAGAATTAAGAAAAAGGACTGGTGCCACAATATCGTTTCAAGATGTGTGTTCAATATTAGTAAAAAATTTGGCACGTGTAAGGGTGGTTTTGGCTCCTAAATCTTTGTTTTTAAAAGTAAAGCACTCTAAATTTGCATTTGGGCAAGATGTTCAGTTTTGAAGTAAATGTTGAGATTTCTGTGTATGATCTAGCAGTATAATTCCTGCGGACTCATGGCAGTCAAAATAGCTTGTTACATTTGGAAAATTGAGTTCTTAACAAATTGTATTCTGCACAGGAGTGAGAGTATGGAGAATAGCAATGCCTGGCTTAAAAATGCTAAGAAAAGCTCTTTAGCGTTCTTGAATTAATTGAGTAATCAGTAGATGTAACCAAAGGATTGTTCTGTGAATGCAGGATACTTCTTGCCTTAATTGTTGAATGTAAATTGTGAATTTAAAAGTTTTATTTTTGTACTGGAAGTAAATTTAGTAATTAAACTTTAAAGTGTAAACTATTTATTGGAGAGGGCAGGGAGGGTCAGCTTTCTTACCTACAACTATTGAGTGATTGAATTAATATCAATTTGTTCAAATGAGTATCTTAACACACTCGTTCTGTACGTACATCCACGCTTTTTTATTTAACAGTTCTGAAAGTATTTAAAACTCTAAAGGCTGATGTTTAATAGGAAGCCTGTTCAGTCAAGCTGAAGATAATTTTTTTTTTCAGTTTTGACGTCGGTGAGAAGAAAATTGTCAGAGATGCTACTCAACACTGCATAAAAATGATTTTTATTTAGATATGTCTTTGGCAGCAAAGACTGCTCTGGCACCTGATACTTCATTGCTGAGTATTTGTACAGAGGGTTTCACAATTTGCAAGTCGCCATGCCAAGTCAAGGGCCTGTTGCGATAGGACAAGGAGTGATAGTTTTAAACTTAGAGAGTACATTTAGACTGGATGTGTGTAAGGAAGAAGTTTTTTGTGATGAGGGTGGTGAAACACTGGGAGAGGTTGCCCAGAGAGGAGGTAGATGCCCCATCCCTGGAAATGTTGAAGGTCAGGTTGGACAGGGCTTTAAGCAACCTAATCTGGTTGAAAAAGTCCCTCCTCATTACAGGTTTGGACTAGGTGACCTTTAAAGGTCTCTTCCAAGTCAAATGATTCTCTGATTCTGTGACATGAACTAAAGTACAGTATATTGGGCTTTTTTATTATGTATAGACTGAGAGGAGATTTTTCCAAGTATTAACTTCCTGTAACTAGTGTCATCTGAAGGGGCTTTGTGTATATAAGTGAGAAATAATTTAGACTTCGTTACAATGTTTATATAGCCATCTTGCCTTATTATTAATTCCTACATGAAATGTTACAAGCATGAAAGAGGAATACTTAAAATGGTAACAGTGGTGAAGTAATAGGTGACTTTACTCTTACTAGATAGGCCAGTAGGAATTTGTCATTTTGTTACGTGTAAAGGGCAATCTTCAGTTGTTTTTTGGGTACTGTGGGTCAACTGTAGTGTCACACATCATTCTACTGATTAGAATAGGGGAAAAAATCCAAAAGCAGCTTGAGATACTTTTTATTGTTATAAATAATCTTGCAGGTTGAAACCAGTAAAACCTGTGACAAGCTTGTGTAGAGATTGCTGGAAAAACTGCCAGAGAACGTAAATGTATCTCGAAAAAAGCTTATGGAGTAAAACTGCCTTCCTGAATACATACATTCATGAGACAGCCTCAGCTGTTGTTATGCCCAAGTTCCCTTTTAAGAGGTACAGTTTGACACAGCTTGTAGACAGCATAGGATAGTATACTTGTATACTGTTCTTAGGGTTTGTTGGATGTGTAAAATACACAGTGTTGGCTGTATCAGTGGTACATTGATACGTCTTGCAGCCAAGAGAAGCTGGACTAGGCTTTTTATAAAAATCCATGTCGTGTCTGGACTAGTTGCATTTTTCTTGTCTTCCTTTTTCTAGTATCATCTAATATCATAGAATGGTTAGGGTTAGAAAAGACCTCAAAGATCATCAAGTTCCAAATATGTGTTGGTGTCTCCTCTCAAAGAGGAACTGAAACAATGATAAAGAGCAAATAATTCACATTTCCTCATAACAACAAACTTGAATGCTTTCTGTGAGGTGTAATTCTCTAAAATAAGCCCACAGTCAGGAAGTTGCTAATGAAAACACACTCTAGTTGGAAGCACAGTCTGCTCCTAGCAACTGAATTTCATAATCCACTATCACATAGCGGATCATGAACAAATGTAGCCTTCAAGGCAAGTAAGTCTCTTTCCTTTTAATGACTTCAACAGTATGAATTTGTGTTCTCTTCTGCCAGACCTGGATTAGCAAATGAAATTTTGGATGTTTCCCTTACAAGCCAGAAAGTTAAAAATAGTTATATCTGGTCAACTGACTTTTTTAACAGTCTGTACTGTAAAATTATACTTTGCTGCCTGAGTTGAAGCAACTGACTTGAGACTTTTTGTGCTAAAGTTGAGAACAATGAAGCTTAATGGGCTTATTTTTCTTGATTTCCCTCCCCCCCCCCCTTGCCCAGGTTGAGGTTGCAACCTGGATTCTCATTCAGAATAAATCTGTGCGAAGACAGTTAATCATATCTTAACATTTGAAGCAAGAAAAGCATGGTGGATGTAACTGGTTGTAATTCACATGTTTAACATGGTATATTTTTTTGTAACTTGTAATTTCTTAGTTCACTGTTCCTGTTTGTTGCAATTTTATAATTGAACAGTGGTGTGTGTTCACTGCAGTTGTGTGTCTGAACTGCTCGCAAAAGTCAAAAATCTGAAGACTTTTATGTCAAAACTCAAATCCATAAGTGGGCACTACTTAAAGCTTATCACAAAATACTTTTTAATATAATTTTTACATTTCTTAAGCATTGAATTCTAATACGGTCCTGACTGAAGTTGGACTATACACAAAGAAATCTAGAAATATGATTCATAGGTGCTTTTTTTTCCTCTGCTGAGTTGCAGCAATTAAATGCAAAACCTAGTGAACTCCTTTCCTTTCCTTGTGTTACACTGTCAGAAATCTACCGAGCTGGTGAGGCACGGCTGAGCCCTTCCTTAAGAAATGTGTTTTGTTCTAGCATATATATTGAAGTGGAAATAAAAGATTCTCACAAGAAAGAGAATTGCATTACATAGTAACCTCTAAAAATAAACTTTTGAAAACAGGTATGTTTAAACAATCATTGTTTCAAGTTACAGCATATTTTTAGCATTTTCTCATGTGTTTGTAGGTCATTACCTTGCTGAATGATGAGTCTCCAGGTTCTGTCAGTATTTCCAGATTCAATTAGTATCAGCATGCATATCAGAGGCTTGGGGGTTTCTTGGTTGGTTTGTTGTTTGGGGGTTTTTTTCAGTAGTTTTGTTTTAGGGAGCAGAGTGGGATTAGTTACTTTGTGAAGCCACAGCTGCAAAGTAGCACTGCTTAGAAAGTGAACCAGAAATTAAACTGGTTATGGTCTTGTGTCAATTATGTATTTTAAAAATACCATAATACTGTTAACTTACTGTATAATTCCATCCATGTTGTAGCTTACCCTTTCAGTTCCTGAATTAATCAGATTCAGAAGAAAGCAGGGAGTGATGGTTGGCTCACTTGTCTCTTGGCTGTCTACCAAGCTAATATGATTGTTATTTTATGGCTGTCCTGCATTCAGCTTGAGACTTTGTTATGGGTTGCCCTCACTTTTATTGTAGATAAAACACACGGGTTCTATGTGATGTGTACAGTGTGTTGCAGATAATATTGTGAGTAAGATGCTGAGCAGACATATCTTACGAGATACAGTGGGCTCAAGATGGTAATAACATTATATTCCTTAGATCTTGTCATAGAGAATGCCTTGTTAATTCTGATGTTTTTGCACGTGGCTATAGTATTTAACGATGTTGCTATCTGTAGACAGTTCCTTTGTGGCTGTTAAAATCGCCTTATATAACAGCTCTGTCTTGTGTTGAAAACAATTAGTTTGTCTTCATGTTGCCTGTGTCTGCTGTAACTTTGGTAGATGCTCCTGGTTGAAACATTTCTGAAAGGGAACTGCTAGTGTCTTATAAACCCTGAAGCTGATCATCTTGGAAAATAAGGCTGGGGACCCAGCTGCTGGTCCTGTGCTTGTTGCTGATAGGATGCTGTTATTTTTTGTTAAGAGGTATACCACAGACACCAGGTCCTTATGGTGACCATATCACACAGCAATCCAGTTTAATACAGAAACTTGGGATATCTTTTGCATTGTATTAATGTGACAAATATCTGCAAAGTGCTTATTGGATTGGGGCATGTCAGGGATTAGTTGCGTGCTGTGGAACATTTCTGACCCCTTTCTTTGGCATGAAATTAAACATGATGGGAGTTTATTCTTCAGCCTTTAATCATGGGCACCTAGGTTGACACAGCAATTGCAGTTCCTGAAGAATAAAATATTTACTCTCAAGAAGCTTGATAAAACATAAGTGCTGTCCATCTTTTCAGGCTAAAGTTTTAAATTCAAGTTCATTGTGTTAATGGTTTGTTATGCAGTATGCGGTAGTACAGTAGTACAGCTTTCTGCTCTGGTACTGCAGAATTGCAGTCTAATGTCTTTCTGATGACTTTGACTTTACCTTCTTTCTCTCCTGTATTATTTTTCACTGTTCTTTTATGGTGGGTGTTGGGGTTTATCTTCATCTAGTTAGAATGCTTAAATCCAATGCTTTCAAGACTGCTCCACTGGCATGCTTACCACTTACTAGTACTATGAGAGTCATGCAGTTTAAGCTGTTGGGATGTCATTTTGGTTGTTGGGATGTAATTTTTGTTTAGTTGGAGAAAAAGCTTCTAAAAACTGATTGGTCTTACTTTCATAGCCCTTTCTGGTTGCTTTTGATATGTGGAGTATTAAAAAGTAGTACTGCTTTATTTTCATCAAGTTTTGTTCAACATTGGATTAATTCCTTTCCAGTGTGAAATCTCAGTTGGAAAATACCTACAGGAGGCATGCTCTTTTGCAGCAACCATACTGTTTTATATAAGGAAAACTGTCAGTTTAAAAAATCTTCTTCTAGTGGCTGTTAATTTTGAGTGGAGGTCCAACGTAGTTACTGTGGCTTAATACTTTGGGGTCAGAGATGAGCTATGTTCTCCAGTTTGTAGGACCTTTCTGCAGACGGGGCAGCTATCGTGCTGTGGCGTGTGGCTAATTTCACTCATCAGTGGCCTTGCTATTCCTACGCACCCTTTGTAAAGATTCATCTTATCTTCAGACTACACCTGAAGGAAATTTTTCCAAGTTCATGATGCAGTGTCTGTATTTATGTGGGTTGTTTTCAGGTACATCTCCAATACTAAGATTATGTTAGTCTTTATTATCCCAGCATATCTGTGGTAGTCTTCCTCATGCATGATGATAATGCATCTTACAGTGCCTACAGATAATAGTTTAAGACCAAAATAATAGTTACTAAAGGCCTGCCCAGTTCGGAAAAAATCTGTTGCGCCTGTTTTTCAGTCTTGTAACAGGAAGAACTGGTCTGGTAAAATTCAAGTAAAGTAAACCTGATCAGTTAACCTTTTGAGCCAAAGGTTGGGAAGGGAAATGACCAAGGTGATGGAGGAGGGTATATGCCAACAGGAACTCTGAAGTGATAAAACCTGGTTTAGTGGTGAGAAGCTTGCATCGTATGAACATTATTACTGAGGAAGCTGGTCTACTGGTACCAGTAACCACTATTCCAACTTTTGTTCATTTATTAATTCCATGGTGATCATACCACAATCATTTAGAGCACTTTGCCTGATAATTAACACTGTGTGAATTCTGGCATAAAATTAATTTAGTATCTTGAGGACTGGAACTTTATTTGCCCTGTTGGATTTGGCTTCTGTACTAAAGGAAGACTTTTATGACAAGAAGTTGTCAGGATAGTAGCTGATGAATTTATATTGGCTCCTGATATCATGTCAGAGCAACTACAGTTTACAGTATTTTTCATCTGAACCACAGGCTGATGAAAAAAGATTTTTTTTTCTGAGTTTTAAGTAAGGGACAGGGTAGGCAGCTTTGTTTGTGCCCTAACTGTTACTCGGAAATATTTTTGAATGTTTACCATGGTAAAAACTCATTGTCAGACTTAACTTTGGTGTAGAAGAAGGACAGAATAATTTATTCATGTAGAGTAATGAGTCAAACATTTTAATTTGGATTTAGGGAGCTATGTCCCATCTTGTCTTGGGACCTTTTGGTGCACATTACTGGATGTTGTGTACTACTTTTCCCTCTTGGAACATGTTTTAGTTGTAGGGAAAGAACCCTGTTTAGCAGCCTTTCCAGGAAATGTGCCTCTGCAGTTTTTTAGGATTCTTTTAATCACTCTCCAGTTCCTGTGCTGCCAGTTGTCACAGTTTCTTTCTGTAAAGGAAGAAGTATACCTGTAGTAGTTGGTAATATTTTCCCTTAGATGGAATTGTTTTCTATGTCTTTTTTTAGTGGTAGAGTGATCTACTAGGCTGTCCCTTTGCCTTGGTTATTCCTAGGAAGCTGCTGTTTCCACTTGCTTCCTTGTTGGCATTTTAGGCAGTCATAAAGATTGCTACTTTTCTTGTTTTCATTTTCTCTTTGTGCATGCTGTGAGTGACTTTAATTATTTAGGTCTGTTGTGGCTCAAGCCCAGCCAGCAACTAAGCACCACACAGGTGTTGCCTCACTCCCGTTGTCCCCCTGGTGGGATGGGGAGTATAATTGGGAGAACAAAAACTTTGTGGGTTAAGGCGAGGACAGGCAGAGATCACTCACCATTTATGGTCACAGGCAAAACAGACTTCATAGAATCATAGAATGGTTTGGGTTGGAAGGGACCTTAGAGATCATCTAGTTCCAACCCCCCTGCCATGGGCAGGGACACCTACCACTAGACCAGGTTGCTCAAAGCCTTGTCCAGCCTGGCCTTGAACACCTCCAGGGATGGGGCATCCACAACCTCCCTGGGCAACCTGTTCCAGTGTCTCACCACCCTCAAAGTAAAGAGTTTCTTCCCAATATCTATAATCTAAATCTACCCTCTTCCAATTTAAATCCATTACCCCTTGTCTTGTCACTACACACCCTTGTAAAAAGTCCCTCCTCAGCTTTCCCGTAGGCCCCCTTTAGGTACTAGAAGACTGCTATAAGGTCCCTCTGGAGCTTTCTTTTCTTCAGGCTGAAGAACCCCAACTCTCTCAGCCTGTCCTCATAGGGGAGGTGCTCCAGCCCCCTGATCGTCTTCGTGGCCTCCTCTGGACCTGCTCCAACAGCTCAACATCCTTCTTGTGTTGCAGGACCCAGACCTGGATGCAGTACTGCAGGTGGGGTCTCATGAGAGCAGGGCAGAGGGGCAGAATTACCTCCCTTAACCTGCTGGACACGCTTCTCTTGATGCAGACCATTATCCATCTGGCCTTCTGGGCCACAAGTGCACACTGCCAGCTCACGTTCAGTTTTTCATCTACCAACACCCCGAAGTCCTTCTCCTCAGGGCTGCTCTGCCCAGCCTGTATTTGTGCTTGGATTGCCTCAACCCCCATGCAGGACCTTGCACTTGTCTTTGAGCTACATGAGGTTTGGATAGGCCAACCTCTCAAGCCTGTCCAGGTTTTTCTGGATGGCATCCCTTCCCTCTAGCATGTCGACTGCACCACACAGCTTGGTGTCATCTGCAAACTTGCTGAGGGTGCACTCGAACCAACTGTCCGTGTTGCCAACAAAGATGTTAAATAGTACTGATCCCTGAGGAACGCCACTCGTCACCAGTCTCCATTTGGATGTGGAGCCATTCACCACAACTTTCTTGGGTGCAACCATCCAAGCAGCCTTCCAGTACCTGAAGGGAGCCTACAGGAGAGATGGGGAGGCACTCTTTACCAGGGAGTGTAGTGACAGGACAAGGAGTAATGGGTATAAGCTAAAAGAGGGTAGATTTAGACTACACATTAGGAAGAAATTTTTCACGATGAGCATGGTGAGACACTGGAACAGGTTGCCCAGGAAAGTTGTAGGTGCCCCATCCCTGGAGGTGTTCAAGGCCAGGCTGGATGAGGCTTTGAGCAACCTGGTCTAGTGGAGGGTGTCCCTGCCCATGGCAGGGGGGTTGGAACTTGATGATCTTTAAGGTCCTTTCCAATCCAAACCATTCTATGATTCTATGATCCAGTCAATTCTTTATCCAGCGGGTGGTCCATCCATCAAAACCACGTTTTTCCAATTTGATCACCAGGATGTCATGCGGGATAGTGTCAAATGCTTTACAGAAGTCCAGGTAGATTGTCAGTTGTTCTTCCTTTGTCCGCTGATGCTGTAACTGCATCATAAAAGGCCACCAGTTTTGTCAGGCACAATTTGCCCTTAGTGAAGCCATGCTGGTTGCCAATCACTTCTCCTTCATTTTCCATGTGCCTGTGGATGTATTTCATCAGGTCCCATGGTCTTGTGCACCTTCAGGTTCTTCAGATGGTCTCGAACCTGACCTTCACATGTGATGGGTGGATCTTCCTTCTCCCAGTTCTTACGTTCGCTTTCTGCAAAATGGGTGGTGTGGCCAAAGCCCTTGCCAGTGAAGATAGAGGCAAAGATGTCATTCAGCACTGACTTACCTTGGGGGAAAATCGTGTAATTTGTTACTAATCAGATCAGAGTAGGATAATGAGGAATAGAACCACATTTTAAGACACCTTCCACCCACACCTGCCTTCTTCTTCCTAGGCACAAAAACTTTGCTCCTGATTTCTTTTACCTCCTGTCCACCAGCATCTCAGGGATACAGGGAATGGGGGTTGTGGTCAGTTCATCCCACGCTGTCTCTGCTGCTCCTTTGTCCTCAGGAGGAGGGCTCCTCGCATTCTTTCCCTGTTCCAGCATTGGGTCCCTCCCATAGGAGACAGTCCTTCACAAACTGATCCAGTGGGGGTCCCTCCCACAGGGTCACAGCCTCTTTCAGGTGCAGCCACCGGGTCTGGTTTGGGGCCCTCCAGGGGCTGCGAGTGGAGCTCCAACACTTCCTCCTCTTCCTTTCTTCACTGACCTTGGTGTCTGCAGAGTTGTTTTTTTTCATCTCCCACTCCTCTCTCCACTGCCATTTCCCTGCACGTTTTTTTCTCTCTTAACTATGTTATATGGGAGGTGGGTTGACTGCTGTTCACAGGCTCGGCCTTGGCCAGAGTTGGGTCCAGCTTGGAGCCAGGGGAGCTTCCAGCAGCTTCTCCCAAGAGCCACACCTGTAGCCCCTTCCCCAGTATTGAAAGCCCCCCACATAAACCCCGTACACCATGTTTTCTGGGAGGTGTTTGGATATTTTCTTTTAAGGCCATACATAGCTGGTGGCTGTTAGCCAAAGTGCATAGTATTCAACAGGTTTACACTGTGATATGCCTGGGTTTTAACCTGTTTTTTTGTCACAGGCTCTCAAATAGATTAACTGATACTGATCACTGCTTTCCTTGGGATTTAAGGACGAGGTCAGAGGATCATATCTGTTTATCTAGAAAATGTTAATTATTAAAACAAACAGTTTTTTAAAAAAAAAAAACTAAAGCAGCAGCAGAAATTGCTCCAAAATGTACCAATAGTAGTGGTGATTTTAGTGCTAGTGCTGTAGTAGTTTTATTACCCTCAGACTTGACAAAGTAACGCTGACACTGAACTTCCCAAATTTTTTAGAAAAGGATCTAAACAAGATTACGGAAAATAAAGATAGTAAATGGCCTCAGTTGTTCATTAGGACTGTTGCTATAATGTGTAAGACAACGTTAGCAACAATTGTTTTACTGCATGAAATTTGTTGGTAATGAGCACTGAAAGTTCCCTCCTTGTTATCTGTGAGAGCTTGTCACTTGTAAATCTTGTTGAGACTAACTCCTGACTGTGGGCTGTCTTGTACAGTGAGTTGTGAGGCTTTCTAGGTCTTAGTGGTAATAGTGAGCTGGTTTTTAGAATACCTGTGAATGTGGTAATGCAAACACCATTTTAAAAACAAGTATGAAGAGTAAAGGTGGAAAAACAGTCAGCACAACTATTTCTTTGTCTGGAAAAATACACTTTTCCCAGGATACACTTACTGATCCAAAAGAACCCTAGCTATGAAATCCTATTCGTGTGCATAAAGTTGATTTTTAAAGAAATCCTTAAAGCTTATATGCTCCATTTATTCTGGAATGTATTTTGTAGTTTGTTCCTTCTGTTTTAGAACAATAAGTGTTATCATACAGGTGGAAGTGTTCAGGAAGACTGTACCAGGAGCAGGCTTCATGGGTTGTGTGTGTTAAAGCTTTCCTTTGTTCCAGTTTGAGTATAAAGAGGATACTGAAAAAAAAGTTTGAGAAAAATACTTTTTCTAAAAAAATGTTCACAAAAGTTCACAAAGGGACACATTTTTATCCTTCAGAGAACTTAAGTGGAAGGTGACTAAAATTTGACTGAAAGTGTTCATGACAGAGGCAACTGAAAAATTACTCATTTTTTCTATACCTGCTTGAACACTAAAGCTGAATACAGTAGTAAAAACCCCAGATATATTCACTGTAAATCTGCACTTTGTTCTTTAAATTGCTGAAAGTGTCAAAAACTGTGTGTTCTCCTTGTCCTCTGGATCTGTCACAGAATCAGTGGCTTGCTAGCTGCTGTCTTGGTGAATTGTTTTAGGCATCTGGCTTCAGAGTAACCCAGTACAATGACAGTAACACATAACTGAATTTAATTTTGTTTCTGAAGTATATTCCTGTTATGGTCTCTACAAGTATCCCTTCTGTTCAGCACCTTTAGCCATGACAATATTGTTATTGTTCTAGATTAAATGTTACGTGATCATACAATTTTTTAAATATTGAATGTGTACACGAAACTTCTGGAGTGCTTTCCAAACCCTTAAGACCTGTATATACCTGTAGAGGTGTAACAAATAAGTACCTTGTATTTTTCTAGCTGGTAGAACTGTAGGGAAAATCTGTTTGTGTTGTGTTAGAGCCAGGACAGAAGAATACCTAAAAATCCCTGTTTCTGGTCTACATTTTTGTAGACTACTCTATGTAGTACTTTAGGCAACAAACATTACGGTCTTAGTAGGGGGAACTGGTCCTTAAGATATACATGAGTGCTATTAAATACCCAGTGAAGTAAGAAAAAGGAAATTTAAGCTTTATTTCATTTGCTTGCTCTAACAGTTGTTACTCAACCAAGCCCATCAGTTTCTCAGCCTAGTACTTCGCAGAGTGAGGACAGAGCTCCTGAACTGCCCAAACCAAAGAAGAACAGGTGTTTCATGTGTAAAAAGAAGGTTGGTCTTACAGGTATGAGAACACTGTATCAATTTTGAACAGATATGTATGGTTAGTTGCCTCTTGCTAGTTTAAACACAAATATCTGTAGCCATTAAGCTTATTTACTGCTTCAAAATCTAAACAAATTAGTACAGCTGATACTTTGGAAATGCTAATTTTTCTTACTCTGTGTGTCAGAGTAGATGAACATACCCCCTTTATCTGCCGTGACTAAGCCCGTATTTTACAATTTACGTATGAAGCTTCCTAGTGATGTTGTTTCTTTTTCTATGTACAGGATTTGACTGCCGATGTGGAAACTTGTTTTGTGGACTTCACCGTTATTCTGACAAGCATAACTGCCCATATGACTACAAAGCAGAAGCTGCAGCAAAAATCAGGAAAGAGAATCCAGTTGTGGTAGCAGAAAAAATCCAGAGAATATAAGTTAACCTGGGTGTGAAAAGACTGGCTGACTTTGTGTTCTAATAAATCATAGGAAAACATGAAAGAGCAGGTGCATGGCCATTTTCCTTTGTTCTTCGAAGTTTTTGTTTCAGTCCTGTCTGTCTTAATGATATTTCAGAATGTTTGGATGTTGTTATAGGCAGAATTGGATAGATACAGCCCTTGAAAACATGTATGCCCTCCCCAGAATATAATGGGATGATCAGAAACCCACACAAGAACACACATGCACAGAGGGCAGACTCTCTAGTTCATGTGCCAAACAGATGTATGCTATCTGCATGTTTGCAGCAGACCTGCTTTTTGAGAAGTGTTTGAGGTATATGGTATTTGGCTAGTGTTATGTGCCTGTTTTGGAGAAGGATACATCAAAAAGGTTGGCAGTCTACTTCTATCATTTAAAAGCTCACTCTAATTTTAGTTTCTACTCTCCATTGTTGTTTTCCAGCAAGATGTAAGCTATGTAAAGGAGTCCACCTTCCCAGTAAGATGAGTGTTGGTGCTGTATTTAAGAAGATCACTTATCAATTGCACTGAGAAAAATGGAAAAAATCAGATACATATGAGAAAACTGTTTTGGAACAATTTAATTAACTTTAGAATAATGGAAATAGGTTCCCAAAGGACATGTCCTGCTTGGAACTTATGAACCGTCCTGCAACAGAGTTGTCTGCTTTCCCTTGCATAGCTAAAAATGTTGTGTAGCACAATATTGTAAGATTGGTTTACAGAAAAGCAAGTTACATACAGCTTTGGACATAACCACAGCAGCTCTGTCAAGGAACATGTGTCTGAGTAAGTTGCTGAAGTATTAGAGCAGTTTATTACTCATGTACTACTTAGGTTCTGTGTGTTCTGAGTTCAAAAGAATATTAGGAGTTAATTTTTTCTAGTTTTCAGTGTAACAGTTGCACCGTTTTGCATGGAAAATCATACCCAACATGGCTGCTGTAGACTTAAGTGGTAGCTGGAACCACTTCTTGGAGGGCTGCTTTGTCATTTTTAATTGTACTTGGATGTAGGACTGTAGTGTTCTTGGGTGTATTGCATGGGCTGCATTATCTACAGCATTGTACAATAACAACTCTAAAAAAGGCAGTATACTTCACTGATGCTTGTCTGGTAATATCACTTCTGTGTTATAACGGAAGGGGTTTTTGTGATGTATGAAACTTGTGGGTTTTATATAACCAAGTACAGTTTAGATGAGTGTTGTGGTAATGCCTGTTCTCATCTGTAAATAGTTACGTATGTACACAAAGTGCTACTCCTGAACTTCTGATTTTTACTGCAGTGTTCAGTCTTAGTTTTCACTTCACTATGAAAAGCATCAGGTATTTGCTTCCAGTTTTGTTCTCTTGAGTTATTAGATACGCAGACATGTACAGATAGTTCATATTTATGTATTGCACATAATCATGCTACCCAGCATCTATGCTATATATTGTATTATGTAAATAATAAAAATAATGTACAGCAGGAAATACTTCATTTTGTGATAGTTCATTGGTTTTAGTTATTGCTGTAATTAGAAGGTGACCTTGTAGAGGTTGAGGTGCAAAGTTAGTCCTAGGTTCTTATAGACATCTTTATGTTTAAGCCTGCTTGTATCCTTATTTCTTGTTTGGATATACCAACTTACTTAAGAGGACTTGCATGAGTACCTGGAACACAGATAACTGCTCGATGGCTTGACAAAAATGCCAGTGAACAACAATGTGCTGAAAGGGAGCAAAGGAAAGCGTTAGCAATGAACTCCGAAGGTTTTTTTTCTTTTGCCTACAAAACTTTTTTCCAGTGGATATATTATAATAGAGCCAATACACTGACTCTGCTATTCTGTCCACATCTTCACCAGCAGGCCTGAGCAGAGTTATTGTCAGGATCAGGAGCCACATGTTAAATATGCCTTGATTTATCCTTCCTGGTGAGAAGGAGAAGAACAGAGCACATGGCACATGTTGCATTGGAGGAAGACTTCTTCACTGCTGGATAATGCATGAAAATTGCTTATATCAGAAATAAAGTGCATCCCACCAGTCAGCTGATGCTCATGTGATAAGTTACAACTACAGCCACTGTATGTACCTCCAATAAGGGAACACAGGCATTCTCTGGGACTTCATTTTTCCAGGATGAATTTCTTGACTTTGTCACGGAACTGCCTTATAGCCCCAAAATTTTTTCTACCTTTTGTATAACAGTGAAATCAACTAGCCAACTTCAGCATAAAATGCTTTTTTTTTTTTTCTTTTGAACCTGAGAGTGCCATATAACTGGATGTTTGAGGAGAATGTGCCCATATTTGATGCTGTCATGGTTACAGTAATTTTGGGACAGCTAATCATACTGATACATATTTAGTGGTTATGATGGTCTGAGTCTCACTGCCTGCTTTTTCATCAGAACAAAGGCTGTACTTGGGAAGACTTGTTGAAATAATCTCAGCAGATCTGTGGAAGTATGGAATGAAAAAATCCATCATCGTCATGTATAAAATCATGAACTGTATCCTATGTAAACTTCTGACAATGGGGTATGAGCCTGTACTCAAGTAAGTCTGCAAGCTCCACGGAGCTTTGTTCTGTTAATTTCCATACTACCTATAATCGTTCAGGAGCCCTAATTCTGTTGAGGCTCACTAAACACTCGGAGGTGGAGAAGTTGGGTTTGGAAAAAACCAGGTACTGGCAGAGCATGTGGAGGGAGTATTTAAACTTGGGTGCAAACTTGTCAAAAATATTTAAGAACGAATATTTTTCAGATCTTTCATCTTAAATATTTGTCAGAGTCTTTCAGATCATGCTCCTTGCTGCTGAATGTGGAGACTGGTATAGATCTCTAAAATGGTTAACTCCCATGGCACTGCCCATCACAGTCAGTTTTAGTACAGTGGTATGAAAATCTTTTGAGAAAGACTGTCCATCTTCTATAATGTCTGAACACAAGCCATTGATAAAGCTGCTGTCATTTGCTTTTCCAGTTTAAAATGACAAATAGCTATGAATAGTACATCCATCTTCCAAGAAAGAAACATGACACTGGTACTCATTTAACATTTGGCTGTTAGACTGAGATGTTCTTAACTTATACATAAACACACTGTTCTGGGAAGAGTCTTCCTCTGTCCCCAACAAGTTTACCACATGATAGGGACTTTTTTAGTTAGGGAACTAAAAGGAACATACAAACAAATGAGTAAATGAAAGCAGGGAGGTGACTAAAACTTGGTAATCTCAAATCTGTTAAATACTTGCCTAACTAGTGTTGTGGCTCTGGAATACTGTGTTCCACAGGATTCTGTGTGAATTTACCGAGAGATGTTACTGTTAAACCTGAAACTTGGAGTATAATGACAAGCTTCCTGTGGTGTTTCCAACCAGTTGCAGTAACCGTGATGACTTGCCAGGTGACTTGGTTGTGGTGCATAAGGATGCTATGGGGTCGAGAAGCTATCTCGCTGGTACTTACCCCTTTGAAAATGTGCTTCTGATGATCAGTTATTCTGCCACGTGTTTTAGAAGGTCATTTATTCACAAGTGTAAGGGCGTGTCGTAGGTACTTGTCGTGTCTCTTAGTCACTCAAAGGATACTCAGTAAGGATTTGACTCCTGTCTGGTCTGGTGTCTGTAATGAGTCAAAATGCATGTCAGTTTCTTGGCCTTCCTCAGGGGCCCTACAATGTCACCTGATACATGTGCTTGAAGGAGGAAATGTGCAGCAAATACAGAATCTGTTTGTTTCAGGTATCTGGGTGTGTTAAGTAGCTATGATTCGATAAGAAAAGGAACTTTGCTCTTTGTATAGGTGTATGACTTTATCTTTTTTTTTTTAGTTTAACAGCCAACCAGCCAGTGAAAATGCATTTTTCTCACAGATGTCCTATTACTGACTCCCTTGATCTTTCATAATTAAACACACAGGAAATTGGATGGTCTGTGCTCTGATTCAGGGGGCACAAAGGGCTCTGGCCATGCCTGAAACTACCTGGATGCCATTGAAATTAATAAATGATAAATTCAAACACTTATCTGAGGGGAGCAGTTAGAAAACCTGAGCTGGAAAAACAATGTGAGCAACTACCTGTGGACATGTTAAAACATAGTCCAGGAACAAAGTTCTCTCTGAGTGCAGTGAGGATCAGTTACCACCACAGTGATGTCAGTATCTAGCAGAAGAGAGTTTCAAATGCCATTTCACAGCCCTGACTCACCCTTTAATCTACTGTAAACTCTTAGCAGAATGTGCTTCAGCCTTTAAATTGCCCATTGTAGTAGTAATTTAGTGATGGCCAAAGAAGAAACAATTGGTTTGCAGTTTTTTTGCTAGACTGAAGAAAATACAGTTTCTACTTGAGAGGGCACATGAGCACAACAAAACAGAACAAAGGACCAGATTTCTGACTAAATTCATCAGAAGAAGCAAGTCTTTGCACATGGGATGCAAAATAACAGAGTTATCAGTACCCTGTGCTTTAATTTAAATGAAAACAGAGGTGTAAAACTGTTAGAGATGGCAGTATTTAAATAAATGCATGAATCAACACCTACAATGGTAACAAAAAACAGTGTGATTTCACTGCTTATCTGTGTAGACACAAATCTATACCATTTTTTTTTAAATGTGTTGTTTATTGAAATGACTAGAGTCATAGCTTCCTGAAGAAGCTTACAAGGTGGTAAGATGTAGATGACTGGGGTGTTTTTTCATGCCAATTTCATTTCAGTGTGTGTTTCTGTCCTGTCACCTTCTGGCCAGTATTGTAGCAATGTTGGAAGTTGGGTTTCCCCTATGAAAGTTACATTGGCTCAAGCTTCCTAAGATATCTGTATCTTTACTAAACCTCCGTGTAGTCCTAGCTTTTTTGTCCCTGTATCTGTGACCAGTTCACAGCATTTATTCCCAAGTAGCAATAAGTCTGGCTATGACAGACTGAGCTGTATTTAGTATGGAAAGAAAATTTTAAAAATAGGATAATTATATCTGCTCTTGCACCTGAGTAAAAGCATGCAGAGTGGACTATATTGTGTAATTGGTCCTGACCAACTTCAGTTTTGTACTTAACTGACTGTACAGGCACCTGAGAGCATTGTAGGGTCAAGTGTCTCCCTCTCTGCAGGTGTTTCGTAGTGAGGTTACCCATGGCCTGTGACAAGCATAGGCATTTCCAGAGCTGCCCTCCTTTCCTAGTTTCCATCCAGATGCCTCTAAATGACTACCATTGCAGTGTGGTGCTATTTTTAATCCATACACAGATTACATTTCTCAGTTACATTACTGTAACTATGGAACAAGTTCTTACTTTGTTTTGTTTGCTTTTTTGTTTGTTGTGCATGTATTATTTTTTTAAATGTATAGAGAGTTGTGTGCATATCAAGGAATTTTATATAAAATAAAATTCAATATCTCAAAGGATTTAACCAAACATAAGCTTGATATTTGCAGTGTCATATACTGTAGTTATAAAGTGACCATCTCTGTATAAGACCAGCCCAAATACCAGCATAAGATGACCTTCCTTACTGATAGACCAGGGCCAGGTTTGCTGAATGAACCACCAAGGCTACATTGCTCATGAAAAGTGTTTAAATCCAAGGACGAAGTTAGAATCACTGACTGCATAATAGCCAAATATGCTTACCTGATTGGACTCAATACACCTTAGCTGCCCACTGCTCCGCTTGCCAAGCCAGTTTAAAGTGCAGCTGCATCTGAACTGGTTCTATTCTCCTCCATACCCACAGTCAGCCAGCCTCCCCATGATTTGGTTTACTGTTAGGGAAAAATCAACAGTTTTAAAATGCTTTGGGGGTTTTGTTAGGTCTTTGAGGTTGTTTTGATAGAGCTGTGAGCAACGCTGGTGGTAGGTCACTTAACTTCCAGGTTCTTTCTGTAGCTCCTTCTGATGGTACAATAATGTAATTGATATAAATGGAGGCAACATGACCTAAAGGATAAACTGAAGGCACAATTCAGTGTGGGGTCCTGCTCACAAATGATCTTTTCTCTCCTTTCAGCTTCATCTTCCCACTGCAGCTGTAGGTATCTCAAGCCCTTTATCCAGTGTCTGAATGGTGTCATTAGATGTTAGCAGGGCATATTTAGATATATGTATTTGGACATCTCTTTATTGGTTGATTTTATTTTCAGATTTCATTTACAGTGGTCTTTACATGTAGTTGATGTATTTTGTTTTCTGAAATCATTTTTGGCAGTGGTGTTTACCAGCTTGTTGGTATAGTCTTTTGTGAGAGGTGTTAGAAGCACAAGCTATGTGCTGAGCTGCTGCATTGAGAACATGTAGATGGGGAAATGCTCCCTGCAGCTCAGACCTTTCCTCTTTGGAGACACACAGTGCCCCCCTCTCCAATATGATTTGTGGTTTTGCAATATAGGGAGACAGGTTGAAGTCCCACGGTGAATCTTCATTTGTAATATCACTGAGATTGTAGCACAGATCTGATGAAAAGAAAAGCAATTTAATTCACTGTTTCTCATTCCTGTTTATCTACTCTTTACCGTAATGTCCATTTATATAATTTAAAACCCACCCAACCTACTTTACTTGCTGATGAGGATTTTCCTTGAGTGGACAGCATTTTTACTGTAGATTTGATAGAAGTTTACTTATTAGTATGTCAGTGAGAAGTTAAGCACATGATGAATATGCCCTGAATTCCCAAGGGAGCCTGTGAAACGGTTTGTGTGCAGGACAATTTGACTTTGATTATGCTTCTGGGAGACCAGGTCAGACTAGGTTTAAATAGGATTAGGCTAATGTAGATTTTCCTTAGTTGTATTTTAATTAGCATGGGATTTATAAAGGGAAAGTAAGTTTATGACCCTGGAAAAATCTTGATCCCTTTCAGTTTGGTTACAGTTGTCAAAGTGAGACTCAACTGGTTCCTTTGATTACTATAGTGGACTCATCTGATGGATAATATCCATATAGATTTGTGTATCTCTACTAGAAACCTAGCTTCTGACTGACCTTGTAGGACCAAAGATTTGGATATTTTCCTGCCAGTTCAGTCACCACAACAGATCATGGAAAACCCACCAAGTACCAGATTTAGTGCAAGGATGAGGAGGCAGGGACAGGCAGGAGAGGTGAAACCACAACACATGGATTTGCACAGGCTGCTGAGGACTTGCTCTTTCAGTTTTGGTGCCAAGATGAATTGACTGGTGGCTTCATGCATGTAGCGGTGATGCAAAGGTTGGCATTTGCCATCATGGCTTCAAGGTTTGCTAGCTGAGCCCAAGCCTTTAACCTGCAGGTTGCAGAAATGGGTTTATGTCTGGTTTAAGGTGATACTTGTGCTGATATTAGTAATTTAGTCTCTTACATGTAAGCACCTGGCAATAAATAAATGATCAACAGTGAAAATAGTTCACTGGCTCCTCAGCAAGGGTTTCTAAGACCGAGTTCGGAAACCATACTGTGTCAGGAAATGGCCTCAAGGTACAAGTTAATTTACTCAGCATTTCACCTAAGCATAAGTTGTTTTGTTTAACGGTTTGTCATCTGGTGAGGGTGAATCACAGGTCAGCACAGTCATTTCTCAGTGTTGACCAGCTTTCAGTAAGTAGAGACATTTAACACTCATCTACAAATAGCAGCTGGAGACCAAAGGTTTTGTCCGTGAATAATAACATTAGGACTTTTACAGCCCTCTTCTTTGTTTCCCAGATCTCTTTGTGATGGTGGGTAAGAGCTGCTGTCCCCAGTGAACAGAGGTGAGGATGAAGCACAGAAGGGGTCAGCAAGGACACAGCCCTGCAGTCCTGTCTCTGGCTGAGCCATATTACCAGGCTACTGACACAAGCTGCTTGACTCTCCTACAGCCCTAGGCTTTCACCCCCTCTGCCCTAGAATACACAATTGGTCCCTAATTTGTTTTTGTCCAAGAGATCCAAGTTCAAAAGCCAGTCATAAAGAGTAACACTGCAGATTCCACAGAGGGTGGGTGAGTTATGCTGACAGGAGCAGAGGTACAACACCTGGGGATGCCCCAAGTGCAGACCAAACCCATCTTTCAGTGAGAGGAGAACATACCTCTGTGTCCTAAAGTGCCTCTGGTTGCATAAAACAGCAGTGACATTGCCAGGTCCCAGACACAGCTCTCCTTGCTTCTTCAAGGGTGCCTCTGCTACATCCCTGCTTCCCCCAAGCTCTGGGGGGGGCAACAGCTTCTCCCCATGCCAAGGGTGGGGAGAGCCAGGGGAGGTGCAGCAGCCAAAGCAGGCACTATACAAGCTGCACCTCCATCAGCTTGTGCTAGCAGGCAAACACAGGTGAAGCCTAGAGGTAACCATTCCTATTTTTACCTTACAGCAAACACTGCCCCAAAATACTCATGTACTTCAGTATGTTCCTGTGGAGGCTAAAATCCACTCACCACCACTCTTTGTTCTTGATTGGGCTATTAAAAATCTTAACTGCTGGCACTTTAGCTCAGGAAACAACTGTGTACACCCACACCAAACAATAAAAACAGCGATAGGCGATACCCTTACTCTGCTACATGTCTGCTCGCCAACCTCAGAAATGCCCTTACTCTATAACTCACTCCTATGGCAGCTTGGGCTGGTCTGTGCTTTCCTCTTTCATTTCACCCTTATCTCCTCCTGGTAGCACTTTAACAATCTGAAGCAAATCTGTCTGTGATTTTCCCAAAGCAGTTCACATCATTTGAAAAACTGCTAGGGGCGGGGTGTTTTTTAACTAACCATGGTAAACAGTTATGCCAAGAACTTATCTTTGCAGAGCTTATTAGTACTGGAGAAAGAAAGTTAATATAGGCACAAGCCTGCTCCTAAGTACTATGCTGTTTTGGGCTAGAAATAGAAGGCTATTTTTAAAAAAGCTGACACAAGAATACCACTATTGACTGCAAGTCCTAAGCAGTCAGGGTAACTTCCACTTTTTTTTCTGCTAACTGCCCATTTTTAGTGCATGTTTTACTAGCATCAGTTAAGTTGCTGACTTCTGTTTATTTTTTTTAACCAAATACAATTTAGTTAGGTGTAGTACAGGCAAAGCGGTTGCATGAAATCCTGGTGTTTCCCCAAACCTGGTCGTTGGTGGGGTTTTTTTTAAAGTCTGTTGTTCAAACGCGTCTTGTTGGTGCACAGCTTTGTTCTAGATGAGAGCTGCATCTGAGAATCCCTGGCCCTCACTCTCCCACCTGAGTTGTCTGAGCACTGTGTGTAGAGAAGAAGCAAAGCCTTGTGTTTTTCAGAGATCAGAGGCATGCTTTTGCTGTTTTAAAACCTTCTGTGCATGCTGGGTTACAGCCGTGAGCATAGTGTTTCCTGCTTCAAGGAAAGGGCTGTTCTCAGCCCACAAACGTAGTAACACAACGAGCTCGGGAGTGAGATTCATCTTAAAATAACCAGTGGCTAGCCATAGCCTTCCCTGTGCCTCGGCTCCCTGCTGACACATCCGAAAGGGATTGCCAGGTGGGTCCTGGCACTTCACAGAATCTGCTGGAGAGAAACACGGCCAGGACAGCCTGGCAGGGTCTTGGCTGCTGTGCATTGAGCCCGGACACTGCCATACCCACACAAGCAGGAGGCCGCAGCTTGCCTGGTTTGGGCAGCCTGCATCCCTCCAGCCATCCTGTGAGGTGCCTGGAGCAGCTGGCAGGCCTGGGGGAGGCCCGGTCACCCCTGCTGCGGTGCCACCCCCAGCCCATCCCGTCCTGTCCCAGCAGTGCCTCCTCCAGCCACGGTAAGCCTGTCCCATCAGTGACTCAGCATCTGTGTAACAGCCTTTTTTTCCCTCCCCACTGTGTATTTACGAAGGAAATTCAAATCAAAGAAGCTATTGGCATCTTAAGTTTCCCCTTTCCTAAGGCTACAAGCTAAGAACAAAGCTACCCCATGTGTTTAGTTAAAGAAACATCAAGCACATCAGCTACTCCCTGAACTTTCAGGGACAAGTAAGTATTTTGAGCGGGCATGTTTATTTTAACTCAGCTGAGAGTGCCAAGCTCCAGCACCGTGAAATCTGACTGCTTCAGCTGTATCCTGCTGATCACTGGAGCTCAGAGGAACTTTGTGTCGCCCCAAGGGCAATCCAAACGGCTGGGTTATTCGCGGTACCCAGGGGCTGTCTGTGCC
The DNA here is from genome assembly GCA_011057875.1 of Pterocles orientalis. Classification (NCBI taxonomy): domain Eukaryota; kingdom Metazoa; phylum Chordata; class Aves; order Pterocliformes; family Pteroclidae; genus Pterocles; species Pterocles orientalis. The sequence continues at coordinate 1,180,264 of WKFP01015551.1, read as the reverse complement.
ACACCACACCTGCGGTGCTGGATGGAGAGTTTCAGCAGTGCGTGAATGCGGTCAGCTGGCAGGTCCTGCGCAGACCAACCAATCCCTGGCCAGGTGTGTTGCAAAGGGGATGAGCATTCACACCCATCACACTGCCTCTGCTGGTCCCCAGGATGCTGGGGCAAGGGACTAAATGATGGAGAAAATGCTTGAAGTCGGCCAGGAGTTGCTGAGCCTGCTCAGCCTCAGGGGGCAGGGCAGCATCCCCTCCACCAGCATTGGTCCAACACAAGCAACCTCATACCACCACAGACTTGCTGCAGGTGCCAGGGAAGACTGAATTTCCTCAGGGGGATGCTGACCTTGCTTTTTCCTGTGCTCAGAGTCAAGGCACAAATGTGCCACCAAAGCCCACACAAAGCCTCACAAGCTGCCACATGGATTGCTCCAGCAAAGGAGTGTTATGTTTCAGATCCCTTTTTTAATTTTTTAGAGTGATGTTTCTCCTTTAAAAGCCATGAAGATAGAATTTCTGCAACATGCAATTGTCCTTTATAGGACTTCCACATGAATTTTGCTCATATCTGACCTGGCTTGGGAGATTTTACAGTGACTGTTTTCCTGGCTGCCTATGCAAATTGCAAGGGGAACATCACAAAAAAATAAGCAAAAATGCAAAGGAAATTCTTTGCTGGCAAGGAAAGGAGAGAGTACTTTTTTTTTTCCTGTCCGCTTTATGATTTTACAGGATTGCAACCAGGAATTTTATGTCATGTTTGACAGCAATAAATAAGAGCATTTTTTCTCTCTCTGTGATGATATAATAAAATGTTAAAATAGGAGTCTCAAAGTTCAGCGTGCAAATATTTTGACCTCTGGTGTTATGTTCAACTGTTATTTTAGTATTGAAAAGGCCACAGTTCCCTAAAGGTGATCGCCCTCTACATAGTAAGTGGGCCAACGGAAATGCAGGGGGAGAGTGTGGGAGCTATTTATGCCAGCGAGAGGCACCACACAAATCATGCTCTTGCTTAATTTTGTCTGATTATTACTATGCATTTGTGTGGACAGTGAAGGAATCGGATTATTAAATACCTCTTTGAAATCCATTAGCTTATCCCCCATATTTTGGAGTTAAATTTGTAGAGTTTTAGTGATCTCCATCTCAGCAAATGCAAAAGACAGTTCAGTGTATTTAGAACTAGTATCACATACACAACTGACACTCAGAACCCTGGCTAAATAACAGAACCACCCAAAGCAATTATTTAGGTGATATTAGTAACTAGGGTGCATCATTCTTTGCTGAACAGGCAAGGGTCCCCTTTATAAGCACCTTTCTCGTGCTGTTGAGGTTCGAAGCAGTTGGTAAAATTATGCCTGCAGAAAGGTTTAACTCTCCCAAAGCACCATGATCATTCCAAAGGGGAGCAATGTGATTCAGTCTTTCACTGCCTATCACAGCAGGTTGCTTAGACCTTTGCAAACAGTCAGTGATGGCTTGCTTTTCTCCAGAGAGGGACAGAGCTGGCAAGTGAATCCTACAGGCCAAGTGAGGTGCACATCATTATATCCCTTCTCTTGGCAGAGAAGTAGCAGCATCCAGTTGGTCTTTCCTGGGCTCTGACAAAGACAGAAAAAGCAATAGGGCCATGCTGTTTTTCTTGCCCTCTAATGTAAAACAATGAGTAGGTCTTATTAAAAGACTGTTGTGGTTATTACAAAGTAATTTTGATTATGTCTAGTACCTTGGTTTTGTAACCTTCTTCCACAGGAGAAGGCCAGCTGAAATTTTCATGATCTTTGTATCTGTGAGAATGTTGGGGTTGCATGGTAATCTTGGGTTTAGAAAACAAGTTACAAAAGCTTACCCTTGCTATATACTAATCATGCAGTTCGTCCACCCATCCCACATTTGTCACCACAATAACAGAATGTTTACCTTATTGTGCTTGGAGGACAATTTAGAAAACAAAATTTAATTGTTCTGAGTGCTCATTTGAATAACAGAAGTGAGTATGAATAATGATCCATGGGTCCTGAAGGAACTGGCAGATGAAGTTGCCAAACCACTATCTATCATATTCGAGAAGTCGTGGCACTCTGATGAAGTTCCTGCAGACTGGAAAAGGGGAAATATAACCCCCATTTTTAAAAAAGGAAATAAAGAAGACCCGGGAAACTACAGGCTGGTCAGTCTTACCTCTGTGCCTGGCAAGATCATGGAGCAAATCCTCCTGGAATCTGTGCTAAGGCACATGGAAAACAAGCAGGTGATTGATGACAACCAACATGTCTTTACCAAAGGAAAATCATGCCTGACGAATTTGGTGGCCTTCTACAGCAGAGCCACGGCGCTGGTGGATAGAGGAAGGGCAACAGACATTATCTACCTGGACTTGTGCAAAGCTTTTGACACAGTCCCACATGACATCCTTGTCTCTAAGTTGGAGGGACATGGATTTGACGGAAGGACCACTCGCTGGATAAGGAACTGGCTAGATGGCCTCACTCAAAGAGTGGTGGTCAATGGCTCAATGTCCAAGTGGAGACAAGTGACAACTGGTGTTCCACAGGGGTCAGTACTGGGACCAGTGTTGTTTAACATCTTTGTTGGAGACATGGACAGTGGGATGGAGTGCACCCTCAGCAAGTTTCCTGATGACACCAAGCTGTGTGGTGTGGTGGACACGCTGGAGGGAAGGGATGCCATCCAGAGGGACCTTGACAGGCTGGAGAGGTGGGCCAATGCAAACCTCATGAAATTTAACAAGGCCAAGTGCAAGGTCCTGCACGTGGGTCGAGGCAATCCCAAGCACAAATACAGGCTGGGCAGAGAATGGATAGAGAGCAGCTCTGAGGAGAAGGACTTGGGGGTATCGGTGGATGAGAAGCTCAACATGAGCCGGCAGTGTGCACTTGCAGCGCAGAAAGCCAACCGTGTCCTGGGCTGCATCAAGAGAAGCATTAGCAGCAGGACAAAGGAGGTGATTCTCCCCCTCTACTCTGCTCTCGTGAGACCCCACCTGGAGTACTGTGTTCAGATGTGAGGCCCCCAACATAAAAAAGACATGGACCTGTTGGAGAGAGTCCAGAGGAGAGCCACAAAATTAATCAGAGAGCTGGAGCATCTCCCCTATGAGGACAGGCTGTAAGAGTTGGTGTTGTTCAGCCTGGAGAAGAGAAGGCTCCGAGGAGACTTAATAGCAGCCTTCCAGTACCTGAAGGGGGCCTACAGGAGAGATGGGGAGGCACTCTTTATCAGGGAGTGTAGTGGGAGAACAAGGGGTAACGGGTATAAGCTAAAAGAGGGTAAATTTAGACTAGACATTAGGAAGAAATTTTTCACTATGAGGGTGGCGAGACATTGGAACAGGTTGCCCAGAGAAGCTGTGGGTGCCCCATCCCTGGAGGTGTTCAAGGCCAGGCTAGACGAGGCTTTGGTCTAGTGGAGGGTGTCCCTGCCCATGGCAGGGGGGGTTGGAACTTGATGATATTTAAGGCCCTTTCCAACCAAAACCATTCTATGGTTCTATGATTCTATGATCCACAGGGATATTTTGGACTTTGTGCATCTATTGGTAGTCAAGCTATTTTAACATGGATTTGGCTGAGGTTGGAGCTCAAGTATGTCTTTAGTTTGCTGCAGTTTTTAAATTTGTCCCAAACCATAAAATTTTGGTAGTGTTCACTGACTGCATATCAGTAGGAACTCGCAAAACATCTCTGGAAGGAGTTCTGAAGGGTGACACCACTGCCAGCTGTGGTGCCTGTTCCTCTCAAGTCCTTATTAGGAGGGTGAAATAACCATGTTCTTATTGTAATCCTTTTCTGTTGGAAAGGATCTCTTTCAAGAACTAGGTTTTATGTAAGTGAGTGCCAGTGGAGAAGGAAATACCCTCCTCTTGCCTCTGTTGTCTCTTTCTATGTCCTGGCATACAGTTACTGCTCTCTTCTTCATAGCAGTTCTCATCCTGCACACCACATTTGTACAGGGAGGAAGAAACTCTGGACACTTGATACTGTTAATCAGTCTTGGATCAAGATAAGGATGTTAGCTGTACAATATTTTTTCTTAAGTCTGGCCAACCCTGAATCTGACACTGTCCTTCAGCAATGCCCAGCTCAACACGTCTATCAGCCCTGGTACAGAGAAACCAGACATTTCTGTGGCAGCAAGCAAAATCCCAAGCTGTTTGGCCCTTGCACAACATGTACAAAATGTTCTGCTGCTTCTAGGTCTGTGAAATGGTCTGCTTTGTTTGGGGGATAGGTAGGACTGACTGTTACTCCAGTCTTTCTGTGAAACCAGTTCTACTTCATGTGTAATTTACTGTCCATACCTAAGCTTTCTCTGTCAAACTAAATTGCAAAATAAATACATGAAAACACCCTTTTGGTAAATCTTGAGTCAAAATTATAAGAAGCACAAAACATTCCTACCTTTCCTTGAAATTGATTTTAAGGAGAGTGATGCTAATGGAAAAGGTGATAGATACTATTGATTGCTATAGCTTGCAGTCTGGAAAGCAGGGGTCTGTTTAGGCAGCTACTTTAAAACAAACAGAAGAAATGATTTTGCCACCCAAGACATAAAGAACAGGTATGATTCACTGTCACTGGATGTTACAGAGAGCTGTTATGGTTTTGTGTGGGGGGTTTTGTCTGGTAGCAGGGAGGGGCCACAGTAATGGCTCCTGTAAAGTAGCTGCAAAAAGTTTCCCCTAGCTCCCAGTCTGCTCTCGCTGCAAATGAGGGGTTACAGTGGTGGGTGGCTCCTGTAAGTGACTGCTAAGGGTTCACCCCCACCCCCTGGCTCCAAGCATTTGGTAACTGGGAGGGGGAGTGGGGGAAGGAGTACCACCAATCTAGCCCGTGTAAGAAACCGCTGGAAGTTTTCCCAGCTTCAGGCTGGACCCACCCCAGGCCAGGGCTGAGCCAACTGGCACCTCTGCGAATGACATATTGAAGAGGGGGCACAAAACAATGGGTTGGCACGGCCCTGGGCAGGGCACGGCTCGGGCAGGCCGGCCCAGCCCAGCTGTCCAGCCACCTGCTCGGCTTCTGCAAACCAACCTGCGGTAGCCCAAGCCTCTGCCATGGCTCACTCAGGACTCCGTTTTCCCGGGAGCCAACGAAGACCTGCGGTGGAGAGAGGAGAAAGATTTTGAGGGAGACAGCCATGCAGACACTCGGTCAGAGACATGAAAGGGAACACTCTCAGCATTTCTCCTGCAGCGTGGTGAAGGAAGATGCAGCTGTGGAGGACCCCACATTGGAACTAGAAGCCCACACCGGAGCCGAGCAGTTGTCAGGGGACTGTAGCCCCATTTGGAAAAGGACTCACACTGGAGTAGTTCTTGAGAAGAACTCTCCTGTGAGAAGGGACTCTCACGTTGCAGCCGGGAAAGACTGTGAGGAGCCCTCCCCTGAGGAGGAAGAAGCAGCAGACTGACTGCACCTCCCATTCCCTGCCCCCCTGCGCCACCAGGGTGGGTGGAGAAGGTACAGAACAAAGCCTTTGGGCCTTGGGAAGAAGGGAGGGGTGGGGGAGAAGTGCCTTTTTAAGATGTGGTTTTCTTTCTCAATATCTTGCTTCTTGTTGTAAATAGTTAATGAATTCAGTTGTTTTCTTGTACTTCCCAAGTTGTGTCGGTTTCTTGCCCGTGACCCTAAGTGGTGAGTGAAACCCTCCCTGTCCCTGCCTCAGCCCACCAGGTATTTAGCAAAAGACTGTCCCTGTGGCTTTATAAACCATAACAAGAGCAAAAATGTAAATGTTTCAGAAAGGGATTAGGTAAACTAAGGAATCTTAGAATCACAGAATCATAGAATGGTTTGGGTTGGACGGGACCTTAGAGATGATGTAGTTCCAACCTCCCTGCCATGGGCAGGGACACCCTCCACTAGACCAGGTTGCTCAAAGCCTCATCCAGCCTGGCCTTGAACACCTCCAGGGAAAGAGCTAAAATAAACTTCCCTGTTGCAATGTTGGCTTTAAACTTCTTCAACTTGCTGGCTGAAAGAGGGAGAGGCTATAAGGGAAGGCTCGTGCTGTGTTCTGTTGTCCTCCTGCATGTCCACCTTACTAGAAATAGGATAGCTCTGCTAGATAAACCTTTGGTCTGACCCGGCTCAGTCCCTTTTAAGATCCTTGCATAAGGAAGAGTGCAGTTATCCCTGCAGGAGGATGGATGGGGCAAACAGTGGCTGGTGTGCAATTGAGGATAGATCTGCTCTCCACATGAAGAACGCAACAGTGTCAACAGCTTTGGGGTTCCTTAACCCACTCCACTTTGCTGTAGTTTTTTCCAAATTGATTATTTTGAATAAATGAGAAAGGGGTGTGGGTTTTTTGGTCTGAAGATGGAAGGGACAAGGTCATCTGTGTGACAGCTGAAGACCTCTGTGGATTCACAGAAGAGGTATTGTGTAGGAACGAGAGTTGTCCAAGCCACCCTGATGCCTAGTCAGTCCCACAACAGCCTTGTATGCTAATCAGGATTTTCAGATAACATTTGCCTGCAGAAAATTATCCTCGCAATGAGTGAAATTTTACTTTCTTCTTTTTTTTTTCCTATGCTTTTTCTTTTCATTCAGATGCATTTCAGTTAGCAGAGGCCACTAAACAACGATTAGCTTGCAGCAACTTTCTGCTGCTGACAGCCTGAGACGGATTTAGTGGATACCCTGGAAATGACATTTCACAAACAAATTACAGGAGCAGCTGTTTTTCAGCATCCCAGAAAAATTATTCCAGACTGACATGGGGATATAGAAAACCACTGCTCCCATGATCTGTCAGCTGAGCACTTACCTTCCTTGGTTGCTCAGAGATCTGCACTATTTCACTTCATGCTGGACGCACCTTGTCAGCTGCAAAAATTTCTACCAAAGAACATTTTACCTAAATGATGGTTAAATTCCACTGGAATTGACAAAATATTGGAAACAACACTTTTGTCAAAAGACATTTTTCCACCAGAAAATGTTTCACATTGAATTTTACAGCCTGATCCTTTGCAGAGAAAAGCTGAGCTGATGTTGCCAGCTGTGAGGAAGAATAATTTTGCACCTTCGCTGCTTGTATTTAGGATAACCGGGTGTAGATGGCCACGTGTTTCGTGGGGAACTGATGCATCTCTGCAGTGCCGTCTCACTGGAGGGTGCTTGCTCTGCAAATCCCCACCATCATTTCAGGTGACCTCAAGACCAACCTGTGACTAGATGAGGAGTGGGAAGGGTGCCCTGGACCCCACTGTCTCAGTGGCTTCCATGCTTCATGGCCTCCATACTTGAAATCACCCATCAGTTTAATGAAGTGATGTGATAATGAGGTGACACCATTAACTTTCCTGTGTTCTGCAAAGTTTTGGTCTTTATTGGACCAATAATGTGTCTTGCACTTTCTGCACAGTCAGCTGTGCCTGAATACTGGCATCTCTCAACACAGTTTAACATCCTGGCTAGAAACAAAAGCCAGCATTAACAACAGATGCTCTTTAATCAAGCAGAGATTAAGAATGCTCCTGAAAGCATACATAAAATAAATTCCGTTGTAATCCATTCTTCCTGATTGACTTTTTATGTCTTGTTTGGGGTTAAGGGGAGCAAAAATGCAAGAACATTACACTAAAAATAGCTCTTCTTGGAGACTGCAGTTGCACTAAATAAAAGAAGATCTGGTTGACCTTTCATCCCACAAGGAAAACCAGCATTTGTAGTTCATTTGGTTTTCTTCCTTAAGCTTCCCCTTTACAGAGGGAGAAAGCAGCCCATTGCTGGTGGAGGGCACACCGTTGTTAGCTGTGCAGTGCCCAGCCCCACGGCCAGCTTTGGAGAGGGGGACAAGGCAGGAGGGCTGCCAAGCACTGGACTAGAGGCTGGGTGGGTACTGGCCCAACAGGGATGTCTCGTCGAAGATTTTCTACCTGGTTGTATTTCCACATTCTTAGCATCTTGCATCAAAGTTCACTCTTGATTTTCCTTTTAGCAATCCACTACATTAATTTTTTTGAAACAGACTAATCTGAGAGGGAGTTATTGCTATCAGCCTGGTGCTGCTGTCATCCTGTAAAGAACTTCCTTGAGCTCACAGGCCATTAGTAAGAAATCTTTCAAGGGGAAAATAATCTAGAATAAGATGACCTCAGTCTGCATTAAAGGCGAACTGCACTTATGATGTATACAGGTGGGGAACAGGAGGAGGCAGAAAGGTAGAAATAGGCTCTACCATTCCTTCTCCCACCCCACAACTCTCACTCAAGTTAATACAACTAGCATTAGTGCTGGAATTAATATTCTGTATGAATTATCAGAGGAGTTGGGTTTCTTACAGCTATGAACCTTCACCAGTGTGCTAGGAGGTTTAGATTTGTTTAAGCAGTGGCTGAGACTAAACTTCAGCTACCATTTATAGAATCATAGAATGGTTTGGGTTGGAAGGGACCTTAAAGATCATAAAGTTCCAACCCCCCTGCCATGGGCAGGGACACCCTCCACTAGACCAGGTTGCTCAAAGCCCCATCCAGCCTGGCCTTGAACACCTCCAGGGATGGGGCATCCACAACCTCCCTCGGCAACCTGTTCCAGTGTCTCACCACCCTCATAGTGAAAAATTTATTCCTAATGTCTAGATTTTAATACTTCCAGATTGTAAAGAGCAAAATACCTTTTATATTTGGAAATGGTACCTCTAGGACAAAATATGAAAGGAAGAGGTACCACTCATACTTTATCACGATTTCATGGCATTTCTAGCCATACTTTTATGTTAATTCCTAAAGGACACTTTTAATCAGAATTAATGCAAGAATTCAGTCACAAACTCGTTACTTTGGAAGGAAGACAGCTAAGTACAGAGTACAAGCATAGGGCAAGCAACTTTCATTTTGCATTTTAACTATGCTTTTAACTCATGAACTATAAACCTATTAAGCCCCATTATAAATGATTCAGTATCTGATCGCAAACCAAGAAGAGTCTTTGTATTCTTTTTAATAGCCATGAGGGGTGACAGATGAAAATTACACTGGTAATATCCTCATGATTAACTTGTAGTGAAACAGGTTACTGTAGCCTGAGTTTTACTTACAACATACCCACAGGCTCTCAAGTTTTCAAACTGGCTCACAAACCCGTAACAACCGTGCTCACATCTGGAGTTTATACTGCTTTAAATAGGCAAGTCTCAACGTAGTACTCCAGCAAAATGTCGCAGAAGCATTCCTTACTGCTATTTTTCAAAATAAAATGTTAAGTAGTAGAATTCCTATGCTGAAAGCCTAAATGGGCCCTTCTGTCAAGAACAGTAGTCTATCAAGTTTTCTTTCACTTGTCTTTGTAGTTTGCATGACTTCTGCTGATAAGTTGGTTAAAGAATGTAAGTAAAGGACAACTCTATTTATTGTGCACATAATTAAGGAAATCCACTTCTGGCAAGTTTCAGAGCTGCTTAGAGTGGGGATATTTTTTGCCTAAGCTTTGAAAACTATGAAAGTAAAGAAGAACACATTAAAGGAGATGTGACTGTATGTGCTTGCTGACAAGCAGGATTGTCTACTTAGACACAAAATAAGAAAAAGGTTACTGAAGCACTGGGTCTGATTTATCAAGCCAGCAAATCTGGTAATAAAGATACATCAAAAGCTCTAAGAATTTTGAATCTGGAAAAAGATCCCCTAAAATAAAGTTACACATACTAAGCAGAGTTTGCAAACCCCTATGATGTGTGTGCCCGAGTTCCCCAGAGAACAGCTAAGTTCTGTGCAACTCCAACACTTTGCTGTGTATTATGGTCTTCGCTGTAAATATTCATTAGTCAGCTTGTCACCTTTCTCTCTCCTCCAAAGTCAAGCACAGAAAGAGATGAGGGTTGGTGTAAACACAAGGCCTCTTTATTTTGTTTCAGCAGTACATGAGTTCTCATTTAGCATGATCAAAACCAAGCAGAACAGTGGAAATTGTATATACTATTTTTCCTAATACATTGCTCTTCTTTGAAACTACATGAGTACAAGAGGAACAATAAATTCAACAACATTATCTACAGTTAGGCATTTATCACAAATGAAAGAGCCAGAGCTTATGCACAAGAGGTGACGAGCAGACAAAACCAAAGACCAGAATCCAAAAAGCTTACTCCAGTGAGACGTGAACTCCCCTTTGGGGAAAGAAGGCTCATCTTGAAGCGAGGGCTGCAATCTTCCTCAGCTAAGGAGTATGTGCAACTGCCTTTCAAAAGTTACACCAACAAAAGCTGCTAAAGGAACACACAACCTAGCTCCGGAGCCACAAGGGCAGATGGGACACAGAGATCAAAGCCTTCTGTTGTCACTACCACTGGTCTCTTCTACTGAAGGCTTATCTCTAGGGAGTTTTTGTACATAAGTGTGCCTAGAAACCCTTGGCTAAGCAAAGCCTTTGGTGACCTAAGCGAAGACCAACGTAAAACATTTTTATGTTTTTGTCAGCAGCTCACAGTTTACTGGGCTTGGTTGTTACCAGCCAACTCAAATCATTAAGCCAAATTACTGTGTCTGAGCTGTGCAAACATAATAACATCTACCTGATGGACAAATAATTTGATTTGAAGCATTAGGCAGGAAGGTATAAGATTGCCTTTTAGCCTTATCCTTCTCCCAACTCTACTCATTAAGCGTAGTTATTTTCAAACTAAACTCAAGTGTATGAGAAACCAGAAACTAAATCCAGAATTCAAGCAAATACACACTTCTGAGTCCTGACCAGGGAAGGAAGTGTGAGTCTAGGCATGGCTGTTGCATTTGCTCTCACAGAAGTGACTGCCTCTGCAGAAGCCACAGGGGACCTCATTGGTTGGAGCACATTCTGATTCAGGGCATTTTCCAAGAAATAACTTCCACTGAAATTTCCAGGAAACTGCCCTCCAAAAACATTGCTCAGCCTGTTGAGAAAAGCTAACAGTTCTATTAGCTTTACACAACAGACTGCTGTTGATATCGCTAATGTCCTTTTGGCTTCCCAAGAATTGTTTCTGTTGCTGTTGTTACTGGGGTTTTTTGGTACAAAGAGCCCTGCAGATGTGATTTCCTGGCTTTTCTGTTGAGAGAAGCATGAGTTGTCGGACATACAGGCCAGGAGCTTAAAAAAACCCTGAACTTTAAACCAAAGTTCCTAGTAACTAGAAGTTCACTATTAGGTATATCCCCGTGTAATTTAAAACATGGTGTGCTCTCTGCGGTGTGCCTAACTTCAAACCAATCTGATTTTTACAACAGTTTATTTTCAGTTATTCTAGTCACACCAGATGTTTGCCTTCCTGTGTCAGACTCAGTCATCACTGCACCACAAGGCACATGACAGGGGACAATGTTTGGGTCACGCAGGAGCAGAGAGAGATTCTTCCCCACGGACAGACCAGTTCAGTCTCTGAGCTGGCCAATGCCAAATGTTTCACAGGACACATGGAGAAAAAACACAATGTGCCCTTGCATCAGGTTTCTTCCAGAATGGTTACAGGTAATTTAAATCTAATTCTTGAAGTAGAGGCTGAGAGGTTGAAAAGCATTATATAATTATGCTATGATTAGCTAAGATTATTTGGGCTTGCATTATTAAGCACATAAGTAACTTCTTTGGAAATCTGCTCAGCTGTTGGGCCTTAACAACCTTCAGAAGGAATGAGGTCCATGATTTAACAGAACACTGCCTGAAAATGTATCTTCTTTTCTGAGCATTTCCCACCTAAAACTTCACTGACATGTAATCTTGTTTTTATGAGTTCCTCTGATCTAGCTTCCCTCTACTTTGCATTATTTTGTATTCTGCTACCACTCTTTTCAAATCTCTTTTCAAATTCTTTTCTTCTCCCAGTTCTTTCTCGAATTTTCAAAATCCCTTGAATATTTTTTAAATGCCTTCTACTTGTACACTATCATTTTAGAGATGACTTGACCACTCTACATACAGGGCTGCAGGTAAAGCAGCACCATTTATTCATAAAATCCAGTATTTTGAAAGCTGTCCACCTTATCATCCATTACGGATTGTTCCTGGAAATGCTTAAAACAATATTTTTTAGACAGCTTGTCAGAGCAATGTTGTTAGTATCTTTTCCTTTTAAAAACAGGATATTATTTGAAAGAACTTTTATTTTTATTTTTCAAGACTTGCATATTCTTTTTAAATGTATAAACAACAATAGTTACATTCTCCTTTGCTCCACAGAACAATAAATATTTAGCAAGAATTATTACCTTCTAATCTGCATTGCAAAATCACAATTAAATTTTTTTTAAAATCCATTTCTCTCTAAATATTTTTAAATTAATTAATTGCTATTCATGTTGCCTTTCACAAAATCATTATAATATTTTACTTCATTAGTGTATAACCAGGCACAGACTTTTAAGCAGGGTCATTTTAGCATTTCTTTTTCTAACAGAAAGTCCACTTAAAATAATGAAAATGTTCAGTACAGTGAACAAATACACATTTTTTCCCCTACAAAGCTTTCTGATTGCACAAAAACCACAGAATAAATATAAACATTAGGCCAAGGCAGCATTTTAAAGTGCAAAACTCCACTTGCCACACATGAATAATTCAAATAATGCTGCATAATGCATAGGCAATACTTACTAGCATTTCATTAATAATCAAAACCTAAAGTGACACAATGAGATCAACATATAACAGTAATTCAAATACATTCCATTTATAATAAATAAGTGCTAATCTCAACATAGAACACATTAAGCATAGTGTCCTAACAAGCAAGCTTTCCACAAACTACCCTTTTTTTTCCTTTGTCTGAATGGTGTGCTAACACTGAACAAAGACACATTAAGAAACAAAGATCCCATCCACAATCTGGTGAGAGATCTAATGGGGACTTACATCTAAAAACAGTGTGTACATTTTTCAAGAGGTTTTATCTTAAGTCAGGAGAGTTGTGTCACTTATACTGACTGAAAATTATCCCTTTCTTTACTTCCACTTACTCATCTCCCCTTAGTGTTTGGTTGTCTTTTTTTTTTTTATTATTTTGAAAAGAAAAGGAGATTGCTTTAATTTGTCTTTAGCTACTAATTTCCGTGAGAATGGGGATGGAGTGAGAATAGTTCAAGTCCTAGCTGCAATTAGCATTTTGGTTTGAGACAGCAGTGCTGTTCTGAAGTGAATTCCCAAACACCCTCCCTTATTGAACCTTGGTTCAGTTTCCAGGGTGGTTTTGGTATACAAGGGTTAAGTTTATTTTGGAGGAAACTAGACTGAAGGCTCAGCTGCATGCCAAATATGCTACAGCCTCTAAAAGAGATATTGAGTCTGCAACAATTATTTGTCCTGCTTCAAGCTCCATATGCAGTGGGGACATTTATCCAAGGACTCCACCTATATGTAGTCATAAGCTGCATACACTGTAGAAGTGTAAGTCTCAGCAGTAACTGCTTTCATCTACTCATCCTCCCCTGCTGCACCAAGTGTCTTGGCAATCTACACAAAGCCAGAGAGACCCAAGAACCAAAACTTCACAGTGCGATCCTCAGTGACTTTCCCAAAACTACTTCAGAGAAGTTTGGCCATGACATCCTCTGTGTCACCTAAAAAACTTTAAAATTTCTGTGCGTAAAGCCATCTTCTGCTGAACAAGCTTCTGAGACTACCTCAGAGGACCCCACTTCAACTTTTTTAATTGGCATTACAGTCTTTCTCCATTCAACTCTAACATGCTGCTGTTGAAAGTACCACCCAGATTGTTATATTAACTCCTCCACTGGCTTCCTCTCACATCAAATTCGGTCTTCTTTCCTTTACCCCTAAGCACCTCAGCATTTAGTGTAATGCTGTCGATCCTGGCTCTTCCTCCTCCAGATCCTTGGCATTGCAGGGTGGTCAAGCAGCCCAGGGCACTACCTGCAGGCAGAGCTCCTTCTCCAGCTGAGATTCTCAAAAAGTGGATTCTCCACTTCTAAGTCTAGGTAGTGTCTGGGTATTAAACACGAGTAAAGCTATAATCAAAAGGCTGAGTTCCTACGTTGTGCCTGAATTTAAGTAGAATCAAACTGCTCATGATGCAGTCAACATTCAGACACAAAGGTCATTGGCAGGGGCTATCCTAGTGTGTCCCTTTGGAACTGGCCCAGCAGTACAGTACTGAACTTGTAAGTTTTTCTGTATTCCCAGTTTGCAAATCAGCAACCCCTCTTCCTCTGCAAATTTAAGAAGAAATGCCAAATCCCATTCTTAACACCACCACAAAATAGTGGGAAAACAATGAAGTCAGAGACAGTTAACGCTACCACTAAAATAAAAGTGTTGATTTAATTCATAGGTGGGGAAGTGAAGAAGTTGGGCACAAACATACATTGTACACAACACTGTGTAATCTTTCTCCACCCCAGAACACATTCTTGCAGGAAAGCCAAATCTGAAAACCATGAAACTTCCTAAAAATAGTTTCAAGCACTAACTGGGAGGATTTAAACATGTGTCTCACAGATCTTTGGTTTTGGAACATGAAATTTGGTCAATTAAATTCATGTCAAAATTCATGAGGAAAAATGCTCCCTGAATCAGGAAACGAAGTTACAGAGCGGAAGATTGTTATTTGCCAAGCAAGTGTGCTACTGTGTAGGTGGTTGGGACACATTAAAAACAAACTGGTTAAGAAAACATCCTGATGGAATGTGGAAATATTAATCCCTAAATCTTGACTCCTAAAGCCTTAGGAATCATTGAATGTAATGGACTCAAAGGCTGTATCTATGCAAACACATGGCACAGCGTTGTTCCCCATGAAGATACCTGAGCTAGCTCTTGCCAAGCAAGCCGCGCAGCTGCACCTGCGTGGTGTCCACACGCCAATATCCCCTGCTGCTCCCTACGGCTGCTCGGCTTTGGCAAAAAAAAAAAACCACACTGAAAAGGCTGTACCACTGTAACTGCCCAAGCTAGCTTTTACACTGCCACTTGACGCTATACTGTTTCACATGGGTGTAATCATATTGGCATGTAAGCTCTAATATGGTCTTTAAAAACAGAAAGTTATCAGTGACATTGGGCCAAGCACCCTCTCAGAAGTAGGCATGAAGTGTGACTTTGGTGCAGTGGCCTCCCTTGTTTTGTGAACAGAGGGAAGTCCTGTGCCTTTATATCACCAGACAGTGAGATAAAAGTGTAAAACAAAGTTCAGTGAAATCAAAAGGAATTTGAAACGGGTCTTAGAACCATATTGAACACATGCTTATAGTAACTCAATACCATATTGTCTCTATTGACACTGAAATTGAAGTTTACATCCTTTGTGTTGAAAAAATAATAATAAAGGAACAAGGAGCAACCCCCTCCTCAAATTAATCTCACAAAAAAAACCCCAAAAAACCCCAAAAACCTCTGATAAACAGTAGGGAAATATGCTTTTTAAGAAAAGAAGTCTCACAGATTTCCAAAACGAAAGAGGTACATTTTTTACCTGCAATTGTACAGGGCTGGGATTACAGTTGCCACATTGAAAGACACAAAACAGCATTTTAAAGCTGAGCTGCCTTTTCCAGTGGGGATTTCCACCTCAAGTCAAAGGTGGTAATGGCCAGAAATAGTGCATTTCTTGTGTATTTTTTTTAAACCTACTCACTTCCCTTACAGAAAGGTGAAGGGACACCTTACCATTCTGTCTGAGTAGTCATGAGCAAAAGAGTTGGGGAAAGTTCTGCAGGAGGCTGAACTAAATGAAGCACTCCACCTAGTCCAGAAAAAACCTCTTCATTTTTTTGCCATCAAGTAGCCTGCTCAGATATCTTAGTTTCTGCTTCTGATTTAACACAAGTTTCGTTCATCTGTCACTCAGCTGAAGGTAACAGAGTGGGCACAGAACTGGTGGAAGATCAGGCTGACCACTTCTAGACTTAGGAACAAAATCTGTGGAAATGCAGTTTCAGCTGACAGCATCACAGAACAATGCAGCCTTTCCACTCTCCCAGCCCCTTTCCTTGTGACTAACGCCCCATTTCTTATTTGGTTCTTCCACAAGTTTTCTGTCTGACTACGAATGACAAATCTGAAATATTTGATTCAAAGGACTGTTATTTGTTATAAATACATGCTTGTTATCTAATTTATCTTTTAAAAATGTATTTTAAATGAAATAATTGCTTCAAAAAATAAGCTCCTAGAGAAAACTGAAAAAATGTTCTAAATGCCCCAAAATGTCACTGATTTTTCCGTACTTGGTGATAATATTATGGACATTGCATTCTTCTGTGATAATAATGCAAAATCAATTTACTAGCACTGGCTTTTCTTTAATTCAGATACATTATAGACAATGAGAGTCTCATCTTCTTCATAATGCTTTTTAAACTATTATTAAAAGGAACAGCAAGCATCCTTTTTAATTAAGGTATTTACCAAATCCCTTACCAATGCACACGTTATTTTTACAAATAAGTTCAAATACCCATTTCCTCCTAAAACTGTGACAATTTTAGTAAGGTAATTCTTGAAAGGTCTAATAAAATTTCTAATGTTTGAAAGTTTTAAAATATTAAACAAAAATAAGGTGTCATTCCTGATGATCAGGCACTGTGTTTAAACAATCTTTTCCAAATCAGATGCAGAATGATCAGCAAAGTATTTTGCAAAAGGGAAATGGATTTATACTGAGCTTGAAAAAGGAACCACTTGCTTTCCAGCCACATACACTTCAGAAATATTCCGATCATCACCTGAAATAACATGATCAAAACAGAGATTTGCACATAAATTTACACACTGATTTAATAAATGAAAATTATGCAGTCCACAAAATTAGTTTTGGAATACCTCATTTGCAGTGACTGCTTCCTAAGACTGAGAAAGTTTATTTGGAGAGAAACAGTCAGGACTACCACAAAGATCACATCGTTGCACAGCATCTGAACTGACTCAGGTACCCATCAGCAGTAAAGCTGGGTTGCCTCAGCCAGCTTCTCATAAAGGCAAAAGCCTAACTAGAGAATGACACAAACATGGCCAGAGGTACCACCAGCTACCTCTGCGTAACAACATACCTCTTGGTCCAAACGATGCTGTAGAAAGAATATCTATTGTCTTAGGGGGGCAGGACTGTTTGGTTTGGGTTTTGTTTGTTTTAAAGGCCATATTTTAGGAGTAAAAAAACCCAATGGCAACTGGTCTGCAAAAGTCCTTCTGGGTGGAAGTGAACTGGTGATTAGCATTTCAGTGTTACTTTAATGTGAAATATGATTCAGCTCCTACTGTAAATAAAAATAAGTGTAGTAATAAATCTGACAAAACTGGTGCATCGGGTCATGTTTAACTATTTAACTATGTTTAACTACTTAAAGAACAGCAGTTAAACCGATTAGTTCTTGCTCAGCACTTAAATGTAAATAAATGTAAGTAAATATTAATATTAATAAATACTGACATATAAATATTTATACACAATATAAATAAATATTTTAAATTACTGTACACAAATGTATATTTAATTACATATAAACAAATTTATTATTAACTTCCATATTAATTTATGCAAATTTTGATGTATGAAACAATAGGATACTTTTACGTGGACTGAGAATCAGAACATACCTAGATACAGGAACTTCTGGAGAGTGTCCTGTAAAAAAATTGGAAGAAACCAAATTCAGAAAGCAGTACCTGCTATCCCAGGTCATAATTATTTGAAACTTAGAAAGAATTGATAAAAATAGTTTTCCCAAATAGTCCTACTAACAGTAAAATCAAAATTTAATTTTCACATTTTCTTATAAAAACTTTCAGTAAGAAGGCTGTATGTATCAGGAAGAAAACATTGCACAAGTTTGATAGTATAAACAAATATATGCCTAAAACACAATACCCCCCCTTCCTCTTTATTTTTTAGAGTTCTCTAATTCATTTACTTATTGAAAAATGAGACAAAACTTTAAGCACTTTTAAAGTCCTAAGAACTGCTAACTTAGGGTAAAAGGTTTAGACTTAAACTGGAAACGTTTTTTTTCCAGAATTATTTTACCTAGGAAGAAGATTTAAAATTTAAAGAAATTATTCTAATCCAGACTATTGTGTTTGAAACAGATTAAGGAACAACTACCTCACCATTTACAGCCATATTTCTAAGTAAATGGTGACATTCAGAATAGAGGCGGCAACAGGCAGTCTGGCCACATCAGTAAATTCGAGTAACTGTTGTTCATTGTGCTTTTTAATCATAAGAAGTTTTTGTATAAGAAGGTGTGCCTATTGCATAATGCCAATATCGCTTATATGTTTGCATAAAAACTGTGTTTTCAACTCCAATTAACCATCTTGAGTTCTTGCTTAAATTTACAATATCAGTGCAGTCAGGGTAACCTAGGCTGTATCTGGGAACAAGTTGCCATTTTTGAGTTTGAACTCAAGTGCTAACTAAAATTAAGTTGCCTTTTTCTTGGCTGCCGTTTGCCACTGCAAATAGCTAACTCTAATTGTCAGCTTGGACTAATAAAACATGCATTAGAAAAGGGTTACATACGTCTTTGCTCATGGGTACATGGAACTGTCACTGAGGACAGTAAGATTCTAAAAAAAAAAACTAACCACTTCCAAACTTCTTGGGTTGAAATACTGACAGCAGAGGTGTTGTACACCTGATTCCTGTTACTGAAATAACTCTCAAGAGACTTTTTCTGGCCATATCACAGACCTTCCCCACATAATCTCCAGTAATTTTTTGTATCATTAAACCTGTTCTGATTACCTCAAAATTATCAGCAGAGAACAAGTCAAAAGGGCTGTCTGAAGCCTTTGTGTTGATTAGCAGTGCATCGAACTCTTTGCCAACCTCAAAGTTTCCAATCACATCGTCTAGTCCTAGAGCTGAGGAAGAAAATAAGCTCACAAACAGAACTTCAATGCAAGCCTCTTTCCACCATATGAAAGCACCTGGCCACTTATTTGAAATGTTAATTAAGAAAAACTACAAGAATTTAGATTATTACAAGGAAAAACATGAAAGGAAATTCAACAGTGAGTATGTCAGCATCTGAGTTCTTTTTAAACTTTTCAGTAAAACCATGTATATTTTTGTGAATTTCTGAAGGGCATCTGTTAAGGGTAAAATAAAACTGAAAAACAATTTGAATCTCTTTCTCGAGTTTTGTTCTCTGAATGTTCTCCATTGATTTTGTGCAATTGTAGATCTGATGTATACTCCACTCACTGTTTAAAGTGGAATAACAACCATTTACATTGCAAAAATGTTTAAGTTCGAAAAAGGGGTAATGAAATGAATTCAGAGAAACAGTGAAGTATATAACAATACTCACCTTGCTAAGCCAGTGTTAGATTTAATTGTTTAAACAGCTTAAGCAACTTTGACGGGTTGTATAGACCTATTACAATAGTAACATTATTATATGGTAATAAAAGACGTGTGCTAGGAGGATAACTAGGGCTAATTAGCAGAAACAAAGAACAACATGCTGTGGGGAAAAAAAATCATAGCCCTATATGAAGGTATTATACCCACCTGTAAGGCTTGTCTTGTGGTCTGTTGTCTAGCTTTGTTATTTCAAAGCTTCATTGCAACCTCTGGTTCTAGCTTTGTCTTCAGTGACTGTGCACTTCCAAGTGCTTAGAATACCTACAGAGAGGCCTTTGTGTCTCTTTGGCAATGATTTAGGGTAGTTTTCAGCTGTATAAAGTATCTGTGTATTAACTTTTCCAATACTCAAGAGTTAAACTAAGTTATCAAAGGGGGTAATATCTGCAAATAATTTGTTCACTTGTTTTCACACTGCTCCTGTCCAACAAAGGAACTTTAGCCTTCAGTGAAGTTTGTGTGTGGCAGGAGCTTCACAATATCTTAAAGATGTCTAAACTTCTCCAAATGCTGAAGTATTTTGACTGCCTACTAGCTTCAACTGAAATGATCTCATATTCCTTTAGCTCATTGAGAGCAGAATGCAATTTTTAGATTAAACACAAGAGGGTGACAAGTGCTTAGGATTCTCAGCAAAGTAAATTATTGCAACAAGGAATCACTCATTTAAATTTCCACAAACTATACTTGACGAGGCTGCTGGAAGGTTAGATGAGTAATTTATATTCTACCCTTGAAAGTGATTCAGTAAGGATAAACAGCTCAAAATCAATACATACAATAAACACACTACTAAGTAAACCTAAGAACCCAGATAGAACAAGCACAGAAATAGCTGGGAAGGAAAACCATGCATGAATTTGGGATTTTTATAAGTTTTTCTGTCTATATATCAGCTAATTTATTCAAGTCTTAATTAATTCAACATATATTGTGGGGAAAAGATCTCTCCTTTTTTGTCCCCTGCCTGTTTCTGTCTTCTCTATTTTTCCATTACACTTTCCAGAAATTCAAATACAGTCCTGAGAAGACCTGTTCGATGAAATTTTCATTCCATCTTTCAAACTTCCATTAATATTTCCCAATAGTGTTTTCTAACAACTACAAAAATGTTACACTGAAAAGACTTGGGACCAGTTCTTTAGCAGGTAGTGAGCTCGTTTCTGCTAACTGAAATAGTAAAATTTTATTTATGTGTGGATTTGCTCTTTGCTAAATTATACAAGTTTTGGTAATACTTTGCTAGTTGTATCGATCAGTATGTGCATACTGAGCATGAAAAAACATGCCAGTGAACCTGAATAGCTGATATACCATATGACTATATTCTGCAGATGCAGCTGTATCTTAAACAGCTATGGTGTATATCCTGTTTAAACTTTGTGCTTTTCTCTGAATGAGGAGCGATTTATGTTTTGATTTGCTGGAAAGACAGCAACAAACTGCCTCACTGAGAGCTCAAAAAGCAGAAACAAAATTAGAAACTGATGACAAACAGGATGTGTGATTTTATAGTAATTGCATAGCTTTTTCCTCTAAGTGATGGTTTCTGAGAAAATGAAGTCTTTCCAATTGGTATGATAAACACACAAGCACTATAGATTAAGAAATCTGAGGATCTCTGGAGTGAAAATGTACAACCCTGAAAAATGATTAAGATTCTATTATCAAACCCTCAACATCAATACAAATGCTTTTCTGTAGTGAGCCTAGTACGGGTATGAGACTGACGGATATCTCTCCCCAGCAGATACCATTTTAGATATCACTCTGCCACCACAAATTCTGTGCATTCAGCCACCTTTTAAAGACAGGGAGACACACTATCAAAAAGAGCTGTAATTCTCTGTGTACATCCTCAAGAAATTTCTTCTTACCTTGGCTTCCTCCTAGAGTGGCTAGTTGAAAAGCTTCTTCAAGAGTTAGTCCTGTTTCATTCACCTTATTGATCTGAAGACTATTAGATGCCATCATTGTTTTCCTGATGGCATCAAGCATAGAAGCAGAATATCCACCAGCAACATCTAGAAGGGAACAGACTCTTAGAAAAAAGCTTTGGGAATAAGTCTCTGGGTTAAATTTCTATGAGCTTTAATTAAATGTTATGATGCAGCAGATGTGTTAAACATGAAAAGTTCTACTGCTAAGTGCTGTCTCTGAATGTGTAATTCCTAATAAAGGTGCTCCCACATACGAAGTCAGGTAAATAGAATACAATTCAGGATAACAGAAACCTGTTGTTCAAGCCCTGTTTACTCTCACAATTTGAACAAAACATCCTTCATTCATTTTTGGTTTTCTTTTAAACACTTTTGGACCAGCTCTAGATTTGAGTACTCTAGACTTCACTAGTCCAGAAGTAGTGAAAGAAAGCCGGCAGCTCCATAAATTGGAGACATGCTGATTTTTAAATACTAATGATTAGACATGATTTGTATCTCCCATGGTTTCCAAAAGAAACTGTTTTTACAGAAAACTACTAACCTGTACCAAGGCCAAGCTTCACGTTGTGTTTCAAGACCATCTGCACATTTAATATGCCGCTGCGCAACCTGGATTGGAAGAAGAAATGTGCTCTGTGTGATACACAGAGAGAAAGTTCAGGAAGAGTAGAGCTGCAGAGCCGGTTCACATCAAAGGCTCTCAGAATGTGTGCAACAGACTGGGTTTATTAAACTGAGATGGAGCATTTGCATTCATACATCTGAAAAATGGGACTTAATCACTAAAAAAAAGGCAGTTTTCTCAATTAAAAACTCCCACAGTTTTATAATTATCTGCTGAAAACAAGCTCTCAGTATACCTGTGAAAAAATGCCAATATGATGTATATTCCAGGAGATGTGAGGTCATTTCATGAGCTCCAGTAAGTCATTACAAACAACATATTGATTATCTTAAAGGCAAAATGACTGTGAACATTTAGCACATGATCCTGGTTCTACACCATACAGTATCTCATTTCTACTTAATAGAAAGAAGACTATATAGCCCATTCCCATTTCTCCAAAACATACGCACACTTTCGGGGGAAAGGGAGATGGTCTGAATCTGCCAGTGATAGGACAGTCAAAATGTCATATTATATGTATATAAATATATAGATCATATATATATATAAATAGATGTGACTACACTGAAAGATCACAAGTCAGTCCAGAGCATACCAACCAGAAGTGGAACATGAACGGTCATGCACAAACCAATGTGTCATTCTGGTGGAATCGGTTATCATATACATTGCCTTGTAACAATAGGCTGGACCCAGGGTACTGTGTGAACAACGGCTTTATTTAATTGTACGCCTTTTTTTTTTTCTTTTAAACTTACGAAAAGTTAGAATTGGGGCAATGTGAAATTGCAGCTCCGCGAAGACTAAAAAGTTTCAGCTCTTCTTCAGAAAGATAACAGGCATGAGCCATCACTGTCTAAAGAAAAACAGAATCACCAATTTTACTCAATATTGCATTTACTTCAGTGCATGTCATTTTTGCTGCACTGCTTGTAATTGCCAAAAGGACACCCGCTACCATCACGGGAAATTAATGCACCTCGTGAAAGAAGCTCTTGAGTTCAACAGAGGATAAACACTCATTAACTTCAGTATGCCCGACATACCACTCCCTCATCTTTTTCCATTAATGTAAGGTGATAGGGTGCTGGCTCTTGCAGTGACTGCTGTAACCTAAGAGCTGCAAGGAACAAAAGCCAGAATTCCCCAGTTGCCCTAGTACTGTACTAGTACCTAGCCTTATGATTTATATTTCGTAGCTAACACAGAGATAGGAGGGGATAGGAGTACCTCAGATACCATGGAAGATGTATGTACTCTTAGAATGTTTCCCTTTGTCTCTCTAAAGGTTTGCACCACGTAGATACATATATCTGAAGTATTCTTTAACTAAAATAATCTAATTTGTTATGCAACTAATTAATGACTGCTCTTTCTTGGCCTACATAGCTCACTTTAAAAATAAGCTCACAAGCAGTATACACAAAACGTAGTAATAGGACATAAACCAATTATTTGCAGACAAATCTACTTTGAATTACCTCAAAGGGAAGAGCAAGAGCTCTGTTAGGCCTTACAATCTGCTAACAAAAATGAGAACAGCACAGGGACTGTTTTCACTGTGCACTGTACCCTTGCCACGTCTATCCATCAAGCTCAAATGTAACAGAAAATGCCATGAAAATAACCACATCTTAAGTTAAGGACATACACAGCGTAGCAGCTAAACCATGTCTCCGCTGATCTGTACTTCTTTTTAAAATAGAAAGCAATATTTCAGCCACAGCTCTGAAAAACATACTTTTAAAACATTAAAAAAAAAGAATTTGGTGTCTTATTTTTGGTGGCTGGGGAGGGGGGAATGTCTATGGTTTTTTTATGCTTGTCTTTAATAGAATGCTTCCTCAACCAACAAAGACCCTGGCAGCAGAAAGCACTGGTAACCCTGATTTTTGGTGATCATTTTCAGTGCTGTGCATATGAAAGTCTGACAGAACTGAGCTATACGTTAGCAGCACTAAGATTCTCTCTAGTACACTGGCTCAATAAATCCATGTGCACAGGACTGTGCAAGACAAAAGTTAATACTGTCTATGCACTTAAGTAGTAAATACTGATTTCTCAGGTAAAAAGGATGGTAAATAAGTAATTTACTGGGGAACATTTTTGTAGATAGAAATAGGAGTTCAATATTTAAGTCCCAAGGAGTTCCCCTTTGTGCCTCTGAAAATTCTCTCCTAAAATTTTAAATCACATTGACTGATATTTAAGCACTGTGACTGTAGTTAGGCTGTTCATATTCACTCTTGCATGGGCTCTCCACTATCTAATAAGGTGTGCCCTAGCACCCCAACCTGTCCTTAGTGTGTGCTGTTATCATATCTGCTTGCATTTATCTCACTAGCATAAAGCTTTAATGAATTCCAACTCTTCAGGCTACTACACCCCTCAACACCTGGTAAAATCAGCTGATGAGATGAGAGAGCTTTTGGATATTCAGAACAGTGAAGTGTACCTGTCTGTATGTGAGGTTCACACACAGAACACAACAGAACAAGCTGTTTTTCTGTAGGAAACTGTCAAAAAATGATGTTGGTCCTTCCATAACATCATAGAACAAATCTTCAGGCAAAACCAGTGCAAGAACATCGTAACAAAAGGATAGCTGGATACTGACCAAGAATTACCAGCTATAACAATAGCAGCTTTACCTATCCTTCTTCTGATCCCACTGCCCCAATTCTCTTTGAAACCTTTGGAAAATCAATCAGGGAGCATAAAATACTTTTATTGTTCATCTCCCCTAGAATGCTTAGGACAAGTGTGGGCTTCTCTAGATTTCCAGTACCTTGACCTGGGCAACAAAGAACACAAAACCAACTCAGTTTCTGCCAGATATCACTGACTTTGACAAGGCAATACAAAATTTCCAGGTTACTACAATTAACCATCATACTCCCTGCATAAATCTAAGCTATGTTGTGGAAGTTCTTATGTAGCTACCTTGCTGGTAAGCAGCTTGTTTTTATCATACAATTCAGTGTAATTCTGGTAGTCAGGAAACATGTTCTCCACAAGTTCGAGTTCTTCTTCATTCTCACTTATGTGACTCTGCAATAACAAAATATTTAGCAATGAGTGCTTTAAATAGCATTAAACTTGACATTACAACCTTCTGAGAAACCTACTGGTGCTAAGCATACAATGATAAAAACTAGCATTTGTAAAGCCTGTATTTAGCTAGTCCCTGGGTTTCTCCTATCTTTGGAGAGGTCCCTGGGACCCAAAAGAGATCTGTTTGTTACTTTACAAGTGATATGAGATGATATGCCTGGATAATCCATCCTGGTAGTTTGTTGATATAATGGCCCACTTGGTATTTGGCAAATGTTAAAACAATAAATATAATACACGATTGTAAAGTGAAAGAGGGAACCAGCCTACCACAGACTGGTGCCTGGGATCAGGGCAAAATGCAGGTAGCTGCTCCATGTATCTTCTGCTGGGTTGTTTAATTCCTGGTCACAGATTAAAAATCTGCCTCCTCCTGTACTCCCATTGGAACATATATTTTCAAAATGCCTGCTTCATATGACAAAAAATCCTAACGTAGGATATCTTTAAAACAGTATATGTTTAGAACTATGTAACCAAAAAAAATCTTGATTTTTCAACAGACCTGTAAGCTTTAAAACAGTCTTTTGTAAAACAGAAACTTCATCATACTGGAAATCCTACAGCTATGCTACAAATGGTAAATAAGATGCAATGATGAGTAATTCTTTTATTGACCGAAATCTGCTCTGTACAGAAACAGCAGAAGGCAGAGAGACAGACCTAGCAGCCTTGGACTAGGAAGAGCAGCCTTTAGCAATCCAGGGGTTGCTCTAACCTACAATACTGGGTGCCAGCCTCCTAGTGACCATGCTCTGAGGCTTGCTGAATTGCTCATCCTTCCAGCTATGAGCCTTCTCACTTCCTCTGCAGGTCACAGTGTTCTGGCAGAGTACCATTAAAGGTTTCAGAGGAATTTAAAAGACAGGCTCCAATGTAAGGATGCCATTTAAGTGTTTTGCTGAAATTATGAAAACTCCTTGGTCTGTATGCTATCTGTCCAAACTATTTAGATGGTATACAGAGCTCTCAGAGCTTACCTGCACATGGAGATCATGAGCCTGTGCTAAGTCACCAAGTGCACGCAGCAAATTCTCCGTGCAGGAAGGGCCGAAGCGGGGGGTTATTACAGGCTGTACCCTTGGATACTGCAAATATTACAAAGACATGCTTGGGATTCTACATCTATATATCAGTAACCATAATTAAGACAAGCATTTATACAAAACTTAAATTTTGTCTCCATTACTTATTTCTTATTGCATCCACACCAACACAAAATAAGCTGTATAGTTATTTCCTTGTTTTTATTAGAAATTTTGCCACAGAAATAGAGATCAAAGGGTTTTTTTCTGAAAAGTTTTACTGTAAAGAAGTAAAGAAGTTATTTTCATTTGAACTCTTTCATTGAGTCACTGAGATTTCACCAGACTTTAAGAGAAGCACTGGATGCTTTCTCATATTTGCGGACAGTCCAGTATGCATTACAAGAAATAAGTCAGATGAATGACCAGCCTTTTTCTGAGTCTTGCTTCTGTGAATATCAAAGATGTAATGATGCAAAAAATGCACAGTTCTGTAAAACCAAAGCCGCCTTCTTTTTTGACCTTCTCCACTCACAATAGCAAAAAACTGTCCCTATACTCCCTAGACAGGAAGATTACTGGTAGCACCAGCTACGCTACACAGTAGGAGACAGTGAAGACACCAAGGCTAAAGCTACAGATGTTAATTTTACACCTTGCACTTCGAGATTAAAATTTTCATAAAACATAGACAGTGTCATTACAACTCTGCCTTCAGTCCCAGGCAATAGCTCTACATGTGGCACCACTAGAAGACAGTATATTATGACTTGGTTTGCAGTTTCTTATACCATATTCCAAATACAAGGAGCTCAGGACTTCTGCAGATTACTTTACTAATACATATGATTTAGGCGTTAAACTCTCAGCATCTGTTCTTGAATATTTTGAGATACAAATGGCACCAAATGAAGCCCTTGAAAGCAAAAGGCTGGTAAGAAAAGTATCCCTGCTTGTAACACTGGAGAGTAAACATCTTTCTTCACCTCAGGAGTGTAAACCTGAATTTCTTGAGAAACACATGGGAAGGCAAGTGTTGACCCAAAATACTAATTTTGTAATGGATTAGTAACTGTACTGTAAAAACACTGATTTCTTCTGGTGAGAACTCTTTTTTACTAGCCTACTTATATGAGTGATCAACTGACTTCTACCTTTCTTTAACAGAAAATTGTCCTGGCTAGGAAGCCGAGTATTTTAAAGTCAATAGACAACATGCACAGAAGATTACTCTACTGTGCTCTGACCACACGAAACTGAATTTACACTGCTACAAGTCCATTTCTCAACAGCATGGCTAGCAGAACATTTTGCAGATGGATGATATCTGTCCACCACAAAAAAAATGTATATTTATTGATGTGTCACTAAGACAGCAGAGTTTTTCAGTGGGATTTACTATTTCATATATTCACATAGCATCTTCTGAATACAGAAATGAATACAAAGGAGAACTCTACTTACTTTCTTTTCAAGTAGTTCTTTAACAAACCTGAAAAAGGGTAGAAAAAAATCTGTTATAATTCTGTCATCTGTGTTATAAATTATGAAAAATACAGAAAACATTTACTTAAGAATCACAGAATCACAGAATGGCCTGGGTTGAAAAGGACCTTAAAGATCATCTAGTTCCAACTCCCCTGCTGTGGGCAGGGTTTCCAGCCACTAGAGCAGCTGCCCAGGGCCCCATCCAGCCTGGCCTTGAATGCCTCCAGGAATGGGGCATCCACAGCTTCTCTGGGCAACCTGTTCCAGTGCCTCACCACCCCCTGCGTGAAAAATTTCCACCTAATATCTAACTTAGTCTATTAAGCATTTCAGACATAAATCAATTTCTTACAGAAAATTGGGCCAGATTCTCAGATGAAATAACAAGCAGCAATACAATGAAATCAGGATAGTTACAGCAAATTATGCTAGTTGGGAATTTGACCCTGAATACACAGATTTTTTTCATTTGCAGTAATTAACATTAGATATTCTGAATTCTCTCTGAAAAACAAATACATGTTACATTAAACTCATTGAAAATATAAACTACAGCTGCAACATTACAGAGAAAAAAAAACACTTAAATTTGTCCATGAATTTAAAATACACCATCAAATACATTCTATTATTTAAAATCCTATCTTAAAAGATGTTGCAATATTTCATACCTCACTTAACAGTAGTTGCATATGTCCCTATTCACTTAAAGAATCCTTGATTTTCTGGAAATGCTTATATTAATGTTAATGTATAGATTATCTACCTTGCAGAAGCTACCTCAGGGACCTCTATAAAAAACCCCAAGCAGTCAATATGGATAATGCAGATGAGCAAACAAAACTTCCCAGCTTTGCAAGGAAGAAATTCTTTCAAAACTCACATGCACAGTGTATGCAAAGAATTTCCGAAAGCCAGTTTGAGATGGGTTCTGGACAGGATTTCTGTGAATTTTTATGTCATACTTTATATTCAGTAAACCTCTTAATTTTGGTTACAATGAACACTTAATCACATTTGTCAAAGATCTTCAGATGGAAAAGAAAATAATGCTGGAGGCTAGATTCACAATCCCACTAGTTGGAAGGGAGAAACCTAAGCTCCATTTCTGCAATGACCAAAGCAGTTTGAGCCCACCATTGTCTAACTCTGAGAGACAAAATGCAATGTAAATTGGGTATCATCTGTCTGTCTCTCCTCTTACTGTTTCACCTGATATAATAATAAAATAGTCACTGGAGCAGAAACTGTCATACAAGTATAACTCCCAGATGATAATGCTAAAAGTACAGATGGCTGTTTTCATTTTTTTTCACATTCTTTGAACAGTGTCAGCATTGTTTCAAAATACAAATATCTTTCTCAAAATACCCTACACTTTACTGGCTTATGTACTTCCCTACAAGGAAAGAAGCTCAGGTTGAAACTACTGTCTTCCGTAGCAGAACAGATTTGAACAGGGGTCTTCCTCTTACCAGATGACTACAACTCTTAGAAACATATAACATATTCTAGATTTCAGTTCCCTAACTTTTTACTCAATCCTCTTTGCAGGAGAACTCTTAACTTAAATTCAGATTTAATATATGAAGCACTTGGGATTGTATATTATTTCCATGCATACAATATAAATATTTCTGGAGGGTAACTGTAAAGAACTGAAACCAGTGTAATTTTCTGACAGTATGACAGATCATATTTCTTAGGTTCTTTAAAAGAAAAAGAAGTGTTGCCCTCTTAAAGGAAGAGGGTAGAATTGCAGAATCCTTCTGCAATTGTATTGCTAAGAGATAAGTATTTCTGATCCAAGCCAAACACGCACAGAGCTCTCTTCTCTAGACAGTTCTGGAGTACCTGTGGCACACTGTCAACCAAAACTGAGAAACATTTGTTGTCAACACAATCACATGAGAAGGGATTTGGAGTTGTAAGATAGGTACTTAAAAGAAAGCTATGTAGATCTTTCTGAAACTTTAAAAAATATCAGAACCGGAAGTTCCGCCTTTTTCAAGCTCATTCAGCAGGACCCCCTCTGTATTACGAAAACAAGGGATTTACGTGAAGGAAAATAAATGTTAGTAGAGTGCAAATGGCTAATACTACATGTTCTAAAAATGTCCTTAAATATAAACACCGTTAGAAATCCATCACCATTTCTAATTTTGACTGACTTAACATTCTTCTAGCATGATTTGCAACAAATAAGGTAGCAACTTCAGACAAGTGCCGTTAAGATGTTAGGTTAATACTGTTATGTATTTTCTCTTTCAGCACGGTATTTGAAACATTTATACAAGTAAACAAATAGTCCCATGAAAAAAGCTGTCTCTTCTTAAGCAGTTCTGAGCATGGATGAGAAAGTCAAGGGAAACCTAAGGCAGGAGGCTGCTGTACTCTAGTCTTGGGTCCCCTCCATCATGTACACTGCCTTGATTTGATTCCCCTTCATTCACTCAGCTGCAAGTTTGAGCAATTTCACTGGTGTTGTGTTATGCTGGAGGAGAGGAGAACCACAGTACATTTAAAAATGGGGTATATGAAAGCTGATTCCTACAACTTGAATAAAGCTTTATCCTAAATGGGGGAAGGAAATAGCTCAGAAGCTGATGAGGGTGAAGGAACTGATTGTCACCCCACCACCTAATGTCAGATCACATCACCTCCAGTCACAGAGCTGCGGAGGGAAAAGAGGAGGGAGAAAACAAACAACACATGCATATTATCTCCATACCCTAGAGCTGTAGTTTCTCCCTTTCTTTGGAAGGGACAGAGAGAAACCACTTGGGCTATGCACAGTTGCTGCAAAACACAGGAATTGCCAGAACTGTAGGAAACAATGCTGTCAGAAGAAAAAAACCTGTTCCTAATAAATTTACACTTGTAAGTTCTTAGTCAGCTTCACATTGACTTTTCAGATATTTGAAAAAGTTATATTTCTAAAGGTTGTGCCATCGATTTCATCACCTTACCTTTCTGTCTCTTGGACAGACTCAGCAGTAATCTCTTTGTATTGTGGCACGCTGTCATTCATATCCATGCAGACTTTTCCAACAAATGCTCGTTGACCAAATTTATCTGTTGAGATGCATAAGCATATAAAACTCAGAAACACTGGTTCTCAAAAACTGTTATTAAAGCCTGTACTGAAATCAAAATAGCGAATTCCACCCCAGCTAGCTTCATTTAATATGAAAAGAATTGATTCTATTTTCTTATCTTTAAGTTGGGACCATCCATGTGACTTTTAAAGCTAAAAAAGGAAAGAAAAAACATTACGTAAAAGTTCTCCCTTCCACATTAGTAGCCAACTTTATAAGTGTTATAACTGAGAACTAGGTTACTGCAGTTTATACACAACCAGA
Source organism: Pterocles orientalis (assembly GCA_011057875.1). Classification (NCBI taxonomy): domain Eukaryota; kingdom Metazoa; phylum Chordata; class Aves; order Pterocliformes; family Pteroclidae; genus Pterocles; species Pterocles orientalis. The sequence goes on along the minus strand of WKFP01015551.1, from coordinate 1,149,374 downwards.
ATTCATAGTAGTAGCATATGAAGAAGACTGCTGTGAAGTAGAGGATGAGAAACACAACCATCAAAGTACAGTAGCAGTAGTAGATGATCATAATGAGCTGAGAAAAGGCATAAAGATGTCAGCAAACCATCTCTCCTTAACAGAAAGGAATGATGTTCCTAACATGCCTCCCACGTGCAGTTGGATGGAGAAAATTACTAGAGCTACTTCTAGCCTCTTTTTTGAGATTTACCCATGCTAGCACTCAGAACTCACATGAGACTTAAAAGGAATGCATACAACACTAAATTCTAAGCTTTTAAACACGTTCCTGAACTAGATCTCTTTTGTCCACTTTTACTGTCCGAGATCTGAGATGTTGAATTCATTATCTTCAAAGTTTGAGGTCTTCCTACAAAATCAGAAAGACCAGGGAATTCTTGATGGAAACTGAGATTCTCATTAAATCATCCTACTTCAGGAGCTGACTGAGCCTTAAGAAATCCGGCAAGAATCACAACACTTTCAAACAGCAGGCATTTGCAATAGTGCACAGAAGGGTGGGATAAAATCCTGATGCAGCTCCCACTGTTCTTGTTTCAGAGGGTGTGTGGAGATTTCTGATGCTGATTCTTAATCGAAACTTCAAAGTATCAGGAAATTAACGCACTGACTGCACAGCACTCTTGTCAGTCAACCCTTTAATCCTCAAATAGCAAAAGGCTAGAAAGAGTAAAGAACTGCAGTTGAAGAGCAACTCCAGCAAACCTAATTCAAGCTCAGCCAACAGCTGATTTAGGAACAAAAAGAATAGCAGAAACAACAGTAGTAGAGAGGCAGTTAAAAGTACAAGGAAAACTAGGGTGTATTTGGTGGACATAGTACAACAGATACAATGAATAAAAAACAAATCAGTAGGTAGAAAGACTATCTAGACTAGCTAGTCTAAAACTCCCAAGCTCTGTTTCCTTCAACTAACAGTCTGCACAACATCCTTCAAAATTCACTCTGTAAGTCTTACCTATAATTTCAGCAAGAAGAAGAGAAGTATCTGTGTAAATTGTTGCAAAGTAGCAAGCTGTAGTCGTGCCATTCTTTAAAGTTCGTCTCTATAAAAAGAAACCAGTTTCAACTGACTGGAAAAAAAATAGCCAATCTGCCAAAAGGCAGAACAGGCAGTCTGGTTTCAAACTGTGAGAACATTTAGTTATTGTGAAATTGTGCAGTGAAGTGGGAAGGTAAAATACAGATTTTGATTTCATAATAGCTTTTTTGAGTTTGAATGTTAATAAATTCAAAAATTCCTCTTACAAATCTGTACAGGATTTTAACAATGGCTAAACCCATAGAAACCAGTCTATATTTCCTTCACTCAAACTGGAATTAAATTCTGACTTATGTTTAACGTCAATTATATTTAGAAATACAAACAACCAGTCACGTTATTTCCTAGTTTTGAAAGGCTCTCCAATTTTCACAGTGAAGCACTGTTTATCTAACATTGGCAAAGCAAGGCTTTTGGGAAAAAGTAGTGCTTTTCCTTTGGCCACCTCATATGGCTGGGAAAAATAGCCAGGCTTGCATGTATAAAAAGCCCTTTGTAATCCCTGAATAAAAAGTGACAAACTTCAAGGTAAAAGTAAACTGAGAACTGCTCAGAATGTAATTTAATTATTTATTTAATCATACCATTTGAAAGGAGAGGTTGATACCTGTTCGTATCACTTTTGGAGGACATAATAGTAAATGAAGAGCCATTTAAAGTTACATTAAGTCACGATCAAATTTGTAGCTTCACCTGATCTTGGGACTAATGCATACTATATTAACTACCCATCCAACATACAGGTTTAAATTACATTTTTGGATTTTAGCTACAATATAATTTGAGAATTTTATTTTTTTATTGAGATAGAAGGTGGGACATCCAACACAACTTCTGAGAGGACTAGAGTTAATTATCTGGCAAACATGAATCCAAGCTCTGTCTTTTACATACAATGTTCAAATCAAAGTAAATAATTAAAAATATGCCTTCAAGGGCTCCTAAAATGAATCTCAAAAATAACAACGTCATTACTGAGACAAAGTACCTTTGTCTTTCTTAGCTTTCAAAACCTAAAATTCTCTACTTCTGGATTCTAACATCATTGTAAAAATCAAAGTATTTTGTTCCCAAATCATTAGCATGAAGAATGGGCTTTCCCGAAATTTGAGGAACCAGAGGAGGTTCCAGCTAAAATCTGGCAAATTTTACCTAAATCATTCATTTTACCAAGTACAGGAAGTGTTTATTGAAAACAGAATTTTGATTTGAAAAAAATCACTATGTTTTCATTACAACTTCAAAAGTACCAAAATACATATGAAACAATATTTGCTCCCTGCAGGTTTAGTCTTGTTTCTGGCAGTTGAAGGTTATTATCATCCCATCAAACATTGCAGAATAACTGGTATTCTGCAACATTTGGAGGTGAAGACATTTTCCTGACTTTGTCCTATTTGATACAGATGGGAAGAGCCTAACCATTGTGTTGAAGCTCCTACAACTAACTTCCATCTCTCATTGGCAGTTCTTTTCCAGGTGATGTTACTAAACACCTTGCACAGTAAGCACTTTATCTGTGCTGATGTCAAACAACCTGAACTGATGGAGACAGTAACAGAATGTTGAGGCATACAGCTGGAAGATGAGATCTCCTTTATGCTTTAGGCAGCTGAAGGCATGTGTGCTTGTCTCCAGAAGTCACGGCCAAACTGCTCCTACATGTTTTTATTACGGCAGATGGCAGAAAGTATTTTTTTTTAATTTGTGTGGCAAGGATAATATAACTATTTATTTTAGATTCACTATGTTATTATTTTGACAACCCATGTTGTCACAGTATTAGACAAATGCAAGGCACCTTACGCTGGCCAAATCACGTAATCTGTTGAAGATATTTCAGCCCACTATTAAAGGGTAGATTTCATTTATAAGACAGAATCAGAACTCTGCAATCATCTACCTGCTTATTGTTCCTTAAGTGGAATTTGACCTTAAAGCTTTTATATTGCTCAGAACTAGTCTAGCTCAAACAGTCTCTCTTTTTGTGCCACAATACCATTGACAGACTTCACCTAAAGCCCCTGCAGTGAAAGATATTCCTGCTTAAAGGATCTCCACTGTACAAACATCTTCCTTAAATCCTGCAAAACACCCCAGATGCTGTGGGAAGCATCTTCTCTGTCACGAAGTCTTTGCAGATGCTAATTTCAGAATACATGCTTTTTGTGCAGAAAAGGACATATACTCTGATTCTTATTTTCTTTTACGATGTTTGGCTATTTTTGCATTGAGTTTGTCAAGATCTGTGGGCTATACTAGCTCTGAGAGTGCTCTTAAATGTTGGTCATTGTACTCAGATGTCAGAAAAAATGATAAACAAGTTAGTTGTTAACCATGTGATTAAATGAACTGTCTTATCAGTAACCACAGAACATGACTGGAAGTAGTAGGGGACAATCTTGGCTGGAAATTGGGACAGTTTTATATGGTTTCCATGACAGTAAAACATGCTCTATTATTTCCGTTGATCTTCTGAAAATACACGTATTTTTCACAAATATTAATGTAATCAAGTAGACAAATGACATTTGCAGTACTTACAACAACTCTGGTGTACACTTCCTCTGCAAAATCACCGTCTTTGTATTTGGCTTCTGTTGGGAATGTGTAGGTAGTCAACCACTGCAAAAGAGGTAGATCTACTCTTGTTCCAGTAAATGAATACTGAGGGGCATGAATGTGAGTATCAACCATTCCTGGCATGAAGAATTCACTAGGGAAAGAAAAGAAAACAGTAACAGTCCAAAATGTCACAATATTTTCCACAGTAAGTAGTTTTGCTTTAAACAGTATGTTCGAGCAAAATCCACCAGAGTAAACAGAAAGCGCAGATTAACCTTCCCCTTTCAGCATCAGCCTATCAACTCCCACTGTACCTCGACCCGTATTCCTTTTATGGTATGAAGCAGTTGAATAATAACTTTTACAAACACTTACATATAGCTGAGAAAAAAAACTATGTAAGAGCATAACAAAACAAATTATCTTTAATATTTACACTGAATAAACACCAATGGATAAAGCCAAGCTGATTTCACAATGACTAAGATTACTCCACCACAGAATCCATTCGAAAAAGAGAAGATCTGGGCACAGTCTCACTTCCTAGGATGGATACAGAACTGTAACTTTCTGTATCCCAGTTTTTCTCTACATTATGTGTGTGTGTGTGTATACATATATATATATTTATTCAATCAATGAATTTCAAGGTTGAATGGCAGAACAGACACTGGATCTACAAATTCAGATACAGACACTGGTGAAAAAAAATCTCTGCTCAGTATCTTGACAGGAAAGATATAGTTACAATGGAACAGTAATATTTTTAGTTGTCATGCAGTGTTCATGCAATAACAGAGATGAATATATCGACATTACTAGGAAGTTGCTATAATTATTTTGTTTTGTGCTGGAACTCCATACAGGATAAAATTTCTCTCACTCCCCTTCTTCCTGAACACTGAGTGAACAGTGATTTCATCTTTTTGTAATTCCCCTTCTTACTGTTTCCCTGCATGCTAGAAATGCTGAAAGATCTTTCTCAATCTGCTCCGTATTCCCAGCACCTTCCATTTTTCCCAGGCTATTTCAAGTGAAGAAAACCTCTGATGACTCACATATTCTGTATGATTAGCCTTCTGACAAAGCATACAGATTTTTTAAAAACTGAACACTGAAACAATGCTGCAGGTCTAGACTCTAAGCCACAAGTCATTTACAGTTGTGTTACTGGCTACAAGGCATAGTAGGTGTAATCCAAAACTATTTCAGTTCACTAGAAAGCTGTGGGATTTCACCAGCTGAAGATAAAAGAAACACTCTAGCTGCAATACAGTTAGGAATCCAAGACTCTGTGTTCAGAAAAATTAAATCTTCTATTTTCAATTTTTTTTAGGGAGTATGTCAAAGCCCAAGCAATTAAGTTTTGTATCTGCAGTGTTAGTGTTACCTACATTTACTAAATCTAGAGTTTCAAGCTAGTTAGGCACAGCCTGCTGCTAACAAAATGGATATAAAATGTGATCAAGAAAAAACATCATTGCTTCTGCAGGCCCACAAGAGGTCATGTATGAAAGCTAAATGTGGCATTTTGTTCTGTGCAGTCTAAATCAGCCAGCACAATACAGCCACGGCTGCAGTCCCAAACCAAGGAGTGCAAAAAGCCCGTAGACCGTCCACCCTCCAAATCTCATCCAGGACACAGACAACTCTTGGGTTAAGAGCTCTCACAGAGCTGAAAGGGAGCTTCGCCCACAAGACTGGATTTACTGTGTTTGCTGCCTAGATTTACTCACAGAGGCTCACACTACTTTGCTCAGAGCATACACTGCATTTGCTGAAATTAATCTAAGCAAAACACATACTGGTTACTCAGTTCTCTTATGTCAGATGTTTTGAACCCCCACTTCTTAGCCAGTTGCTCTTGCTGATCAGTGTGTTCCAAAAACACAATCTAAAAGAAAGAAAACATAGTTAGATACTTTCAACCTGTATTCCACATCCCCTTTACATGAAGGCAAACATGAGTCGTATCTAAAACCGGATTTTACACACTTACTACAAAGGTGATAGGTTTGCATTGAAATACTTGTTCTTCCTCACTATCAAGCATGATTTCGAAATAGCTATTCACAATCCAACGAATAACCACACCCACTTTGCACCTTGAAGAGAACAACTGACTTATTCTTAAGTAATACACAGGCAGCACCTCACAGACTTCAGCATCTGCCATGCTAGCAGTAAGGTCACTTGTGGATGTGTGCAACAGCCCTACAGGAATTCATTTACAGTATGGAGGACCAGAGGGATCAAATTAATACTTCACCTAGGACTGACTGATTTTCTAATTTTCTGCTTGTGTCATTAGTGCTGGGGTTTTTTTATGTTTAAGTGCATACAAAGAGAAAAGAAATTGGGGAGAAAAAATGCAGATAACATTTTCATTTTCCAGAACAGACTAAAAGTATGCCTAAGACCTTTGTGTATTTCAAAAAAACTAGAATCTGGAGCCTAACGCAACCCCATTTGACTACCAGAGGACATTGACTCTACTGCTGCTGAGTTTGTTTCCAAGTCAGAATTTTAGCACACTTTCTGTTTATTTTTAAATTCCATGGTATTTTAATCTGCAACATGACTCTTGGCAGCTGAATTGTCAACTTGTTAATTCACTGGTCTGGCACTAACAGGCACACCAATTCTCCAATAAACACAGAGCGGGGCGTCTAGAACTGCAATGCCCACTACAGGCTCCACCCCACATCCGATTTCTGCAACATACAGGACCCTGCTGCCTTCTCCGGCCAAAGGCTGTCCATGCTGGGCTTTCAGAAATTCTTGCCTAAGCACAGTTTCAGCCAGAAACCAACTCATGGTCTTCTAACTCCCTTGCTACAAGAGCTCGTTCCTCTACGTAAAGGGAGTAATCTTGTTGCTATTGGCATCCTTCTGCTCCTGTGAAGATTCCCACACTGAGGGCCCATATCACCCTCATGACAGCAGCTTCTAAGGCAGCAATTAAAAAAAAACAGGTAAAGGCAAGACCAAGTAGTTGTAAAAGGGCAATAGGAAGGAACTTAGGAGGAAGATTAAGAGGACCAAAAGAGCACTGCCCCACAGTTATTTGCACACCTCCTTTTTTTTATATGTACGACACTACACTTTGTATTTTCTGTTTTTTCTATATAGAAAAATAAGCAAACGCTGTTAAACTGTAGAGAAGAAATTTTTGTCTGCCTAGTATTTTAAGTGCACATATGGCTTACATTGTCTAAAGAGCAGATGTTTAAAATTTTTAGTCATTAAAAACCCTATTAAAATCATACCATATAAATAAATACCACACTAGCAAAAATTGCAAGAATATTGTAGTCCATTAATACTTGACATAAAGTAGCATCTCTCTCATTCTAAAGAGGAATACAGCCAGCTTAATTAGCTACAGATCTACAAAGGGCTTAAATACAGAGCTACAGAAATTTCCAATTAGCAATAAAGAAAATGTCACTCAGATACTGAAGTCAAAATGGATGCAGAATGAGTAATGTTAAAGCTGCTGAAAAAAAAGAAAAAAAAGGGGGGGGGGGACGAAAGAGAGAGAAAAACATGAAACACCAGATGGCAAATTCTGGAAACAGGTGTTGCCATGGAAAAGAAGTGGCTATTGCATACTCTTAGGGTGCAGATAAATAAAACACTTAAATCATGGAAGAATGAATAAAATATGTTTCAAGGGAGCTGGACACATTAAATCAATCCTAAGCCTGACACCTAGTCCATTATTGTTGAATCCAGTTATGGATAAACCAGCAAGATAGCTATACTCTTTTCAAACAGACTTCCCAACAGAACTCCTTGGTGACCCAAGAGATGTTCCCCATTGCTTTAGGATGCATTTTCTCTGGCTGCCTTTCCAACACTGAATGCCTTAAGGTCTTTGAGCTCCCAGGCTTGGACATTTGGTTGGGTATTTGTATATACATGCAAGGTAACCAACCTGGTGCACTGCTCCTTAAAATTAGTTCTGGACCTTAACACTGTAAAAGCAAGGGAAAACTATACGGCAGAGTCACTGCACAGTCAAGTGCACAAGCAAGACTAAGACCTTCAGCTTGTAAAGAAGGAAGTAAAGGACAATAACCAGTACTTTGGGAAAGGTGTATCCCAAAAAGCAGGATCAATGGCTGCTAACATCAGTGCCCAAACATTTAGATCAGTTCTGATGTGTCATCCATGTGATGGGACTTAAGGATCCAAAGATGAGGAGCTGAGACCTCCCTAACTTGGTGCCTAGCTCAGGACTTTTTTATCCCATGAGACACCCCAAGCTCCTCCATGAACACATATCTGGTCCACTAAACCATGCATCAATCCTGTTGTGCATCAAACCTCTGCCTGCCTTCAAGCACCATAGTGCAAATAACTTTGCTACCAAAAGAATGGGAAGTGAACAATACTGGCTGAAGGATGTTTTTTTTCTGATCCTACAGTGCCTGTGTTACTTTGCTTCTGGCTATGACATTCTTAGATGAACATGAGTAAGGCATCCATCCTTCCTTCCTCTCCCACATGCATCTCTTCCCTCCCTGTTCCCTGCATCTCTTAGACCCAGCTCCTGAACAAAAAGCCCAACCAGCTGAGAAAGGCTAAGCAACAACTCCAGATGGATGTTGGTGCCTGGGTACCTTCCTCCTTGAATAGCTAACACATGTCACTTGCTATCCCAGCTGGCTTAAATCAAACACTTATGCTGGGCAGTAGTCAACAATTTTAACTCTTAATCCACAACCCTTGCTCTTTTCCTGCCTTCATCAGGAGCTTTTAGCTTAATTCTTGTTCTATTTACTTAATGTTCTACTCAGTTAAGTTAATTACACCAACATTTCAATTATAACTCACTTTTTGCACCTGTCCCTATTTTCTTTACCCTGAGGAATACTACTCTATTTGTCATTCCTCAAGAATGGCACCACACTGCTCTGCAAACCCCTCAGTTAAACACAGTCCGTATTTTGCTAACTTAATGGTATCTTGGGTCTTCATGCCTGACAGCTGTGTTTTCCTCGCTAAAGCTTCCTTTTCATCTACAGGCAAATCACAGAGTGCTGACGCTTCATCTGTGGCTTTTACCAGCCAAGCAACCCCACATGTGGTGGGGGTCTGGGCAGTGTTTCTGTGGTGCTGGTTGTGTGCCTCTGTCCCTTGGAAGACAGGCAGGGACTCACACTGGAGAACAGGACCTGGCTGTTCACACAAGCTGATCTGTTCACACTGTCAGACTGTGCAAGACTTTTCCATGATGGAGTCAGAACATGAGGCAAAAGAATGATACCCTACTTAGTCAAATTTACTTTTTTTGGAGTAATACTGAAACAGTTTTGGTATAAATTTGGACAACAAAGTTAAGAAATTTTCTCACCACCATGTCCTCCTTCAAAAACCAACTCTTCAGTGAGTCCAGTGGAAGTTACACACGAGGTTAAATTACGAGTAATAGGCTAAAGGGTACCAAAACTCACTGTACCAAACCCTGGAAGAGTAAAATGCCAAGAATTTGTATAGAAAAGAAAAGAAAAGAAAAGAAAAGAAAAGAAAAGAAAAGAAAAGAAAAGAAAAGAAAAGAAAAGAGAAAAGGAGAGTCCTGGTTACTATACTCTGGTGGGAATTTTAGCTTTGGACAACAGTGTTTTACTGGAAAATATTTTTTTGGAGGAACAGCTGCATGGGAATATGCCAATTTATACAAGGAAAACAATATCCAGTGAATTCTTGTTCGCTAGGAGAAAGGAAGAGAGTGACTGAGGGCACAAAACTCTAGATATAGCTTACTAAGGTACCTGTTTTTCAAGAAAATCACTTACAGGTCTTGCTTTCTTAAGGATGTTGAGTAGGCACCTTTTTCCAGAAACTGCCATTAGAGAGAGCAGGATGGGGCATGAGTTTCTGCCTCCTGCACCCGAGTTACACAAACCAAACTCCTTTTCAATTCAGTTGTATTGTTTCTAGTTGGCACCAGCCAACACAGTTTTGTAAGATTTTATTCCCCTCCCATATATCAAAATACAGCTTCTCTTAGACTTTCCTATGCCTTGCACCAGACTCCTCACAAGCTATAGAGGGCTGTCTTGAAACAGGTCCTCATGGACATGTATGAACACAGAAAATAAACACTGTAAGGGCTCAAAGTGTGCTTTGCACAGATTTCAAATGCTACCGAAGGCTGACACACTGAAGCCTGTTACTTAACTGCAAGAAAGAAAATTACCTTTTTACTATGTATAAGGCACCTATATATGTTACTGAGTCTATAAGAAATTGCCAGTCTACCTACACAACGTGCACTGTGAAACTGTGATACTGTTAGGGGAATGATACAGCTTCCCTGCCAGAATCGATCCTGCATTATCAGTAAGTGCCATGCTTGTTTTAAACTTGGCTTGTACCACTAGCATGCCCAATGTCATCATCTTCCTAACTCTTTATGGATTATGCCATGGTTTTTCTTGTGACAAAACACAAGCCTCACTGAAAAGGCCATGCATGAGTACAGGGGGTACACTGCAACTACTCACAGTCATGATTTTGACACCTGGAAAATGAAAAACCCGCTTGTGAGACTGTAGAAAACGGAGAGAATCTGAAATGATACCGGCTCCGGGCACACGGCTGTTTTGGAAACATTTAGCACGCTCCAGAAACAGCTTCAGTCTACCTGCGGACTCGTGCCAGTGAGATAACGCGCCACCCCAGCCACCTCCAGCCCCCGCAAGCACTACACCTCTTCTCCGCGGCGCTTTTTTTTCTTGCCGACAGACACGCAGCGCTTCGAGAGAGAAAATTTTCCACTTTTTCTCTACAGACCGGCGGGGACGGCGCTGCTCCTCACCACCCCTGGACCGGCGCTCGGGCCCGAAAAGGGCCCCTTTCACCCAGAGACAGGGGTAGTGGGGGACCGCGGGACCCCCCGGCCACCACCGTCCCGACGGGGTGGCGCAGGGCAGCGGCCCGGGGGTCCCCCCCGACGCCTCCCGCCGCCGCTTCCGCAAGACTCCTTCCCTCGACCCCTGCGCTTACCGTCCCGCTCTCGTCCACCCCCAGCAGGCGTCCGTGGAGGATCTCCATGGGCGTGGCGGCGCGGGAGTGCACGAAGGTGCCCCTGAAGACGTGGGCGAGCGGGGGGCGCTGCGGGGAGCCCATGGCGACGGCACAGGCCGGGGCTCGCTTCGCCGCGGCGGAGGCAGCCGCTGGCTGCCGCCCCTCTCTCGGTCTCCCGGTGCCGCCGGCGGCTTCCTGGAGCTGTCACCATCTCCCCACCCCCTGGTGATTTTCTCTTCGGGGAGTGGCTTCGGCGGAGGGAGGGAGGGTGGAAGTGTGGGAGGACAGGCTGCCCCTTCCCATGCCCCCGGGGAGCCCCGGGCGCGGCCGGGAGGGCCGGTGAGGGGTGCACCGCGGTCCCGAACTGCCAGCGCTCCCCACCGCCGCCGGGTCCCCCCGCCCAGCTCCTCAGGGATGGGTCCCCTGCCGGGTAAGAGACTCAAAAGCCTGGAGCCGTACCCGCGGGGCTTTGGGGTCCCAGTAACTTTCCGAGAAGTGGTGAGAGGTGCGAGAAGGTGTCTGGCCACACTGCGGAAGTGTCTGGCGACTGACTTTTGCAGCCAACACAGTTTCTTTTACAAGGCTGAGTTTGTAAGCTTGCTCTGCTGCAAGCTGCCGGCAGCTTGTAACCTGTTGCCCTGTGCCTGGAAAGCTAGGAAATTTATTGGATGTTTTCAGAAGAATAGACCTAACTTCAAAATATTCTAAACTGTAACGATGCATTTTGAAGTGGAAGTTAACTGCTTTGTTTCACCTGTTCTGTTGTACTCAGTGCTCCAAGATTAATCTCTCAGACTGTCCCCTCAGTCCTCAGACACTGTACTACGCATCAGTAGGGTATAGGACTATAAAATAGATGCCAGATGAATTCCCAGAACTACCAGAAGAAAACCGCCAAATGCCTCATTCAGTGGAGATGGTCTACAGAAAAAGAGAAAGTGAACACCAGAGAAAAATGAATTCTGTTAACCAAAAGGTTTGCACTTCCAGGACCATATTCTGCTCTAACAACCTAAGTCAAAGCACACAATGAACACTTGCTAAAACAATATCTCTTGAGAATATTGGGATAAGACTTCAAGGGGCCAGAATGACGCACACCGAGGATAACACCAGGAGTGTCCTCTGAATTCCAGTTTTAAGACACCTTTCTTCTTCAGGTTGTCAAGTGACAATGAACTTGGCACCAAGGGCACTGACACTGACAGTCATTCTCAAAGCTGGATTGTCAAGTTTGTCCTTACAACAGTGTACCATTAAAAGACCTTTGCACTTGCCACTGTGCTGACACTTACAAATGCATAGCAGATTATCTTTCCTACAAACTCTCCAGATCAATGGTGGGAGGAGAGAAAAACACAGTAGGAAAGCACAGACTGAATTTAATTTTAGTCTGCTCTTGGCGTGTCATCAGCCTTTATCTTGCCTTCTTTGCATAAGAATGCCTTAGGTTACTGTGAAGCAAGTTTCAAAAATAGTGGATTTACTGGTGCCAACTGAAAGATCTCACCTTGACTTTGGTGTCAGCTTAGTCAGGCCTTAAACAGTGTCCAAACTAAAAGGAACTTGTGAAAGTGACTCTTATGTGCTAATATGAGTAATTTCTTGTGAGAGGGCTTGCAGCTTCAGGAGACTCCCAATGAGATAAAATTTATTTTCTAAGACACATGGGGTTTTTTGTTGTATTTCTAATCTTTTTGACATGAGAAGAGAAGCTAGCAAAGAAAACAAAACAAAATTTGAACTGGTCTTGAGGATTAATCTAGTTTGGAGAAGAAACTGTCATGAGAATGTGATTCAGTTTGCTTATAATACTGTAATACTTCATGCTTCCTTGAACGACAAAATTTTTAAAATAGCACCAGAAGTCTTTCAAATTAGCTCTTGCAAAAATCTCTCTTACAAAGATGTTTTTGAGGGCAATACTGCTGTGTTTATTGAGGCTGCAGCTGAAATGAGCTGTGACCCCAGGCAAGGAAAGTTGTCTTTTGCTGTATGAAGGATAAGGAGTGACAGATATGTCAGTTTTGACACTGAATAACAAAAGGTAGAGGGAGTAGAGCTGAGAAATAGGGTGAACAGAGACCAAGCCCTGGAGAGGTAAGATCACTTGCTCCTCCTGTGAACAGAAGAGTGAAAACAACTTTCCCCAGCAATAGCTACTGCTCTGTACAACTTGCCTCTGCCCTGTGTGCTTCACTTAACTCACAGCAGGCTATACAGGGCTTCTGGGTTCAAATCCAGAGCTGTTGTTTTGGCTGCTGTCTGAAGTAATATTCAACAGAGTTCACTGTTCCTGAGAAACCCTTGGTTGCATTTGGTGGGCATGTGGGCTTCTCCTGAGAATCTGAGACTGCTTCAACCCTGGTTTTCCATTAAAATTCTCAGGGATTTCCTCCGACTACCTTACATAAAGGGTGATACTTAGTCCAACAATTTCCATGAGATTTTATCCATCCAATATTTATGCATGGGAAGGGAAACAAAACCACTGACAGTTTCTTCCTTTAGCACGTTTAGGGAGAAATATCAATAACAAACACTGTTAATGATAATTTTTTTTTGTTATATGTGGTTTCCAAACACTCTGAAGTTGTATAATTTCACTGTTAAAATAATTAGAGGTCTCTTCTGCTTTTTCCAGCTGTCATATGGGAGAGCATGGAAGCCCCCTGAAGAAGGCTGGTGGAAGAATGGTATTGACTGTCGCGGTTTAGAAAGGCCACAGCGACAGTTTTTATTAAACACCTGGTGGGCTGAGGCAGGGAAAGGGAGGGCTTCACTCACCACTTAGGGTAACAGGCAAGAAATCCACATGACTTGGGAAGAACAAAAAAACAATTTATTAACCATTTACAACAAGAAGCAAGATACTGAGAGAGAGGAACCACATGTTAAAAGAAAGGCACTTCTCCTCCACCCCTCCTTTCTTCCCAAAGCCCAAAGGCTTTGTTCTGTACCTTCTCCCCATACCGCGGCAGCGCAAGGGGGCATGGAATGGGGGATGCAGTCAGTCTGCTGCTCCTTTCTCCTCAGGGGAGGGTCTCCACACAGCCTTTCCCAGCTGCAACGTGGGGTCCCTTCTCAAAGGAGAGTCCTTCTCAAACTGCTCCAGTCTGAGTACTTTTCCACACAGGGCCACAGTCCCCTGACGACTGCCCAGCTCCAGCGTGGGCTTCTCCATAATTCCTACGTGGGGTCCTCCACAGCTACATCTTCTCATGGGCTGCACCAAGGGACAAACTGTGCTTCACCATGAATCTTCACCAGTTGCAGGGGAAATTCCAGAGGTGCTTCTCTCCTTTATTGCTTCCCTTCTCTGACCAGAGTGTCGCGTGTGGTCCTTCCTCTCAAAATCTTGCTTCTCTCTCCACTGCAAGTCTTCATCAGCTCCCGAGGAAACTGACTTTCGGGCAAGCTGTGGCAAAGGCTTGGGCTGTGGCAGGTTGCTTCACTGAAGCCAAGCAGATGGCTGGGCAGCTGGGCTGGTGCACCCATTGTTCTGTGCCCCCCCTTCAATATGTCATTCAGAGGCACCAATTGTCTCAGCCCTGGCCTGGGGTGGGTCCAGCCTGAAGCTGGGGGAAACTTTCTCACAGGGGCTAGGTCGGTGGTACTCCTTCCCCCCCCCTCCACCTTACTAAACCCTTGGGGCTGGGGGTGAACCCTTAGCAGTCACTTACAGGAGCCACCACTGCAGCCCCTCCCTTGCTGGAGTCCGGGAGGAGGGGGGGGGGGGAACCTTAGCAGTACTTACAGGAGCCATTACTGCGGCCATTACTGCGGACCCTCCCTGCTACCGGACCCACCACACAAAACCACAACAAATGGTTAACACCATTCCCACCTCCTGGACTTTTGGTTGTTATTTTGCAAGAATTACACATGCGTGTCCTAGATACTGACATGGCTCAAGATGAGACCTGCGCCAGCTGTGAAAAACTGAGTCATTCTTCCAAGACATTATAAGGGTATTACACTGGTGTATGTTTAGTTTCGCTGGGATATGCTGGGCAAGGCACTTTGCCTGCTTGGATAGAAATGCAATACTTTACTGTGACTGTTACATACTAATTAACTTAAAGAGCAACTGAAATAACTTGCTTTTTTTTGCAAAACAGTTGAGGATGTGGAGGGAGAGATTTACATTCTTACAAACTACACAATATTTTATTTGAATAGCATTTTAAAATAAATCTTATCTCTAGAAACTCCTTGAAATCATCGTACCTGGATTAACACATTTACATTAAACTACATAATCACTGTACTTTGATTTACTGCTGTTAAAAAAAAATCCGTCTCACCATTCAATAGCTTTTCAGACTCTGTTTTCTAAATCATTGTCTTCTAGTCAATTATAGAAATGAGTCTTTAGGTTGGGTCCTGAAGCCAAACAACTTAAAGACTAGCAGAATAATCAGCCAATGTACTTCTAGGAGCACAGGGACATATTTTAGCATGATTAGAGTGTCTTCTTTCTCATAAACACTTTCACTTTCTGATCTCTCCTTTCACTTGGTAAACTATACAAAGCAAGAATTCAATGCTTTGTTTCAAAATTTCAGAGCACCTAAGCTGCAACATCTGAAAAATATAAGAAAAAGGAATCTGTTTCTCCCCCCTTATTTCAGAAAATAGTTGGTGGGGAACATGCCACCAAACAGAAGCTCCTCTCATCAGGAATCTGCTGAGGTATGTGCCTGAGCAGCCTGAGCATCAGGGAATAATAATTATTATTCTGATACAGAAGTGAAGTGTTTTTATTGCATTTTATGGTCAAAATGTACCTTGTATATAATTTGTAACATAGCAACTAAGTCAATGGAGAGAAAAAATATAATTGACTTATCTGCTATTGAGTTGTTTTTGTCTGCAAAATAAGCTGAGTATGCAGCAAATACTATGGTTTATTCAGAAAAGAGAAAAAAGGAAAGCATGATAAATATTTACTCTCAAGTGTCAAATTAAGTTGGGCGCTAGGGTTAATCCAGCACAAGCTACTCCAAGCACCTAATTTTCCCTGAAACATTTATATCATCAACATCTATTTACAATACTTTATTTTGCTCCATCTAAAACTGAAAATTACCCCACCCAAAAAGAGTAAGAAGCAATGGCTATACATACTAAGCTCCATTTCATTTACTGCCACAGGCATTCACTCTGCATGTCCTGGGCAGAGCTTTCAGCCTTTGAGTCACAAGTCTGAAAAGGCTTGGAAAGGCAAGGATCAGACAATTCCAAGGGAAGCTGGAGTTACCTTCTGATGCTTTCCACCTCCAAAATGAGCCAGTACTGGCATTGTACTGTCATAAAAGATCCCATAATTAGAATGTAAAGATAGTACATCTTACTTGTTCACTGATACGTAATTACCTGAAGTGCAGATTGGCTGATGATAGTTTTAACACTGGTAAATATTTTAAGGTTTACTGCCAAGGCTTGTTCCCAACAGGAATTGCAGTAACTAAGCCAGAGGGATTCTTCAGCAAAGCCAAGAAATACTATACATATATCAGACATCCCATAGCAAGTCTTGCACAGATTGTAAATGCTCTTTCTTGCATGCCATTGTGAGTCTCAGAAGCCCAGAGGCAGAAATCCCCATCCTCAACTGGCAAGGTTATCCTGGGAGGATCTCCCATTGAACCATCTTGTTGCTAGACCTACCTCTGATCATGCTAAGAGAGAACAGGACAGAACTTGGGTGTCTGCTGTTACAGAGTTTATGGGGAACAAATGGGACCAGGATGTGGTGCAGTTGCCTGAGCCCTTTCACTGAGAAAACTTTATCTGTGGAATTGCATTACATGGTGAATGCAACACACATAATAGAATGGGATCAGATGATTTCTAGTTACAACCTCATCAATCGCTGTACTTAACTGTTTTAAAAAACTGTCTTGCTAGTCTCATTTTCATGGTCAAAACTCATAAAACTAAATAACATACTTCAACGTATTATCAGTGACTAGACATTAACTTTGCATTGGTAGCAGAAAATAAAACCTTTAAGACATCTAGACAAAAATAAATTTTCATAAGGAATTGCAGTGAGCAGTTACTATTGATTTCCTCTTTACTGTTGTCCACCTTTCCAATTTTAAAGAGGAGCAAATGACTGCTTCTTTCTCCTCTAGCCTTGGCGGACTGTGGTGACTGATAATTGTGATAAGCTCTGTTGTCTAATGTGCTTTTACTTACACTGGATTTAATTTTTTTCTGGAATGATTTGTGAACTCTGAACCACGATGAGTAATCTAACTTACAAACATAACTAATAATGCATGCATCCAAACCTACTCCTGTAAAATAGCTTAATAATTACCATGTATTAACTGGCAGTTGCATTTCTAAACTGTACAAAGGACCTCTTCATGTGTGCTAGTGTTCAGTCAACTAGTAAGATCATCGTGAAAGGTTTTGTGGTCAGGTTGGAGGAAGTCTACTAGAAATATAAAAATAATATCACAGTATTATACTTTGTTAGAGAAGATATTAAAATGTATATATATTGTGAGAATTAAAAAAACTTCAAACACTTAGTGAATTCCGATGGTAATTGTAATGTGTGTGAACTGAATTAACTAATTTATTTATTCTCAGGTACATAGTTTTATGGATTACCATCTCTGGAGTTGAAAAGGAATTTATTTCTATGGCCTGTTGATAGAAACTTTCCTCTTTCCATCCAAAACAGGGTTTCTAAGCTCTCTAAAAGAGATAGTCTCTTATTTGAGGTGTACATTTCTAACTTCCCAACAGTTCCTCTTAGAGAAGAAGAGGGAGAAGGAAAGGAGAGAAGGAGGAAGGATCGGGGAGAAAGGAAGGAACTTATCAATGATAACCATTATGTAGATGTGTGTGTCAGTATTATCTGCCCCAGTTCAATCTAAGAAGTTAATAAAAGCCCCCTTACCTCCCAAGAAGCTGAATATGTACAACATGTGGCAAAATCAGAATTTTCATCAGTTAAAGGTTGATCAATATATTCATTGTTTCACAAACGCTTCCCAACCTCACCCCTTTCCTAACAGGCTTTTATGGGATGTTCCCTATTGGCTAAGAAGCCCTATAATCTAGAGTACTGGTCAGTATCATCTATAGGGACCATGTGGACATGTTAAAAAATATTATTTCCTAAGGATGCAAAAGAACAGATTTTGATGGGCCTTAATCTTCCCTGTATCCATTTCCTTAGTCCTAGTTTTTGTCTATGTTTTGCTTGTTTTCCAGAGGGCTTTCGGTGGTATGAGTCTTCCTCATAAGATTACTATTTTATCTTGCTTGATGACTCTCAAGAATTTGGTGCTATAACTCCAAAGTACTATATGTGTGTGCCATAATAGATGTATTTATGTTACCAATTTATTGTGCTGGACTTGCAAATTTCTTAGATGGGATTTTTTTTTTTTTTTGGATGCAGATTTGTTTTGTGCCTACATTTAGAGTCATGTAGTGTCCGCTTGTGTGCACCACTTCAGTGCTTGGTATGATTTCCCTCTTGGTTGGAGGGAACATGATGACATTGCATGCAGGAAACCACATAGAGGTCCCTGTCTGCAATGCGTGTGTGGAGTCCTTCAGTAGTTTGCTCTTTACACATGCAAAGGTTTCTGTTAGTAAAGATTACACAGTCTTAGATGTTTCTACAGAAATATTGTTTCACTTATCAGCTGTAGACACATTCATCCTGGAATCACTTATTAGGTGTGGACACATGGTGTGGACACATGTCCACACTAAAGACTAGTAACTAGCACAAACTCCATTGCTGGTAAACACAACTTGGCTATATGATCCTAGAACCACAATGGTTAGCATCAAATCAAGCGTCCATGCCTTTGAATCGCACCAGTAAGTAAGGTAGGATCCTTAAGCCATTAAGGAGACTGTCCCACACAACATCCTTGTTGCTAAATTAGAGATATATGTGTTTGATGGATGGACTATTAAATGGGTAAGGAACTGGCTGGATGAACTGGCTGGATGAACGTATCCAAAAAGTTGCAATCAATGTCTCAGTGTCCAAACAGAGATCAGTAACAAGTGGAGTCCCTCAGAGGTCTGTACTGGCACAGGTACTGTTCAACATCTTCATTAATGATATAAACAGTGGGATTAAGTACACCCTCAGCAAGTTTGCAGATGACACCAAGCTGAGTGGTGCAGTTGATATGCTTGAAGGCAGGGGTGCGATCCAGAGGGACCTTGACAGGCTTGAGGAATGAGGCAGTGTGAACCTCGTTAAATTCAACATGGCCAAGTACAAGGTCTTGCACCTGGGCTGGGGCAATCACCAGCAACAGGAGAGGCTGGGTGATGAATGGAGTGAGAGCAGTCCTGCAGAGCAGGACTTGGGAATACCGGTAGATGAAAAATTAGATATGAATCAGAAATGTGCACTTGCAGACCTGAAAGCCAATTGTATCCTGGGCTGCATAAAAACAACTGTGGCCAGCAATTCAAAGGAGTGTGCTCTTGTGCTCTTATGAGACCCCACCTGGAGTATTGTGTCCAGCTCTTGGGTCCCCAGCACAGGAAAGACCTGTTAGAGCAGATCCAGAGGAGGGTCACAGAGATGATAAGAGGGCTGGAACACCTCTCCTATGAAGAAAGGCTGTGAGAGTTGGGGTTTTTTAACCTGGAGAAGAGAAGGCTTCAAGCAAGACTTTATTGTGACCTTTCAATATATATTCTTTCTTAAATATAACTTACCTAATTGTTTCTTTATAAGAAAGACAAAGACTTTTACCAGGGCCTTTAGTGTTAGGACAAGGAGTAACAGCTTTCAACTGGAAGAGGATAGATGGAGAGTAGAAATAAAAAAGAAATTTTTTACTGTAAGGGGGGTGAGACACTGGAACAGGTTGCTCAGAGAATCTGTGGATGCCCAGTAGTTGGAAGTGTTCAAGGTCAGGTTGGATAGGGCTTTGGGCAACCTGATCTAGTGTAAATGGCCCTGCCCAAGGCAGGACAGTTGGACTAGGTGAGCTTTAAAGGTCCAAAACACCCAGACCCTTCTGTGGTTCTGATTATCCACTTGCTTCTGAAGATACCAGCCTCTTTTCCAAAGGTAATAACTGTTCACAATTTTATAGTGTGCTATTTCTTTTGAATCTCCAGCTGACATCTGGGAAACACAGTCACACATGCCATGCTGTTGTTGACACCTCCTGAAGGGAATCATGATAAAATCCAAAAAAGCATCATAGGTCTTCTATGGTTGGACTTGATGATCCTTGAGGTCTTTTCCAGCCTTAATGATTCTATGATTCTATGATTCTTCCAAAATCAATGCCAAGGCAAAATTGTTGTGCTGGTAATGCACCTCCAAAAGCTGTGGAGAAATTATGCTGACTGGAGCATTATGAACACATACATAGGCAGCATACTGCCACAAAACAGTACACTGTGGCATGAAGACATGTTATAGAGGACATGTATTAGTAGCAAGAGGCACTGGGTCGGTTCTCAGCCAAGTGTTGTCCAAGAATATTTTTTCATCATGCTTGTCATGCTTTATTTCTTCATCTCAATTTATTGACTAGTATTGTAACTAGCAGTTTTCAGTTCTGTTTTTATGTGACTGCTATTTATACTGTAGACATTCTGCTGCTTATGAACACTATTGCATTCAGGTTTGTTTTCAGATGTGTTTGTTGTCTTGCAGCATTCAAGGATTGCTGTGGTTCATACAATTTTTTCTTCTGACTTCCTTAAAACTTCAAATAAATTTCTAATTTTTTAAAAATGTGCTTTTCAGTTTTTCACATTAGTGATATTAAGAGATTTAATTTTTATTTCAGATATTAGGCTGAAATACTATACTTGACTTTGTTAAAACTGTGATGTGTTCCATGGCTGTTCCCTTCACCCATGCATGCAGCTAGATTTATATAAAGAAGAAGGAACAATTGTGATCTTGTGGTCTGATCACCTGTAACATGCACCATTGACAATGCCTGAGGTTATGCATGTTTGGGTGTATCTTTAGGAAGATCTTGATATATAATTTGATAGTAATGGAGAATTCATTGTGGCCTTTAATGAGACATACCAAACTATTTTTACTGGTAATTATTGTTCCTGGCAGAAAAAAAAAGGAAGAAAGGCACCTTATTTATAATTTGACTTTATTTACCTTGGATTTCCAAACACACAATATTTTTATATTAAGTAGAAAATCCCCTTCTGAAAGCTGCACTTTCTTTGCAATCAAGTAGATCCCTTCCTTCTCTCTTTGACAAGCTAAATAGATAGTGCTTTTTTGACTTTCAATGTGTAGCTGGTTATCTCAGTCTTAAATGTTCCTAATTGCTCTTTTCTGGATCCTGTCTGATTTCAGTGTCTTTCATGGACATTTTGAACTGGACACGATATGCCAGAAGCAATGATGCTAAGGCCAAATACAGAGGTTATATAATGTCTCTATTTATACATCTGAAACCAGTGTATTTGCCATTCTGCTTGTGCTGCTGCACTGAGAATTCATATTTGCTTGGTTATCAGTCATGATCAATTCTATGGCACAGTTAGCTGCCAGATAAATATACCCTGCATTCTTTATTCCTAAACACATACCTTATATTCATTTTTATTGAAATACTTACTATTTCTTTGACACAAGGCAGTTAAGCTGTCCAGATCACAGAACTGGACTGTTATTTACTACTCTCCCTACCTCCACATCTTTTACAAATTTTACCGATGACAATTTTGTGTTTTCTTCCAAATGGCTGGTAAAAATAGCTTAAAGCCAAGCAATGGTACCTGCACAATGCTAGCAGAGACACTCCATAATGTACTTCCACATTTATAGTATGCCTAGAAATCTGCTTTCTCATATGAGTTGGTGGGGTGGTCAGGAGCAGTCTGTGTATGGTACCCCTTCTGGTGTTTTTATCTGATGAAATAGGCTTGCTAAACATTTTGTGTGAATTTTTCTGAATTTTCAGTATTTTGAAAACAGTATTGCTTTCTTTTTTTTTTTTTTTTTTTTTTTTTTTGCATTTTATCACTTCAATAAAGCAGAAAATTCTTATTTAAAAAAAAAAAAACAAACAAACCCAAACCAAACCAAAACAAAAAAGCAATCAAAACCACTGGAGTAATTGCTTTCTGTATTTATTTTTTTTCATCACTTCTTTCAATATTTGAGGAAAAGAGCAGTGGAATCTCCACTCCAAAGCATCTGCGTGCATCATCTGGCACACATTAGTAAATGTCAGCTCTGAAAAGCTTTCAGAACCAGTTAAAAAACATATGAAGCAACCTGTCAGGCTGTCACAGATGAGACAGACTGAATTACAACCCATTAAGGATCTGGGTACTGGGGTTTGTTCAAGAGCCAGCAGCATTAAGTCTTCTTCACATGCTTACCCCAGCATTAGGATCCCAAGCTCTTGCCCTCTGTCCCCCGCAGGGATGCCATTGCTGATCCAGTATAGTTGGGTCGAAAGTCATATAGGGTCCTGCTCTGCTGCTGCTGGCAGTTACCTCTCTTGGGTGTTACTGGCTAAGGATGCTGGGCATCCCCTGGTACTCGTCTCCACTCAGCTCTCTGATCTCCAGGGTCTTCCCTGATTCCAGGACATTTTCTTCAGCCAGGATCTTCACATGCTCCTTGCCAGGCCACAGCTTTCCCAACCTGAGTGGTCCGTGTGTGGAAGCAGGAAGTATAGTCAACCTCTTAAGTGGTGTCCCAGATCCCCTCATCAACTGAAGGATTCAGGACATGCCACTTTTATTTAAACCAGGTGTTATCAACATTTATAACCGCCCCCCACATCAGTTGCAACTAGCAAGTAGCAGGCTTCTCCTTGTGAGTGTAAAAGTTCAGTTTCAGACATCTGCTCGCATACACACATGCATCTGATGTGCTAGCATTCACAGCTAAGCTATTTTTTCATCCATGGCACAGGCAAGATTGCTTTTATGATTCAGAATTATTGTTGTGACTCATAGGCCCTTTTGATATGCAAGTACAGTGCTTTAAATAGTACACTGTGACAGAAAGACTGGCAAAGTGGCTTGTTTCTTAAGAATCTTGCCCCTGGTAAATCACGCTCATTCACATACTTGAAGTGTTAAACTGCTGTATTTTTGTAGTTTTTTGGATTAGATACAACAGAGATAACAAAACCTAAGCCTTTGTAAAAGGCAGTGGTTTTATGCAAATCAAAAGACCTCCTGTTTTTCAGTAGTCCACACAGTCAAGAGTTGCAGAAAAACAGCAGAGCCACCAACAATGGATTCTCAGTGAGTGTTTCATCTTCTGGGGAAAGAGCAGTTTTATCCTACTGCCTTATCAGTGCAAGAGGAATGGATGTCTGGAACAACAGGCAAGTACCAGCCAAAGTATTGTTTCTGCTCTGTCTGTGTCATTTGAGAAAGAGGACTTCTGCTCTTTGATTCTACAGCCACACTCGTTTTGTTGTGACCCTACCCAATAGATCCCAAGGTAGATACTGGCAGAAAGACCTACTGGACTGAGGGAGAAGAAAAGAAGCTCCCATATATTCCCAGGAGAAGTTCTGTAACTCCCACAGCACTAATTTCTAGTTTTGTTCTCAAAACGGATGTTAAAGAAAATGCTTCACTCTACTTTTTGCTTTTTAACAGTTTTGTCAATAAAATTAGGTAAAACAGGCTGGAGATTTGGGTGGGGAAAAATTTAATGCAATTTAACAAGAGCAAGTGTAGAGTCTTGCATCTGGGCAAGAACAACACCAGGTTCCAGTATAAATTGGGTACTGACCTGTTGGAGAGTAGTGTAGGGGAGAGGGACCTGGGGGTCCTGGTGGACAGCAGGATGACCATGAGCCAGCACTGTGCCCTCGTGGCCAAGAAGGCCAATGGCATCCTGGGGTGT
>WKFP01015551.1:1037108-1125562 GCA_011057875.1 Pterocles orientalis | reverse complement strand
CTGGAACATAGGAGGTTCCATTTGAATATGAGAAAAAACTTCTTTACAGTAAGGGTGACAGAGCACTGGAACAGGCTGCCCAGAGAGGTTGTGGCGTCTCCTTCTCTGGAGACATTCAAAGCCCGCCTGGATGCGTTCCTGTGCAATCTGATCTAGGTGTTCCTGCTCCGGCAGGGGGATTGGACTAGATGATCTTTCGAGGTCCCTTCCAATCCTTAACATTCTGTGATTCTGTGATTACCTTCTGAAAAGTGTGAGAGTGAGACAAAGAGCTCATGGCTGTTCTTGCAACAACTGTATGCCTCCCAAGGGGTCATTTATATGCCTCATTCTTCAGTGGAGGCTCTGGGTAGCTTGATTACAGGATAAAGTTGGAGAGATTTTGAAACTGTAATATAACTGGATTCCAGTATTGCAGCAATGGTTCATGAGAAGGAGGTCCATCTTCACCATTGCTAATATCCAGGGAGAATCCTAAGTATCTACTGATCAACTAGTTAGTCGTCTTGGATCAAGAGATTAGTGGTAAATTCTGGTTTGCTAGGCAGCATATAGGATATTTCTGTGGCTTTTGCACAGCACAACCAGTGTGCCAGGGGACACAGAAAGACTAAAGAATTAGATGTGCTGGGCTATTCCAGAGTCATATACTAGCAAACCCTAGAGTGCTTTAAGCAGGAATTAGCTCCAGTGATGCCAGATTTGGTGTGTCACACCAGAAGAATCATGCAGAAATGTAAAATATCCAAGCAAGTTTCTCAGCTACCCCTTCTGATCACTTGACGTGGGTGGAGATGCTCCCCAGACTCTGATCTCAAAGTATGCTCTGTTGTTGAAAATGTTAGGTCTTATATACATTTGGGAACCCTGAAGCATGGTGGAGCTGGCTGACCTGAATAAGTGGGTAGTGATTTCAAAATTATTACTGTTAGACCTCCTGATTTTACCTTAGCTATGTAACTGCAAAAGTGATTTTTTTAAAAAGTAGGAATTTATAATGAAAGCTGACCTGCACAAAGAACTCAGTTTGCATTATTCAGTGCACAGTTTAACAGCCAAGTCTGAACTGAAAAAGCTGGACTACACTGCCACAGGCAAATTACAAAAGAAGAAGTGGTTGATTAAGGATGTTTTTTGTCACAAAACTAAACTGGGTGTTACATTTTTCTATAATTTTGTCAGTAAAGTAGAATAGAAATAAAGATTCTGTGTGTATTAAACCTTTCTTTTAGTTGTGATAGGGACCTATTTTTTTTTCCAGGGAGAAGACGCAAAAGGAATGTTCAGGTTGTGAAACAACATTGTGCAGTGAAGGAGTTAACTAGAAAAGCCAACTTGTACTTTGCTTTCTAGGCAACTTAATAGAACTAGTTTTGAGATTGTGAAGATACCTTTTCTAATAACCTAATAGTTAAAAATGGAGCACCTAATCAGTTGAAGATTGTATTAATGCTAACAGCAACCTGTCGTGGGTTAAGCAGAGCAGAGTTAATTTTTTTTTTTTCCCTTTTCCCTTCTCTTCATAAATAGCTAGAAGAAGCTATGTTTTGGATTACTGCTCAGGAGAGAATTGATAAGAGAAGAACGTTTATAGTTATTGCTAGGATGTTGCTATTTGTTCTCAAGGACATACATTCAGCCTCTCTCCTCTCAATAGACAGAGAGAGAGCCCGGCTTCTAGCTTGGGATTTGCTTTTAAGTCAAGATTGAGAAGCAGACTGACCAATTATTCCATCCCATGCACGTCATACCCAGTATATAGAAGACGACTCTTCTAGGAGTGCTGTCCTTTCACTTCCGGATTCATCTCGCTTTGGGGAGCCTGCGTTCGCTTTCCCAAGGCCTTTCCTCCCCCCTCCCCCCACGGTCGCTGTTAGCTCTCGGCCCGGGACACTCGTTTATCTCCATTCCGTGAGTTTTGGCATCCTCCCTCTCCAGGAGGATCGTTAGCTGTTTTTTTTTCCTGCT
Organism: Pterocles orientalis; assembly: GCA_011057875.1. Taxonomy (NCBI): domain Eukaryota; kingdom Metazoa; phylum Chordata; class Aves; order Pterocliformes; family Pteroclidae; genus Pterocles; species Pterocles orientalis. Next base: position 1,123,594 of record WKFP01015551.1, on the reverse strand, counting down.
TCGGTCAGCTCTCGGGCTGGGACGCTTGGGCTGTTATCTCCGTTTCGTGAGTGCCTCCGGGAGCGGTGCACCCCCTTTCCCCCTTCCCCCCCCCCCCCTTTCTGGGGGAATCGTCTGTGCGGTTTCTGGGGATTATTAGCTGGCAACAGGCCGAGCCTTTTCGGGGGGGCAGTATCATTGTCAACAGGCCGAGCCTTTTTCAGGGGGGCAGCACAATTGTGTATCATCTATTCTCTCCCTCCTTTGGGGCCATTGGCTGGGAGTGGGCTGGGCCTTTGGTCATCAGGTGGGGAGGGGTAGTATCACTGTGTATCACATTGCATCTTTGTATATAGTATTATTTCTGCTATTATTGTAGTTTAGTTATTAAACTGTCCTTATCTCAACCCACGAGTCCTCTTTGCCATTTACCTTTTTAATTCTCTCCCCTATAATTGGGTGGGGGCAGGGACTGTGTGAGCGGGTGTTTGGCCCCCAGCCTTAATTAAAAACAGCAACACCCGCTAGTATTTGTTAAATCCTCACTACCAAATACTTTCATTCACTTCCCACATGCAGCCACCCACTCTGTTCATAATTCATTCCTTTAAATCATGCTCAGATGCACAGAATTAAATACAGTCCTGAGGTTTTTTAAGAGTGACAATGCATTATATACTTTCACAGTGAAAGTGTGTCTGCTAATAAAATATCTAATTTCACAAGGAGTGTAGCTAAGCTTGCACATGCAAGTCTAATTAATGCTTTTGAGCCTGTTTTTTCCTATTTTCCGATTTAAACTTCTGAAATTACGTTTCACCTAGCAGCAATACTTGTTGTTGTCCTTGTCCAATCTCTGTTGGGTGCTTGGTTTCACCTCCAAAAAAAGAAAGAGTTTTAATAACTGTCTGTTTAACAGACTGCCAGCTGAGGTATAAAAAGTTACAGAGAGGTGGCTTCAATTTAGAGGATGTGAAACAGCTTACTATATTAACACTGTGACTCCTGCCACTGAAGTATTTTGTTAAAGGGCTTATGAGGTTTCTGCTTAAGAATGTGAAAGTTTAGTTTTACCTCAGCGAGAGAGTTCAAGGACTGTGTAGGGAGACAAAACTGAGCTCACCCTCAGTGAGTGGCTTCCACAATTAGTTGTTCTCTGAGCTAGTTCTTTCAGCTAGTAGGTCGTTCTTTCGTATCCGCTGTTCCCTTGGACTCAAAAGCTACAGCAATTTCTGCCATGTCAAGATCTAACCTGTTCCTTAAACCATTTCAAGGCCCTAATTACAACAATCTGTGGTTGGATGAATTTTAGATTAGGAATCTGGGTTTTCAGTAACTTGAGGACAGAAAGGGAAGGGAGAACAGAAAATGCTATTCATCTCTTTCGCATGTAACTAAATGCCTTGTTTCTCACAAGAAGTTCCATAAGCAAAGGTTGTAATGCAATTCTCACTTGCTACGCACCCAAATTATACATCTCTGCAGCTGCAATAGTAAGAGTTGTTTGATAAAGACTGTATTTATAAGGTTATATAATACAACAAATAGCACAATGCAGAAGGACCAAACAAACAAGTTTTTATATAATTCCTTTCTTTCTTGGGATGCCGGATAAACCTACTTCTTCATTCTTCTGCATCTCACTTCTATAGATGCACAGGTAGATATCTGAGCAACTGGCTGATTTTACATTTGAAACACAGTGCTTGAAAAATTAGGGACTGCTTTCTGCATCCAGGAACCTCATTAGAATTACTGAGTTTATAAGTGTGTTTTCATACCATTCTTTTACTTCACAGTAACATCACATTCAGTGTGTTTTTTATTTAGCTAGCTATTTGGGAAGTATGACTAAATTTTAATTTCAGTTCTTAATAATGGGGAAGGTTAGTCCTTCTCTTATGTCTTATATCAGCTCATAAAAGGAGGTAATTTTCATGGCTATACTGAATTTGCCTTCCAAAGACCCTCAGTGTTGCATATATACTACACTGACATTCAGGACACCTTGCTTCATAGATTGGTGCTTAATGGAGCTGAGCTGACTCCCACTAGTTGAAAATGAGGCCTTGTATTTCCAGTCAATCATCCTGAAGACTCACTGAACACTAAAGGATGCACATATATTCAAGAATCTAAAATAGTGTTACAGTTCTTTCCTTTTGGATCTTTGTCTTCCTTAACAAACCAATGTGTTTTACTGACTCATGACTTTGCAGCTCTTATTCAATATAAAGACATAATGGGAAAGCACTTTGCTTTTTACCATCTGTAAGTATATGGAAATGAGAGTAGCTAATGTTGCTACTAGGATGGTACATATTGACTATTCCATAGAATGATCACTCATTGTATCCAGGGAAACAGTAGAAAGCAGCAAGAGACATTCTGCATAATATGGTTCCTGAGCATTCATATATTATGCAAGTATTTCAGCAGCCCATATAGCACATCCTGCATACAGAAGAATAAAAAGCATCAGAAGTGAAAAAAACCCCTTTCTGTCTAGCAAAGAAAGAGTCAGGTGATCTTCCATCTAGTCTTGGGAATTACAAGAAGTTGACATTGGCTCATACTTTCTAACCATCCGACCTCCAATAAAAGAGTAAACGTTTCACAGCAGAAGTAAACATTATGTAGCTCAATATGCATTTACTTCAACAGAATGCCTCATTTATTTCTGCACAATGTAAATTCCTTGGATTAAGAGTTTTACTGATAATCTTTCTCCTGCAACAACAAATACAAACCAGGAGAGAATCTATAAGGCAATAAAAACATCGGGTGCTGGCATGAAATCAGCTCAGTGTAGTGTTTACTAGTACTCAGGCAGTGGGCAGCTCACTGCAGCCATGACTAGTTAATACCAATGGCTTACTCTTCTCTCCTATCCCATTTTTAGTAGTATTGCTTGCTTCAATCAAAGAACAAGACTTCAAAAAAGATGGCTCCAGAACCTGCTCCTTTCATTAGTGTCAGCTGTACTGAGGCCAGAACCTGCTCCTTTCATTAGTGTCAGCTGTACTGAGGCTTGCAGGCAGAAGAGGTCCAGGACCCTCGATGAGAAGGCACAAATAGGGGTAAATATTGATATTTCAGAAAATGAAGGGCTTCCCTTCTTGCATCAGACTCCATATGAGCCGCACTGTTCTACACCAAAGTTAGCTCCACCATAGGAGCTATTCACCTACAGAATTATTTTGAAAAGCAGAGCTGACTGTTGTATGTTTGCAGGGCTGGCTTAGGCATATGTTGGTAACTGTTCAAACCAGTAGGATTTGATATGTGAACATCATGACCCTTTCAGCCATTGCTCCCACCAAGGCACATTTCAATTATTGCATTGTATTTGAAGTAACATAATTCATTACATTATTAAGGAGCAGATGGAAGGATTAACTCATAAAGTTATGAGCCTTGTCATACTGTACTGTCAATGAAAAATCTCAGTTAAGTGCTTGAAGACAGGTACTGTTATACCCTAGGGTAGCTTTGTACTTATTTTAAACTGGAAACAGTAAGCCTCTTTCTAATATATCTACAGTCAATATCATCCCAGACTGAATTCTATAGTCATTTAAAGATTTATTATATTTATGGTAATATAGCAGCAGGAAGGAACTCAGTCACTGAGATCAGCCATCTGATACCACCTCATGTGGTGCCATAAATCTACGCAATATCAATTTCCATCTTAGATCTAGCTAGGATTTCTGCCCTGACTCTTGTGAAGCAGCAGCCATTCCAGATCCTCATTTCTCTAATGGGAAAGACTTTTCTCCTGATTTCTAGCCTAAATGTATTCATGGACATCTCATAGGTCAGATGAGCACGGTCTCTTAGTTTATGGATGAAGTAAATTTCTTCAGATACGCATATATTCCTTCCATGGACCAGCAGGTTTGAAATCAGACTGATTTATGCCTGGATCAATTATAAATTATTCATTGTTTTTTTCTTTCTATTCACAGAACACTAAAACTGTAGTTACGTATCACAGCTATTATTGCTGCTTGCTTTCTACATGTTTCCAAATTAAACATTTCTATCAAAACTCACACATTTTTTATTTGCTTTAATTTTTACAAAGGGAACAATAATAGAGATATGAATGCTTCCAAAACATGGTATCAGGATGCAGAATCTCTGTAATTCTAGGCTCTTAATAGCATTTATTACTCCCTGAAGGAAGCATAGTGTAGGGTAGGAAGGGGATTTTTGGCCTCAGTCTCCATGATTATGGATGCTATATCATGTCAGCACTTGAGAGGCTACAGTAAAGGGCAGAGTAGGGGAGTTTTCAGGCAGTTCAACACGTGTTGTGTTCAGCAGAGTTGCTCAGGGCTCTGGCTTTGAAGTTCATAACTTTCAGATTCAGAGCAGCAATGCCATTCTTTTGATACATAGCAATGGCTGTAACAAATGCTTTCACAGTTAATTTTTCATATTTATACATCATATTATCCGGGTGCATGAATGAGGAGAAGTGGAAAAGGGGCTGAGAAATGGACAGAACAGCATTGAAATCCCCTTTATAAAGGTAATGGCTGTGCCCATTTTAATCAATAGAGACAGTTTCCTCCCGTGGTGCTTCTGCTGGGTAGAATTCCATCCTGCTTCAACTACTAGGATCTCCAGAGTGCTGAAAGGCTCATACCACCTGAGGAACAGTTGTGCACAGCACATCTGAAGTGTAAGCCCAATGTCAAAACCTGCCCCAGCTGTGGTTGCAATGGTAGCCCAGCTTTGTAAATACTTAGTATGCAGTCTAGCTTTTCCTGAAATAAGCATTCAGTCTGCTGCTAAAGCCTTAAGTTATTATGCCTGCCCTCCTCAAATGTAGGATGTTGCCTTTAGCACTGCTGTTTACTTTGGCTGACCTGTGCTTGTGCTTCTTTTGATCCAAGTATCAACCAGGTCTGTCGTCAGTTCCAAGCTGAACGTGGATGCCTGAGTCTCTTCTCAGATATTTTTTAACTGCTGTATTGATCGTTTGAAATGGCAGATGATGACAGAGGACATACAGACGAATGGTGAAAAATTACTCAACTCTTACTTGCAGGACTAGGTACTTCTGCTCCTTTGGGAAGGCTGCAGTCTCATGACAGGGGCTTTTGTACCAGCAGGGCAGCTGAAATACTGACCATGCAAAGGGCCATTTCTCAGAACATGGAAGCTGCAGACAGCCTGTTAGGGTGATGGGATCTTAGGAAATTCAGGTTGGAAAGGACCTCAGGAGTGTCCAACAGCCTGCTCAAAGCAGGGACAGTGGTGAGATCAGAGTTAATCAGAGTTTCACACACTTGGGGTGTGAAACCCCACAGACTGGAGACAAACCCACTTCCCTGGGCCCTGGCTCCACTGCTGGGCCAGCCCTGGTCCTGCAGCCTCTCCTTGCAGAGAAAGGCCTCCAGCCCTACCGTCTCGGTGTCCTCGCCTCACCTCCCACCAGCTTGTCAGTGTCATTTCTGTGCTGGGGACCCAAACTGGAGGCAGTATCCAGGTGGGGCCTGGCAGGCACTGAGCAGAGGGGACAGTCCCTGCAGTCCTGGCTAGAGCAGAGGTAGGCGGCATCTGCTGCTCTCTTCTTGCTCCCACAGTTTTGTCACAGAAGGCAGTTAGGAGGGTCAGGCATGATTCACCCTTGGTAAATCCTTGCCAGCTGCTCCCGGTCACTGTCTTCTCCCTGCTGTGCCCAGACATGGGCTCCAGAACATCTTGCTCCTTGATTTTACCTGGGACTGATGGGAGGCCGGCCGGCCTGCAGTTCTTCAGCGTGCCTTTTGCCCTTTTTGGAAGGCAGGTGTGACATTTGCCTTTCTCCAGTTGTTGGGGATGTGCCTGACCTTCAGGCCCTCTGAGAGCTGATGGAGAGCAGCTGCACGAGGACATCAGCCACCTCCCTCAGCACCCTGGGGTGGAGCCTGACAGGTCCCAGGGATGTGTGTGCATCAAGGGCTCCTGAATGATCCCTGACTCAACCATCATCCCCAGCTCGTAGCTCCTCTCCTCCTTGAGCCCTCTCGCTAAACACCAACACCTGGCAGACCTTGCTGGCAGCAACAAAAGAAGGTGGTGAGGACCTGCTGTAGTCTGTGTTTGCTGTCACTAAATCACCCGTCCCCTCCTGCAGTGTACCCACATTCTCTTGGTCAGCCTTTTATGACTAATGTAGCAGTAGGAGGTCTCGCTGCCCTTGACATTCCTTGCAAATCTCAAGTACAGCTGAATTTTGGCTCCCCTGACACTGTCGCTGCATGCCTGGGCAGTGTTTCTTCATTCCTCCTTTGTATCCTGTCCTTGTTCCCCATCTGTCCACTGCCTCTTCGTGTTGGAGCTGTGCCATGACTTTCTTGCTTTGCCAAGCTGGCCTCCTGATATGTCTCCTTATTTTCCTGAGGATGGACCATGCTTGCACTTGGAGAATGCTGTCCTTAAAGGCCAGCCAGCAGTGCTGGGCTCCTTTGACTTTCAGAGCTGCTTCCTATGAGATTCCACCCTCAAATCCAATAAGGCAAAGTTTTTGTCCTTGAAGTCCAGGGTCTGTGCTATCATGCTCACATTCTCATATATGGAAGAAAAAGTCCTATTCATGCTAGACGCATATTTGAACTCTTTTTAAAGGCTAGACCAGCGATTGTAACTGCAAAAGAATGCCATCTCCAAAACACTTAGCTGTGAAGTTTTCTGTTCCTGGAAGGAAAGAACAACACTCTCTTTCGAGAGATCTGTTTGCTTGTTTGTTCATTTTTCCTATAAAATCAGTCCAATTTTCAGTGAAAAAAATGACAAAAGGGAACAGCTGTGCAGAACATTAAACATAATCACTGCCTAAACTCAGACTGGAAAAGATATGTACATGCATTTGTCCTCCACCAAGAACTCTCTGTGAAACAAACAACCAATTTCCTATTATTATCTCGGCTAGATTTGTCTAGGAAATAAATCTGTGCTTCACAGTTTCTGCAGAGTTTGAAGTGATATAGCAGGTGCTTAGATAACATTAATTTCCCAGAAATTAATAAGACATATTGAATGCACATAATTTGTCAGCTTGACATTTCTGACATTCTCCCTCATTTTATCTTAACCCAAAAGAGGGTTGCATTTTCTACTTTATTGGTGAACATACAAACAAAAAAAAACATAATCATTGAGCCATTTGGTATTTTTATTTGTACATTTTTATGTACGTGGTAGGAATTGCCCCATCACATGGAGCTCGCTGGACTTAAAGTAACTGAAAAAGACAGTCATGTGAAAAGGTGTATTTTCCTAGAACGTTTTTTTACTGAGTGTCAGTTAAGGTAAAACAGGCAAACTCTCGCAAGTCTGAGAATTCAAATAATTTACATTTTGGATTCTGTTTTTCTTGTTTTATTTAGTTGTTTATTTTCTTCTCTTTTTTTTTTTTTTTTTTTTTTTTTTTTTTTTTGAGGGACAGTGCTGTGTGGCCATTCACAATGCATGTTTTATATTTGTAATCCTGAAGACATACATGACCAAAGATCCATCCAGCCACCACCCATCCATCTGTCCATCCATCCATTCATCCATCCATCCATCCCATCATCTCAGGTTCTGTTTCTGTTCCTTGATCCAGACCTGCTGTATCCAGATAGCCATATACTACTCCTGCTTCTTGGACACCAAGCAAAAAGTCTTTTTTTTTTTCCAATTTCCGAGTTTTAGGAATGAGGATGGTCTTACAGCAATTGGCATTAGGCTTGTTTAGGGTAGAGATGGCAGAAATGGGGTCTTTCAGCAGTTGCTCAGAGCAGGTAACAGAGTTGCAGAATTGTCACACCATGTAACCTTGCAACGCAGCATTGACATTGCCTTATGCTTTGTACTGAAATTGCAAGGTCTTTGGACTGAAGCTTGTCAGATTTCTGTCTGAACTTATTTTGATTTGCAGGTTTGTTTCACTTGGCTTAGATATAAAGGCAATTTCTCTGACTGACCAGGTGATGATGATCAACCTGTTTTACTTGTATGTAGTACAACGAGATTTTTATATAGGTAGCAATAATGAGCAGTTATTCTATGCAGAATGGGATATTTACACCTCTGACACAAGGAGACAGTGCAGAGAAACCCAAGTCTGGTGCAATAGCAGAGGCCTTGAGAAGCAGAGATGCACAGTATGGCACAGAGGAGTACAGGCATAGGGTGAAAAGAGATGGGGCACTGGCTTGGTGCTGCAGAGACCCTGCACCTCTGAACAGCTCTCCTGTGATCAGGTAAAGAAATGCAGTCCCAGAGCTGGCCAGGACTGGTTTTAAACATAAAAAGAGAACAAATAAATGGCAACATACCTAGAGGGCACCATATATGTAAATAAAAGCACGTTAGCAAGTGTATGCAAGTGACCTCAAGTGGATCCTGGGGAGAGAAAGAAGAAACCAGCAACATCAGCATAATTTTCCTCCCAAAACGCTCAGGGGGCTGACAACTTCTGGTGTTGTTAACTCTAGGAGTGCAAAGCTATTGACTTTAAGATGCGGGGGAGCAGTGGAAAAGTGAGTATAATACCAGGAAAAAGGAGGTAGAAACCACAGAATGTGTATGTTTTCATTTTAATTTTATTATAACTGAGACTTTTCCATACAGAAGTAATTCAACTGCTGTATTATTCTTTCACTTTCCATAATAATTAGATCTAGACCACTAAAGATTCTTGAATTAGACTTCTAAGATTTCCATCACCCTAAAAAAAAATTATTGACTTTACTTGTGTATGAGTACTCTTTCCCATAAACAAGATTTTGAGCAGAATGCTGCACCAGCTCCCAGGGCACAGAGAACAGAGGCATCTGAGAAGGACATGACGCTGGTTGCAGCAGGGGTGCAGCAGTGCCTGGGGTCTTTGCTGAAGGCTGCACTGTGATGGTGGTGATGGGGCCTGCAGTGAGGTCCCTGAAAGGGGCTGAAGTGATGAGCTACCACACTTCAGCAGCCTCCAGCCAGTCATAAGGGAACTTGACCTTTTTCAGTTTTTGGAAGCGCAGTCAGAGAAAGTTAATCCTAATAAATCAGAAGGTTTGCTATACAAGGCTGAGTTGTAGGTACAGCCTTATTATTCAGAAAAAGCTGCAGTTAGATCAATTGGACTGATTACTGGCACTTCTGGTACCAGCATCTTTAAAAGCCATCTGCAACATTAAATTGTAATAACAATGTCACTATGGTAATCAAGATACTGTTTATAATCTGTTAGTACTGTGAAGGATATGAATATTAGCATGCATAGCACTGGAAAATAAATACGTAATGGCAGATAAAGTAAGCTGTAAAAGACATTATTAGTGGGAGGAAGGTTTGTTCCTCAGATGTTCCCTGCGGTAATGTTTATCTCAGGTCCCTGGTGTACTAAAGCATAAAAATGTTCTGGGGACATAAACAATGGGCTGATATAGCAGATAACCACCTGCTGTGTAATTTGCATTTTGGTGGTGTTGCAACTGTTATTATTAGGTCTCTGGATTGCTGTGGTGGGAGCAGGCAAACCTCAAAACTTTCGACATGCTTTTATTTATGTTCAATGATTAGCTAATCTTTTAGCAACTAAAAGTCAATTGTTAATCAGATATATTAGTCAGGCCTTATGTATACCATACCACATGTCTAATGCTCCTTTTCTGGCTGTGATGTCCAGAGACTTGGCTGGCTTTAGGTCTCTGAGGGCAGGATCAAGACCTCTCTGATGAAAGAAAAGAGAAGCAAAGTTGGCTGGTGTGGCCCAAAGAATTATTTCTTCCTTTTCTAGATCTAAATCAGTCCGTTGTGGCTCTTCCAGATATATGCTATTGGTTTTTCAGAAGGGTGTTACCTGCTAGGTGGCCATTATCTGATTCCTTCTAATAGTTGCACACTGGATATCATTGCCTTAGTTCTACTGTTTTTATGCAACTATATCAAACACACAAACCTTACAAAATCCATAACTTCTTGCCCTGTATCAGACAATCTTTTGATGTGTAGCTGCAAGGCAAGCAGAACAAAGTCACTAGGACGTCTTGATGCTATTAGAGAGGGTAGCATTTTTATTTCATTAATAAAGCATGCACAGGTTTTGGCTGCAGTAAGGCTGTGACTTAAAAGAATTTCAAAAGAATCCAGATCCAACCTCAGAAAAAATATATCTTTGTCTCGTTTCAAGCTTATTTGATGTTCAAGAGATTCCACAGAAAGGAAAAGAATAAAAGCCCTCCGTCCCACCAAACACCTCCCCCCAGAATTTCCCACACCCTAAATTCAGAAGAGTTTGATGAAACGTTAGGTGGAACAGGTACATGAAGAATGTGCTCAGAATCTAGCACACATTTTCTGCATTCACATCTTTTTTCTCTGACTCATCCTGTTAAGTTTCTTTTCATTAACCAGCCATGCATGATTAATAGCAAAAAAAAATTCTCATTAATTCAAAGACTGGTGTAATTATTTTTTTTTCCTAAAATATCTATTTTCTTCTTTGTAGCTCGGGGACTGTAATAAAAAAATACTGTTTCTAATTCCTAGAAATAGGTGTTATTACACTTCTCAAAAATTACTTGAGCTTTGTTCAAATGGAACAGGAAGACTTCAGTCAAACATGTATTTAGTTTCCACACAAAAGGACTGGAACACCTACAGGCTAGGAGATTTAAAATGTTAAGCACTTTAACATTTTTTTAAATTTCAGGAACTGGTTTAGATGTCTTTTGACAGGTAGCATACAACAGAAACGCTAAATGGCATGTATGTCATTTATTATGTTGTATCTGAGAATTGCAAGGAATAAAACAACATTGTCATCTCCAAAACAGTTTGCATTATAAACCAAAACAAGGAAATGGCTTTTCAGACAGATGGCTTCTCTCACCTGGTAATTTAAATTCTGTTAAAGCTCAGTGACTAGTGCTTCAGGGGAAGGCTTAGCTGAGGTCAAGAAGTGAATCATCAGGAAGCTGAAGTATTTGGAGAGATTATCCTCATCTTGGGGCTGGTAGGGTTTGGCATGTTCTCCAAAGAATCAGAGCTCAGTTTAAATCCTTTATTTTTATCCCAGCTCGTACACCTCCAGTTTTACTCTACACCAGTTTTGGGCATAGTCAAGGGGATGGGCCTGCTCCCCAAAACCAGCACTGCGTTCACTACACACATGGGGAAGTGAGGAGAAGTCTTATTCTTTACCCTGACTGGACCCCAAAAGCCTCCTTGGACCTCTAAAACCACACTAACGTCCCCACCATCCTTTCTTCCACTGCTACAAAATTCAGTTTGCATTGACCAACAATGAAGGAAGGATAATTTGCTGTGTTCCTGTTACTTAGAACAACAAAACACAATTTTTATCAACAGTCCAGATAATCCCTGTAATTCTGCAAGTATTGTGTGGGGTTTACCACTCCTTTAAGAAAATATCTTGCACCTAGCAGCACTCTTCCCATGTTTCTCATCCTCCACCAAAATACAGTAATATGGCACTCTGTCCACCTCTGGTGTTAATCCAGTCAGAGCCCTACAGAGATGCACTGTTTCAGTTTTAAAATAAAATCTGGATTTCAGAAACAATTTCATTTTTTCAGGCACAGTCCAACAGATACTGAAAGTGCAAGTTCCTTCTTTGTCTGAGACTTTGTTCAATGAAGTATAGTCAAGTGAATTTTTGTCCTTTTTGAAAAAGGCTGTATTGAAACTGCTTTAAGAAATGTGTTACATAAATATACAACAAAATCTCTGTGGTACCTCTACTCTAAACTCATTCTGAAGGTTTTTTTTCGTATCTTTCAGAACAGTTGTTTAACAAAGGTCATTAAAGACCTGGAGTCTTCTTTGCAAAATCATTTCAGAAAATAGTGTTACAGCTATCTTGATAATTCAGTTTCTTCTCCCTGACAAGAGTTTTAAAAAGAGTTTTTCAGATTAGCCAATTGCAACTGAAAAAATAAGAGTATATTTAAGTATGAAAGCAATGTTATTCAAAGTCCTTTTTTCACACTTCCAAGAGGTATGCAATTCATAGAAGCAAGGAAAAAAAAAAAAACATTCTTCCCATCAGCTGAGTTCAGCCATCATAATGATCTTAGACCAGCTAACCAAGTGGAACAGTTGCTGCTCCAGTTTAATCAGACAGAGCCACATGATGAGATGTATCTGAGTGCACTTCCCCTAAACAGAGCATTTCACTAGCAGGTGTCCCTTTATTGAAACCACCATTTATGGACATAAGTATTAGTGATAAAGGTCATCTATAGATGAGATATACCACTCTTTATACTTTTCTAGTGAGACAAAAGATGAGATCAGTCTGCATTCTTTTGTGGAGTGAACATGCACAGTCTGTGCTGATGTACATACTGTCAACATCAGAAGTACAGAAAAACAGGTTTCGGGGGGAGTAATTGTCAGTGTTATGCTTGATTCCTTACTGGACAAGAAAACCCAGTATGCATCTCCAAATGAAGAGAGCTGGTGTCCCTTACTGGGGAGAGGCTGTTGGGGGTGATTGTCGGTGGTGGCGTCATGGCTCAGCTGGGCCAGGGGGTGAGGTGAGGGGCTCCTTCTGCTGCCTCCTCCCTGTCCTGCCTCCCTCTGGGCGTCACTTCTCTCCTGGACTTCCCAGCACACTAGTGAACCTAGAGACACTTCTCAAATCAGGTATAAAGCAGCTGAGCACCAGGTGACCCCATGCTTCAGAAGTGAGCTGGACAGCTTGAGCGGGTGGGTGCACCTGTGAGCTTCACATGTGGAAGAGCCAGCAGACCCCGGGCTCCTCAGTCGTATCAGTGCTTTTGGAAGTCTTATCTTGCATGTGGGGAATGTCCTTTGAACAGGTTTGGACATATTTTTTGTAGTTTGCCATCAGAATTGCCATGTAGATATGAGGTTAGAGATAATCTGCTGCATGATACAATGACTACAGCTTTAAGTGAGGACAAATTATAAGAAGCTCTGCTATTAACATCACATCATGAAGCAGTGGAGTTTTTTTGGCAAGGAAATTTGAGAGGGGGTGGGGTTTAAGGAGGAAGTAAATCTGTGAGAGATGACGACCTCAGAGTCTGTGCAGAAGTTAAGCTTTTGCAGTCACCATGGCTACTCTAGTTCTAAGCCAGAAACAGGGAGGGAACATATTCTTTATTTCTTGAAAATGGCCTGCCCTGATGAAACAATATTGTGTTCCAGGTTGGCCACACTTCAGTCCACCTGTACAGAGGAATGGGCCTGCATTAGATGTAAAATACCACAGGGATTGATCAAGGTGTTCCTGCACTTTGCACACAGCAATCATTAAAGATGGGAGCTGATAACAGGAGCAAAAGAAAAGGAATCGACAGAGCCAAGGCTTTTTTTTTTTTTAAGGTGGCACAAAAATAATTGGATTTTTTTTCAGAAGGTAAAATTAGACTCCAGTTGATTGTCTGCGCAAGGCCAAGAGGACTATTTAAGTTTTGTTTGTGGTGCACGGAATGTTTTCTAGGCCTTCTGCATTGATGTGCTTGTTCTTGTAGCTGTCTTTCAAATCAGGAAATAAATTGCTAGTAAGGAAGTTAGTGTCTGAAAATTATGATTAAGAGAATATTAATGAAAACAGTGTTTCTGTTTATTATACCAGCCAAAGGAAGGACTTTCTTTCTCCTTGTCCACTTGGTCAAGTTCTCATCAACTCACTCCTAATTAGGAAGGAAAAAAGCTGGTATTTCTGTAAGAGAATTATTCTTCCACCTTTATTTTGCTTGAAGTTCAGAAATTCTTCAACTCCAGTTCTTCAATAGCTGCTTAATTGACTGGGAAATACCTGTCTAAAAAATAAATCTTCCCGAAAATTTCAGTGCAAGCAGCAAAAACTCCACATCGTGGTTGCATCACCGGCCTATCTACATGCTGTTTCGGTACCTTGTCATTATAAATGTAAGTATTTATTACTAAACAACCTTCTCACCTTGCTATTTATTTTCTTACTTAACAAGAAACAGTCTAGAGTGGAAAGCATAGTTTTCTTTTACTGTTTCCTATCTGATCATCCATGTCAGACAAGCAATTTAATGCTAGACCATACTGGCAATAGGCAGGGTCTAGCTGCACAAAATGATACAAGGCAAAAAATGTAAGTCCAGGTCTATTATCTTTTATTAGATAAAAATTCAGCAAACGACCTATGCAAATGTCTGCTATTTGATAAGCAGAAAGTCCTCCTGTTACATGTTATTTTATGCAAACCAACAAGAACTTGCAGAGAGAAATTATTTTCCTATGTTACATTCAGTTCTTAAACAGTTGTTTAACAACTCTTTAACTCTTTAAAAAACACAACTTGCTCCATCTTCATGCAATGAAGGTAACAATATTTTGTTCCATATACAGTTTACTCAGGCCTGTGCCCTTTGCTGCAATGCCATTTGCAACACAAGAATCACTGTGGGTAAAATTGAAATATTCCTTGAAAAAAATCTCCTTTCAACATTTAATAGAGACTTGGCCACTGCATTATCCACTTTAGAAAGCACTAGGAATATGCCTGCTTGGCATACCTGATGAGACATGATTAGATTTACTCTGTGATAACACGTATTAATTTTTCATTAATTTAATGTTAATAATTTTATTTGTACACTCAGTATTAATACTAGCAGTAAATGAGACCTGAATTGTGAAAGCTGGAGCTTTCAAGTGCATTTTCATTTCATGCTTTTGATTTGGTCTTTAATTATAAATGTTTGTTACGTCATAATTTATGGTACAAACATGGTGACATTATCAGTTATGATTGTGACCAGATATTTGATTCTGACACTTTTATGATTTCCATTATGTAAAGGAAGAGTTCTTGATAGCTGAACATTCCTGGTGGAGCTAATCCTGTCACCACTTTTACTGCAGTCAAGGCAAGTGATTCGTGAGCTAAACTGTCAACAAAAATGAACATTTTGTCTGCAGTATCTCCCCTACAAAGTAAAACAATAAAAAATATATCATTAGTTTTAAGCAAGTCTTAGACTTTACCTATAATGGCTCAATTGCAAACACGTTTCAACAGAGAAGGACCCTGATGCCCATCTTCAGTGCGATGTTATAAATATAGAAATACTGTTCTGCTGTTACCACAGAAACTGTTTAAGATCACAACAGAACATTATTAGGGAAGTTAGGGAAGATTTAAATGATGCTGTTAATTTTCACCTGTTTTGCTTTCAGTGCATGAAATACCCTCAGAGGCAAAAAAAAACTAGTCAAGCCTTTGTTCATAGAGAGTGTCCTAACAGGGACCTAGGGATTGTTGTGACAATGCAAAGTTCATAGAATCACAGAATCATAGAATGGTTTGGGTTGGAAAAGACCTTAAAGATCATCAAGTTCCAACCCCTCTGCCATAGGCAGGGACACCTTCCACTAGACCAGGTTGCTCAAAGCCTCGTCCAGCCTGGCCTTGAACACCTCCAGGGGTGGGGCATCCACAGCTTCCCTGGGCAACCTGTTCCAGTGCCTCACCACCCTCACAGTGAAAAATTTCTTTCTAATATCTAGTCTAAATTTGCCCTCTTTCAGCTTATATCCATTACCCCTTATCCTGTCACTACAGTCCCTGATAAAGAGTGTTTCCAGAGTGTTTTCCCATCTCTCCTGTAGGCCCCCTTTAGATACTGGAAGGCTGCAATTAGGTTTCCTCGGAGCCTTCTCTTCTCCAGGCTGAACAACCCCAACTCTCTCAGCCTGAACTCATAGGGGAGGTGCTCAAGCCCTCTGACCATTTTCATGGCTCTCCTCTGGACTCTCTCCAACAGGTCCATGTCTTTTTTATGTTGGGGGCCCCAGAGCTGAACACAGTACTCCAGGTTGGGGTCTCACGAGAGCAGAGTAGAGGGGGAGAATCACCTCCTTCGACCTGCTGCTAATGCTTCTTTTGATGCAGCCCAGCACACGGTTGGCTTTCTGAGCTGCAAGTGCACATTGCTGGCTCATGTTCAGCTTCTCACCAACCAGCACTCCTAAGTCCTTTCCCTCCGGGCTGCTCTCTATCCATTCTCTGCCCAGCCTGTATTTGTGCTTGGGATTTCCTTGACCCAAGTGCAGGACCTTGCACTTGGCCTTGTTAGATTTTATGAGGTTTGCATTGGCCCACCTCTCTAGCCTGTCAAGGTCCCTCTGGATGGCAAGTCTCTGTGGATGGCAGAGTTGTGTTGATCATGGTCACTGGATAGCATACTGGGACGTGGAGTAGTCTGATCAGCAACAGAAGGGATGTACTCCCTGTTGGAAACCCCCAAGAAGAGGATGGAAAAACAGAAGCATGGCTGGTAGCCATCTTTTCCAACTCCTCTCTGCCCACAAATCTTACACCATTGGAAGATGGATCCTTCAGGTTCACTTTCCCAAGATTTGGCTAAGAGAATTTGCTTCAGAGATGAACAAACTTCAGTTTGTTGGGTTGGAAAAAGTTTCATCCCAAAATCTAACTCACGTGAGAGCTGAGAACTCCTCTGAAACAATAGCCTTTCCACCAAGAAAATTTCACACCAGAAATATATACTGATATAACAGCTTTTCAAAGTAGTTTCTGTGTAACCAGTTTGCATAAACAAGGTTGACTATAGTGAAACTTCACACGTCTGTGAGGTCTTCTCAGCAGAAGCAAGTTTTGTTCTAAGTGTCTATGACTGTATAAGGCTTCATAGTCAAAATGACCATTAGCACAGTACAAATTTTAAAATGCCAGCTCCAGAGACCATTAGATTTATTAGTAAAACTAATGGCAAAGAGGACTCGTGGGTTGAGATAAGGACAGTTTAATAACTAAACTACAATAATATGGGAAATAATATATACAAATATGTGATGTGATACACAGTGATACTGCCCCTCCCCACCTGATGACCAAAGGCCCAGCCCACTCCCAGCCAATGACCCCGGAGGAGGGAGAGAATAGGTGATACACAATGATACTGCCCCCCCGAAAAGGCTCGGCCTGTTGCCAGCTAATAATCCCCAGAAACCGCACAGACGATTCCCCCAGAAAGGGGGGGGAAAGGGGGGAAAGGGGGTGCACCGCTCCCGGAGGCACTCACAGAACGGAGATAACAGCCCAAGCGTCCCAGCCCGAGAGCTGACCGAAGCAGGGAAAAAAAAAACAGCTAATGATCCTCCGGAGAGGGAGGAGAGGGAGGATCCCGAAACTCACGGAATGGAGATAAACGAGTGTCCTGGGCCGAGAGCTAACGGCGACCGTGGGGGGGGGAAAGGCCTTGGGAGAGCGAATGCAGGAACCCGAAGCGAGATGATCCGGAGCCCAAGGGAAGTGAAAGAGAGCGATCTCCCGGGGAGGTCCTCATCTATATACTGGGTATGACGTGCATGGGATGGAATACTAATTGGTCAATCTGGTTTCCATCTGAACGTAAGAGCAAATCGCAGGCTAGCAGCTGGACTGTGTCTCTTTGCTCGTCTGCTGACCTTGGCAGCAGAACAAAACATCGGTTATCAGCTTCTCCTGAGCAGGAATCCAAAACATAGCTTCTTGCTAGCTATTTATAAAGAGAAGGAAAAAAAAAATTAACTCTTTCTTTCTCTTAACCCACGACATTCTCTTAACCCACGACAACAATTCTACAAGAATTTATGTTTTTGGCACTCGGGCTTGAGACTGCTGTTACACTAAGACAATTCAGAAAGCAAACTCAGAACACAAATGTACTGGGTCTGGCTGGGGTGGGGCTGACTTTCTCCATGGCGGCCCATATGTTGCTGAGCTTTGCATTTGTGACCAAACCAGTGTTTACAGCACGCCCGTGTTCGGTTGTTGCTGGACAGTGCTCACAGAGTCAAGCTCTTTCACACTCTGCCCCCCACCAAAAAGTAGGCCAGGGATGGGCAGGAGGGGACACAGCTGGGACAGCTGACCTGAATTCGCCAAAGGGATACTTCACACCAGATGATGTTGTGCTCAGCAAGAAAAGCTGAGGAAAGGAGAAGAAGGAAGGGGGGGACGTTTGGTGGTTTGTCTTCTCCAGTAACTGTTACACGTGATGTAGCCCTGCTCTCCAGGGAGTGGCTAAACATCTGTCTGCCCATGGGAAGTGGTGAGCGAATTCTTTTTTGCTTCACTTCCATGGACAGCTTTTGCTGTCTCTATTAAGCTGCATTATTTCCATCCACAAGCCTCTTCACCTTTCTTCTACTTTCTCCCATGCTGTGGGAGAGTGGAGCAAGCAAGTGAGTAGTTGTGTGGGCATTCGGCTGTTAGCCAAGGCTGACCCACCACAATAAATGAGTGGGTGCTTACTGAGGTGGAATTCAACACAGGAAGACAAACTAACCCTTTTCAACCTGCTCTTGTTGTCAGCTAACTCAAGAGAAGAGTAAAAATTTTGTTGGCCCTGACACACACCTACTTTGAGGCCCTGTCAACTAGCAGCTCAGAGGTGCTCCCAAGAAGCTGCTGCTGAAAAAAAGTATTTTGGGTGAAATGCCATTTGGTGGTTAACATTTTTCATTTTCAGGCTTCTTTCCCTCTCAACCACTCTACACCAGTCTTCCAAGATTTCTGAGGAAATTCACGAGTTCAGTTTCATGTATCAATGTGTAATCCTTTCATTGGTGTGACTGATATGTAGTTAGTGCAGTGTTGTTTTTTCTAATTCGCATGACAGGGGGCCAGAGTACTGAATGAGCAGAAAATTCAGTATTTGTCTACTTATGGTATTGTACCTTCAGGTGTGGAGGCCAGGCTGGGAAGCATGGCCTTTTAAGTTTTCCCTAAGAGCAGACTTCAAATTAAAAGCAGAATTCCCAGTTTAGGTGTCCACCCCTGTTTCCAACTCCTTTCCTGAGCAGCTTGCCAGAAGTGCAGATCAGGCAGGTCGCAGCTCGCTGCACAGATGAGGGGGACCTGCATTCCTGCGAGATAAAATCTGGCCAGCTACCTCCGGGGCATGAAAACAAAGCACTTTCAAGATACCCAGCGGGGAGCCCTGACATGGCTGGAGGTGATTATCACCACGCACTACAAAGCCAACTTCCAAGCCAACTTTTTGACTTTGTTATAGTGACACCTGGTGTTGTAAGGGAGCATTTTCCAGAGAGAAACCTGAGAACGTCAGTAAAAGCAACACAAGAAAAGGCTTGCACCTTTGCTCAGACATTTGTCATATGTCACTGGCAAGTAAATATGCTGATTTTGGAACACAAGGAGTTATTTCAGCAGTGTTTTCTTTCTTCTACATTTATTAAGTGAAAAAAAGAGCTAACTTCCTTTTTTTGGGTTTGGTTGTTTGTTTTGTTTTTTTTTTAATATGTCTCATTTGTACCTTGTGTGTAGAAGTCACATGCAAAATCAAATGAGGAAGGCACCGGAGTACGATATAAGAGTTTCGGGTTCTGCTGCTAGTCTCTTGCTGACCTTGTAGCTCCTGTGACCTTGTGTGTCTACTCCAACTGATCTATTCGGTATACTCTGGAACAGCAACTGCCACACAGATTTGGGGCCCTTATCTACAATACAGTAGCAAAGCACTCCTGTAAATAAAAACACACACATATTAGAAAAAAACCCAATCTTCAGTCAAAATAAGTCAAACATGAAGCCCAGTGGACTACCTTGATGTTAAATCTAACCACCGATATAGTTTACGCAAGATCAGTAACAAGCTCCCTTGTAACGCTACTTACTTTTAGGAAGGAGAAAAGCAGTCCCAGATGTGGAATAACACGACTCACTGGTGTTGTTAAAGCAGTAGCTTTGTGCAGAACAGAGCTATGCTCAATAGTGTAACTAATGGGAAATATAGCTTTAATATTAAAAAAAAAAGTAATTTAAAAGCCCATCAAATTACAGAGGTAAAATTATGACAACTCTGTATTTTGGCACTGTGAAGGTCTAGCTTCAGTTTCAGGAACAGGATTCTTAATCTGAATTATTAATTATTATTTTTAGGTAATTTCTATTTAGGGCCCAGGAGAACCAGGACATTACAGAATAGTTACTGTCCATTACAAAGTTTCATTTAAGTTGCTTTCCTTTTCATCTAAAATTAAGAGAACTCAAACAGCAACAAGGTATTTCCTTCCTTGGAGCCTGGCTGCAAATCTCATTTAACATGCTAGAGGGCAATAAACACTAACTTGTTGTCAGACTAATTATGGTAAAGCTATACGCTTATTTGGATTAATTACCATGCACATTACAGTGCCAGCTGGAGACTGCAAAGATGGAGAGGCAGTTGCAGGCTGTGTGAACTTTTGTATTTTCATACTCACAAGGTCGGTGCTGTGTTTATTTCTGTAAAAAGCTTTTTCTCCTTCCCCCCCCCCGCCTTTTCTTTTCCTCTCTAAATGGCATTTTGGACAGACCTGGCTTGGGCACCCTGTCTGACACCCTCAGATATTTGGCACAGACCTTTCTCTCCATTTAAAGACTACACACATATATATTACCCTTCCTTTTGAGCCACACACTGCATTCTCATCAACAGCATGTAAAACATCTCTGCTCCATGGGGGAACAATGCACACACTTAATTCCAACCTCTCTAGTAGAGAGAGGTCTGGACCGCTGCATGCTTGGAGTGGGGGGGGGGACGACAAGAATGCCCAACACGATGCATTTCTGAAGTGTGTTGGGTGAGCGCTACAGTCCTTTTTTTTGTCACAGTCAGTCAGCTGCTAATGTGATTTTTTGAAGTAACCTAGGCAGTCATGATCTTTCTGTGGTCTCCACAGACCTTAGAGAGAAGCTCAGCCATAGGGATGTGAAAGGAGCAACGAGCTGAATACAGTGATCCAAAACGTAATTCTTTCTTGATGTGGTGAGATCATGTCAGCACTACTTATCCTCAAATGCAACCTAAACTAATACAAAAACTGTAGAGTAGAAAACTTTCTGCTGAAACAAAGTAAAAACAATACCTCTGATGTTCCAGTCACTGCATAGTTTGGAGGTGTCTTAACCCTTCACATAACACTTTCCTAAAATAGGAAGTTTTTGGCATAACAGCATTGATCTTGCTAGACATTTATGCCAAAATCCTTATGGTCTTTTCAGAGCATAGGATTACCATTTCATAACATTTATTACATCTTTTCTCCAAATAATGCAGGTACAAGCTTGTTTGATTGTGGGAGGTTCCATCACTATTTAAGAAACTTATAAGAAACACTGAGCCACTACTGAAAAGTTATTATCCTTTGAGCATGAGATATTAGCCATTCCCAGAGAAAGACTTTTAAAATCTATGTCACGTAAACAACAGTAAATCTGCTGTTGCCAAAAGAATAGATGTAATCTGCTTTTATGAGTTTTATTTTTCCTTGGAAATTGAAGGTTTGGGGTTATTCTGCATTTCCCTACTATAACAAAAAAAAACATTGTAGGGCCCTTTTATCCTTTTCCCCAAGAACTGTGGCTTCATTTCATTTAATTTTACATACATCTCACAAATATTGCTACTTCGAAGCAAGCAGGTTTTTTAATGGTTCTGGCATCAACTCTGTTGCTGCTACTGGGAATAACCCAGAGTAACCTACAGTTGCTGTCAGTCAGAACCTGTATCAACTCTCATTCAAGCTAGCAGCTTCTGCAGTTCTACAGTGCAGTGTGGGACAAAGATAGAAAATAACTCCAAAAGGAACAAAATAGTCAGGAGACAGAATCAGGTCTCTGAGAAAAAAACAAAAAACCCCACAACTGTTACGCATGTGGCTTACAATTACTGATTTAAGAAATACTACAAGTTTCACTTCTGCTACCTACAGATACTCTTTACACATTATGTCACACTTGCTCACATAGGATTTAGGAAACAGCAATCAATGTGCAAGGAGCATAGCTGTGACAAACTCGAGATTCAGAAACGCAAGCTGTCCCAAAAACAGCTTTCAAATGAGTGCTGCCATTCAGGAACATGCATAATCCATATATTTCTTTGTACAAAAACATGGTCTTCTGTGTTGCAGCTGTAAGAAAAATATTAAAACAGTTGGGTACTGCTTTCAAAGCACTTCTGACACCACACCAGACCCTCTTAACTTGGGTCCCTGAAGCTGTATCAAAGTCAAATTAAAGTACAGATCCTACACATAGCTGAAATTCAGGTCAAATCTTGATGTGTTCGATGTGGTCTTCAGCCCATTTTCAAATCCTCACATTCAAGCTTTTTATAGATGACTGAATTATGACTCCTATTCCTATTATTACAAATAGTTGTTTTCTCCCTGACTTCGGTAGAAAAAAAGATAACTCCTGTGTGACTTAACTACTTTAGAAGCTTCAGCAAGAAAATCTGCTACCTGAAATATGCCAAATATTTAATTTCTGGTCTCTTACAGGTGATTTGTCTGAAAATGTATTATCAAGCCCTAGATAGATCTACCTCACATCAAATACTGTTACATTTTCAACTGTTTTGAGGTTTAGGAATCCTACTTCACACACTCACTGTACATGATGAGACCACAGATGCAGAGCACATACTTTCTTCTTCATATACATTTCTTTCTTTTAACAGCTTTCAGATGAAAGATAGGGAGAAGAATAAAGTGAAACAGATGCTTACAGTGTGCATGACCATCTCCCTAAACATCAGATTATTAAGAATGTCTCTCCATGCTACTTGCAAACCTTTCCTCATCAACTCTGTAAGTCAGCCTGACGCTTCCTATAAGCAGAGGTAGTTTTGCATTTTCTACCAGCATCCATTTACTTCTGAGATGTCCTGAACAAAGAAAACACATATAATTGTTGGGCTGGAGGGTTACAAGGTGGCCCACATTTGATTATCTGCCATATTTTCTTCTCTTTTTCTTGAAAATGGTTTGATTTGCAAAGCAGCACCCAAGTACACACCCATTATAGGGAGAAAACAAGCCATCTTGTTTCTAATTAAGCAGCAGTCCTATGAACCTTCACAGCCTGGTGTTATTTTAGTACTTTAGAGGAACACAGATTAATCAGTAGCCAACAAAAGAATAGAAGCGCCCAGCCCATGCAAAACTCGAAGAAAATCATTGGGCAATGTTTTTTGTATCACCTGACAAAACATTTGATGATAGGGTGTCTCAGAGATGCCTGTGAACAGAGAAGACTGTTAAAGAATTATGCTAGGAGGCACTACTGTGTCCATACCAAACTCTCCTCATACTTTAACAAATTCAGATTGTCCTAAGAAATCCTTATATACAGGAATTTGGCTTTCCAGAAACTTGTCAACTATGTCAAGTTCAAATCTATCACAAGCATTTCCCCTTGTGAAGTAAGAATCATCTCGCATGCCTGCGTTACCCATGCCAGCAGTCCATTATCTAATTAATTACTGTCAGTGTTGAGTCACACTAAACAAGAACTGGTAACACTCCCAAGGACAATCAGTTAATAAGAATCCAACTGTGTCAGCAGCATCACTGGATTTCCTTGATTCTTACAATGACTAATTATTAACATCCACCGTTCTCTTCTTCAGTAATGTATTCAGTAAGGACCTACAAGGTCCAGTCAAATTCTCAAAATCCCCAAATAGTCACAGTAGATCATTTAAACTGCATCTCAAAATCCTGCAGGCATGGTGGTATTATTAGTTCCCCTCTTTTGAAGTTTACAAACACAAATTCATTATTCTTTCTGAAAGAAAACGTAGAAAACTTTCAAAATCTCAATTAACGACTCTAAATGTGCAACTACCCTAAAAACTGTCTCAGAAATTTCTTTGATGACTTTTGATCTCCTTCCTTTTTTTCTAAATTTTCTCACCTATACACAATTTTACTGAAGATTAGGGTTTAAGGGGGTTCAACAAGTTCTTCACAAAAAGCTCCCTTGAAATTCAGAACCATTACTTAAAAGTCTTAGAAAAATAATACATTACTGTAATTCCATGTTCTAACTTCAGTCAAAAAACAACCAAGTAAAATTGTTCCTTTTATTCCTGTTAGAGGTGTCCTCAGTAAAATACAAACTCCCTTTCCCTATAGTAGCACATTTTGCAAGCTGACTCACAATCACCATCATACATGGTTTTAGTTCCAGCAATCATTTCCAGTAGTGTATCTTTTAAACACAGTTACAGCCAAAGATGGAATGCTTGCCAGAATCAAAAGCTGTCTTCAGAGAGGCTGGACTAACACCAGCCAGCCACCACTGCAGCTGTGCTCACTCACAGCAAAGTTTCATCAACTGCCCACCTGAATTCCAAACAGAGCACCAGTTGTGTGACACAAAGATTCTGACTTCAGAGGACTTCCCCTAATGTCTGTGTTTTGTTGCTACACTTTGCTTATCTGTGTGGCACTACTCTTCACCAGTATTGACAGGCTGTGTCACCAGTTTGAAAAGAGAACCATTCCCCTTATTTTCTCTTTATACAGCTCCTGCCAGTTTCATGACATGTTTTCCTATAATGTCAGGATTTCCTCTCCCCTTTGGGCAAAGGGCTAGGCCATTACCTAACTTTTCCAATTGAAAAAACATTTCCCATACGTATGTCACTCTGAAAAGCCAAGTGCACTTTTGATGACACTTATGGTTTCCCCTCCTGAGAGACCCTTTCTGAAGCTAATTCCAGATTACTCATTAACTCACCTCTACCCCCCCGCCCAGTCATCTGCAATGCATGTGTGGGATATTCCTTCTTGACTCTGTCTTTATCAATGCCAACTGGCAAGACAACAGGCAATGTCACACAAAGTCAGACGTCACTGCTGTCCTGTTGGGAGGACTTATCTGTCAATGCAACATGACCTTCAGACCAATTTCCTGTCACTTCTAAACACAACAGACAACCTCCTTTTCTCCCACTAAGCACCTCTTGGTGCTTTGCAGCTTCACTGACTCTTGCAAGACAACCCATTGCCCTTCTAGAAATTTTAAACTTCTGAATTTGTTTTTTATTTGTTGCAGTTAAGCCAAAGAACCAGTATGTTTAATCACAAAACCTGCCAGTTTAGTTTATAAACAACATGTTTACAAAGTGCATGGAGAAAGGAGATGGGTTGTTTGGGTTATCAGTCCTAGTTCTTTATGACTGCAAACAACCACATAATAAGCAACCCCAGAAGGAACAGAAAACCACCTGAACACTTAGTAAACTTTATATTTTGTCTCAGTGAAAAGACACAAAAGTCATGATATATCATGGGAACAGAGAAGTCCAGTGCAATGTTTTTCAACAGTTTACTGCTAGTGCTTATCACAAAACACTTAGCAAAAACCTACCTCTGCAAAAGATCTACATGGGACAGAAAAACTGAAAAAATCTTAGGGAGTAAAATTCTTCAACAGCAGAAGGACAGCACAGAAAAGGAACAGAAAAAAGAAGAAACCAAGAAAATTAGCAGTCCTTAGAGATCACTACAAAATAATGTTTTAGATATTAAGTTACAAGTGTACACATAGTTTAGAAAAGGTAAAAGGCTGTCTTAACATATAACAGAAAAGTGAAAGACAAATCTAAATAAAAAAAAAAGAAAAAGCTTACTAAGGCCTTATGTGCAGTGACAAGCACCTGCACAGTTAAGAAAAAGAACAGTAAGAGCTCACTGTTCCATGACTGCAATAATTTTGCTGTTGATTGTTTTTGTCAATACTAAATAATAAAGGTGTCCTTCAAATCCGAACAGTTTCTAGGCTAATGACTGCTGAATGTCTTGGAACTCCACATCTTAGCAATTAGATTTTCTTTAAAGTTAAGGTCAACTACAGCAGCCACAGGTTGGCCATCTCTACCCAAGGGATAAAGTTTCAGTATTTCCCCCTATGGTTAGGGGGAAGAATCCCAGAGTTGAAGTGCTTCACAATTAATTTGAAGAAGGTAGTCTGGGAATCAAATTTTTCCATGCCCACTACTGCAAAACAGGTAGAACATCAAAGCAGATATGCAGCTGTTACACGGTTAATAAAAATGGCATAGTATATTGTCATAGGTTAAACCACTTAAAAACTAGGAAGTACGTCTTCAGCTTTATTTACAGAGATAGTAGTAGGTAATACAGAAGAAGTCAAACCATCTTGAATCCTATAAAACATAAATTACTGCAAATTCAGTTAAGTTCTTCCTGAAGCTTAATCTACATTGAAGAAACCCCTATAAAAAACTGAATATCAGGCAAAGAGTAACTACATGAGCATCGCGACACTACACAAGTGTTTTCATATCAGAGCAAACTACATTAGATCTGCAGTCAAAGGAAAATAAAGTGTGAGACCTGTTAGGAGAAATTCTAAGAAGTCTTCAGATTTTTTTTATTTTCAAAACATTGGTAGTAACAGGGTCACAAATTTGTAATGCATACTTACGTACGGTAAATAAGCACTAACTGCTCATGAACTGTACTGGTGATGGCATTCTCTTTTTTTGCACAGAAAAGAAACAACAGGCATAAGGGTAA
The DNA here is from genome assembly GCA_011057875.1 of Pterocles orientalis. NCBI lineage: Eukaryota > Metazoa > Chordata > Aves > Pterocliformes > Pteroclidae > Pterocles > Pterocles orientalis. The sequence continues at coordinate 1,097,263 of WKFP01015551.1, read as the reverse complement.
TGACTACTTCATATTTTGACCCTGTTTGGAAACTCCTTGACAGAAGTTGCAAGTTCTTCCTTCAGCCTACTGTTACAGCTGGTTTAGCTCTTACTTTTTATGACAAGACTCTCTACTTATTATAGACTTTCATGTAGCTTTTCAAGTTGTGTTATATTGAATTTAGTACAATTACACAAAGAGGCTTTGTTCCAGAGAAACTGGAAGTTGTAACATATATGCAAAAACTAACTATGCTTAAAGATTCAATTTCTGAATCTTTTCACAAGCAATTCTGCTCTTAATAAAAAAAAAAAATACACAAAACCCCCAACAAGCATCATAATACACAGTGCCAACATTCATATGCACAGACCTTAAACGTCAAATCAGGTTTTCAGAGTAGCATTAAGACACACATCGGTCTACTGCTTTTGATTGCATATAGTCTCTCATAGAAACTTAACCTTTTAGATCTCTGTCCTTTCAAAATTCATACTTTTAAATCGTTCTTCAAGCACATCAGAATTTTCATCACTGTCTGCACTATGTAAGTTTGTATCAAAACCCAGTTCATCTTCCATTCCACTACTCTCTTGGTCATCTTTAGTAGTCACACTCTCAGTCCTGCCTTGTCCTTTATCAATCCTGCAGAAAGAAAAAGGATGTTATCATCACTGACTTTTGGAATTAATTTTTCTTTTAAACAAGAATGAAATGAAGGGTAGAATATTCTACCAGGGATGCAAGGGAGCAGGAGGTTGGGAGGAGGAGGAGAGAGACAGTAACCTAAAGTTACTTTCACATTGAATAGGAAAGATACAAAAGACAGTAAAGGAAAGAAGAGTCTGTGAAGAAAAATAAAATAAAATAAAATAAAATAAAATAAAATAAAATAAAAGTGTCTTATTCAAGTAAGACTTTTTTTTGTCCCAGGCCCACTAACCTCAATAGGCATTTCATCCCTAGTTTCAGCAGAACAAAGTGAGGGTAATAACTCCTATGATCCCTGTCAGGATTACTCAGAATATGGCATAAAGTGTAACAGCTTCTTGGCGGTTTTGAAAAAAGCTTTAATAAAAGGAGAAGAAACAGTGCAGTACTGAAACTATGTAACCTAGGAGCTACTTACGGAATTACTATTTCTTCTTCCTTTCCACACTTAGCACAAACTTCTAGTTTACCAGCACATGGTCGACAAATAATATGGTAAGGGTCTTTTACAGTCTTCTGGAGGCACTTCACACTGTGAAGAGAAAGAAAACACCATTAAAAAATATTTGTGGACGTTTATTAAACATTCTGCCATACAACATGTTATAAGCCAGTTTCACGTGAAACAATTGGTGTTTTAACAAGCAGCACTATGAAAGTCATTGCCTGTCTTCCCTCTCCTTTAACTTTTCAGGAAGAATTACTAAAACAAGAACTGAAGAAGAAATATAGAACCAGGAATTTTTATATTTAAAGTGCTGTGATTTTAAAACTAGCTAGAGGCAAATACCACACAGCTGCTCACTTCCCCTTCCCACTCCCAGGGATGGGGAAAAGAATTAAAGGGATACAGGAAAAGAGGTCGGTTGAGATAAGAACAATTTAATAACTAAACTACAATAAAAAAATAATAATGAAAATAATAATGATAACAATGATGATAATGATGACAATATGATAATAATAATGATAATATATACAAATACACAAATGAGTGATACACAGTGCAATTGCTCACAACTCGATGACCAAGGCTCTGCCTGTTCCCAGATAACAATCCCAGATCCCAGAGCAGGGAGAGTCCCAAAACTGTAATGCCAGAGAAGAGATTAGATACTGAGTGTCTCAGAGACTGAGATGATCCTGAGAGAGGGGTGGTCCACAGGGAGACAACCCAGAGCATGAGAATGACCCAGAACAAGAGAGTGAGTACTTCTAGACAGATTCCCATCTACAAACTGGGCATGATGTGCATGATACAGAACATACCATTGGCCAATTTGGGCCTCAATCTAAACCTAAGGTCAAATCCTAGGCCAGTAATTGGGGCTGTGCTCCCTCCCAGCTTCTCCTGCCCCTGCAGACACTGGCACAGCAGAGAAGCTGAAAAGTCCTTGACTGGCCTGACAGTTGTGCTGGGTTGACCCTTGGCTGGGGGCCAAACCACACACACCCGCTCACACAGTCCCTGCCCCCACCCAATGATAGGGGAGAGAATTAAAGAGGTAAATGGCAAAGAGGACTCGTGGGTTGAGATAAGGACAATTTAATTACTAAACTACAACAATATTAGAAATAATACTATATACAAAGATGCAATGTGATACACAGTGATACTGCCCCTCCCCACTTGATGACCAAAGGCCCAGCCCACTCCCAGCCAATGGCCCCGAAGGAGGGAGAGAATAGGTGATACACAATTATGCTGCCCCCCCGAGAAGGCTCGGCCTGTTGCCAGCTAATAATCCCCAGAAACCGCACAGACGATTCCCCCAGAAAGGGGGGGAAGGGGGAAAGGGGGTGCACCGCTCCCGGAGGCACTCACGGAACGGAGATAACAGCCCAAGCGTCCCAACCCGAGAGCTGACCGAAGCAGGAAAAAAAACAGCTAACGATACTCCTGGAGAGGGAGGATGCCAAAACTCACGGAACAGAGATAAACGAGTGTCCCGGGCCAAGAGCTAACGGCGACCGTGGGGGGAGGGGGGGGAAAGGCCTTGGGAGAGCGAACTCAGGCTCCCCAAAGCGAGATGAATCCGGAAGTGAAAAGACAGCTCTCCTGCAAGAGTCTTCTCCTATATACTGGGTATGACGTGCATGGGATGGAATAATTGGTCAGTCTGCTTCTCAATCTTGACCTAAAAGCAAATCCCAAGCTAGAAGCCAGGCTGTCTCTCTCTCTCTATAGAGAGGAGAGAGGCTGAATGTATCTCGTCCTTGAGAACAAATAGCAACATCCTAGCAATAACTATAAACGCTCTTCTCTTATCCAAAACATAGCTTCTTGCTAGCTATTTATGAAGAGAAGGGAAAAGGAAAAAAAAATTAACTCTCCTCTGCTTAACCCACGACACAGCAACTATAAAAATCAGCATGTTATCAGCCTTCTTCTCAGCACAAATTCAAAATATAGCCTCATACGAGCTATTATGAAGAAAGTTAATTCTCTTCCAGCTGAAACTAGGACAAAAGTGACAAATTCATTTCAGTAACTAGTTTTACTTTAAAAGCTACATAACAACTTCTCTTTGTTTAACTATAAAATGAGGTAAAAAAAGGAGCATGAATTTACAAATAAAAAGCTTTCAATTCAGACACTACAACATCTCGCTCTTGAACTTCTCAGAGTATAAACAAAGCCAGCGCTGGACTTTCCTTTCCATGAACACAAGCTTGCATAGACCCGTATTCTGAAAAAAAACCAACCTAATTATGTAGAGGTTTTTGTCTATTCTTTTTCAATATATTATAAAACTTCATAGATTTAGTCATTTCTAAAATGCTATGGCTTAACATTCAGCTGACATTTCCAAACCCTTGTATTTCTGGGGAACAGAACCTGGAAGTACATATCCCACATAATGCAGCTATCCTAAAAGCTACTCCTCAGGTACTCAAAAGTCTGTCAGGAAAGATTTAGCATACAGTTCTGAACAGTGGATTTGCAGACTTGGCTAAAACAGAAGAAAATTGTAAAGTGTTTTTGTGTGCCTTATAAGGGGAGATGCACTAACTAGCACCTAGTGAAAAATAATTTTTAATTGCTTTCTCAAATCCCATTCTTAAGCACTACCGCATTCTCCCTACTATCTTCATCTAGGGTCTGCACATCAAGATGTGCATATCCAATTCCTTACAAATCTGTAAAATCACAAGAATTGCTGTAGGACAATTTTGACAAAAGCAAAGTCAGAACTGCCTAGTGTTCCTGATCTTCCCTCTCACCCAGGAAAAACCTACAGTTAGATGTCACTGGAAATACCTACTTAGTTTGTTTTGTTTTTCTTTCTTCTGTGTTTGGTTGCATTAGTATTAAAAAATGTCTACAGCTCTTCTCAGCCATGAAACAAGGGCATTATCAATGCAAGGTGGATAGACATTTTTTTTTAATAGTTTAATTTGTAATCATTAAATACTTGAAATAAAAGTAAAGTAAGGATAACTTGTGGTTGCATGAACAATCATAATTTTGAAGATGTTAAAAAACAGAAAATAAGTTGAGGTACAGAGAAGTCCACTGTTCCCATCATCTATGATGTGAAGAATTACTTTTTTCCACATTGTCACATTTTTAATGTCTATAATGTGTTTGCTTCACCTAGAATCTTCACCCATTGAAAATCTTCATAGCCTTGTCCTTTCAGAACAGCAGCCCACTCAGCTGGGCTAGAAAATAGAACCTGTAGAGCTAGAACAGTCTGCTGCCCAATTTACTTGTTAAAAAATATGACAGAAAACATCACATATTCTGTCATAAGCAGCTGTCCACAATGCCACTTTTTCTATTTCCAATACTTCTGTGATTTACATGCTTTTTTACCTTTGGGGGTAGGTAGAGAAGAGGCAAAAGAACCAGATCCGATACCATGGTTTGTTACAGCCATTATTTTTAAACAAGATGCACAAAGTCATTTGAGAAAGAGTTAAAAAAGACAAATCCCAACTTCATCTGTGGTGAACAGAACCCAGAATGTTTACTTTGAGAACCAGTAAGAGTTCTACCTAACACATTTATTTTTTTTTACGTGAAAGGGTTAAATTGTTTACTAAAAACAAAATATTTGTTGCATACGGTTTCATATGAAAAAGTAAAACTTCTCATAAGTGGGGGATATACTATGAACAAACATTCTTTCCCTTTTAACCTACCAAAAATCAAAATAAAATACACTGTCATTCAGGGAACTGCACGAATACATCTACAGAACCTCCTCAAGCCGTTCATAAGTATTTCAGAAGTATGTAACTGAGAACTACACACAAATGCAGAGCGAACTACTCTGACAAAGCTGGCTGTATCATACACCACAGTCCACGTGTAGTTTCTTCGAGTTCAACATTCTATTGTTGAAACACTGGCTGTGACTGCAGCCATGGAGGTAAGGACCTCTGCAGCTGAGCAAGTAAGAATGAAGCAGAGTATCCACTTCAGAAAATTAACCTATCACAAAGCTATAAATTAAGATATTTATCACCTTTGTTATGTACTTATCCAAAAACACTTATTACAGAACTGCATGCAAACAATGATAGACATTTAATATTTTTAGGATTATAGTTTCATATACAAAAAGAGAGAACATGCTAAGAGGTAATGAAACGTGTTTTGCACGCATTTGGTAGGACCTCAAGCCTCTAATACTGAGAACAGTGTTGCTGATGAGTTTCGATATGACACAAAATTAAAGCCTTCCTCTCCTCATTTATTTACTAGATAGTCCTTGTGAACTATAAAAGTTAAGAGATGTGCAGATTCCTCTAGCACCGGCCTGCAATGAGGCCTTGGAAAATCATGTTACAACTGGTTGAGGTTTGACTTTTTGTTCAGAAGGGGACACTGGCAGTTTTGTAAACTTACAGGTCCACAGTTCAAGCATTTTAACAGCGAAGAGGGAGGCAGTTCTTTTCCACTGTGTTTTCTTTTCAAAAGTTTAAGATAAAAGACTAACATATTAGAAACTTAACATTGCTTATACATATTATCATTGCAGACTCCAAATTTGGAGAATGCCATATAGTATCAGCTACTACTTGTGAGTTTCCAAAACTAGAACATTTTCCAAAAAGTTCACAAACTAAACTATCAGCGAATAACACAAAGTATCTCAACTCACCATTTTTTGGGTTTTGATAGTAGTTTGTACTTGCTGAATTTTACCCGCCACTCCAAGATACCTTTGCAATGCTGGCACACTCCATCATGAAGCTTTGCATTTATTTTCTGAATAAATAAATTAAAAAAAAAAATACATTGAAGATTTCTTAGTTTTATTAGCTTAATCTTGCTTAGAAAGCATTTCCACCCATCATGTGATTACTATAGTATTTAGAACTATATTTGTTTGATATTAACATAAGCATTTAATATATATTTACTGCTAGTAATTTTCTTCAGTGGAAAGAGTGCTGAGGCAGTCTTCATTATTATTATCATAATTTTAATATTGTTAATAGTAGTCCTTATTTATGTTATTATATTGTTGATAATTATTATAGATATTTTATTATTGATTTAATCTCTAGATATTTTACAAAACACTTTTAAGTACAAATGAGCCCTGAAATACACCATTTTTGCCTAAAGACGACACCATTTAACTTATTATTGCTCAACCTACCACTGCACTGCATACTTGAAGTAAGTAGTGTCAGGCTTTTTTCTCAGTTCACAATAAAGGAGAATTTACATATTATTTGCAGTCAAATCATTCAATATCTCTTTCATCATAAACTTCCCTTACGAAAAAGTACTACATTTTTTCTCTCAAGTATCTAAGATAGAATCCCCAAAAAGGTAATTTAATCTACCATGTGTTTTCAAGACAATGCAAAGTTTACCTTAAGATCTTCTACAACATTTTGTGTTTAGTTTGGTCAGGAATACAAAATGTCAACTGGCCAGTACTAATTGCAGACAAGGAGTTATTCTGAGATGGAAAGTAGTACCAAACCTCACTGCTACCTTAAATAACAAGCAGCATCTACTTGTACATTCAACCTACTATTATTTCTTCTCTACCTAAAAATGCCAGTGGGAACTTTCATCTATCATACAGTTGTGTGTATTGACTCAGAACTTTAAAAACAGAAATTTCACAATGAAAAGGGAAATAAGGAAGACCCAAGAAACTACAGGCTGGTCAGTCTCACCTCTGTGCCTGGCAAGATCATAGAGCAGATCCTCCTGGAATCTATGTTAAGGCACATGGAAAATAAGGAGGCGATTGGTGACAGTCTACATGGCTTTACCAAGGGAAAATTGTGCCTGAAAAATCTGGTGGCCTTCTACAACAGGGCCACAGCGCTGGTGGATAAGGGAAGGGCAACTGACATAATCTACCTGGACTTGTGCAAAGCCTTTGACACAGTCCCACATGACATCCTTGTCTCTAAGTTGGAGGGACATGGATTCATCAGAAGGACCACTCACTGGATAGGGAATTGGCTAGACGGCCGCACTCAAAGAGTGTTGGTCAATGGCTCCATGTCCAAGTGGAGACCAGTGACAAGTGGTGTTCCACAGGGGTCGGTACTGGGAGCAGTGTTGTTTAACATCTTTGCTGGAGACATGGACAGTGGGACTGAGTGCACCCTCAGCAAGTTTGCTGATGACACCAAGCTGGGTGGTGCGATAGACACAGTGGAGGTAAGGGATGCCATCCAGAGGGACCTGGACAGATGGACCAATGCAAACCCCATGAAATTCAACAAGGCCAAGTGCAAGGTCCTGCATGTGAGTCGAGGCAATCCCAAGCACAAATACAATCTGCGTAGAGAATGGATTGAGAGCAGCCCTGAGGAAAAGGACTTGGGAGTGCTGGTTGGTGAGAAGCTCATGAGCCAACAATGTGCACTTGCAGCTCAGAAAGCCAACTGTATCCCAGGCTGCATCAAAAGAAACATTAGTAGCAGGTCAAAGGAGGTGATCCTCCCCCCCCCTCTACTCTGCTCTCGTGAGACCCCACCTGGAGTACTGTGTTCAGATGTGGGGCCCCCAACATAAAAAAGACATGGAACAAATCCAGAGGAGAGCCACGAAGACGGTCAGAGGGTTGGAGCACCTCCCATGTGAGGACAGTCAGAGAGTTGGGGTTGTTCAGCCTGGAGAAAAGAAGGCTCCGAGGAGACCTAACTGCAGCCTTCCAGTACCTAAAGGTACAGGGAAAACACTCCTTATCAGGGAATGTAGTGATAGGACAAGGAGTAACGGTTATAAGCTGAAAGAGGGTAAATTTAGATTAGATGTTATGAAGAAATTTTTTACTGTGAGGGTGGTGAGGCACTGGAACAGGTTGCACAGAGAAGCTGTGGATGCCCCATCCCTGGAGGTGTTCAAGGCCAGGCTGGATGAGGCTTTGAGCAACCTGGGCTAGTGGAGGGTGTCTCTGCCCATGGCAGGGGGGTTGGAACTCGATGATCTTTAAGGTCCTGTCCAACCGTAGCCATTCTGTGATTCTATGATAAAAAATGCATAGAGCCAAAAAAATTCTATTGTGGCATTTTTAAGACAGCAGAAAAATGGCTACCATACTGAGCCTACATTATTAGCATGGCTTAAAACACATCTGTTCCTTAGAATACCTAAGAGTTAATTGGAACAGATTCTTCATTAATTGGGATTAGAGTTTTTGTTATTCTTTTACAAATAAACTGAAAACTTATCCTATGCATACAGTAGCTTCTGAAGTAATTTCCTGTTTCTATGACCCACAAGAGCTTCTCACTACTCTATAAAGTTGTACTGCAATGCACTAAGCAAAAGAACCAGCTTAGCTTTAAAAATACAGTTATCTTATTCTATCTTAAAAGCTACTTAAAAGTGAGACTACACTATGGGACCTTTTCCCCATTGTTTCCATTTTTACTAAATTTCAACCATCCAGTATGTGTTTTCCCATGGTGTGGTTAACTGAAAGGTTTGTCTGGTTCAGTTAAAAGACAGTAAACTTTTTTTTTCAAATTATCAAATTCAGTCTTGGCATGTTAAAAAAAAAAAAAAGAAGAAAGAAATAAGACTTTACAGAATGCTTGAATATTGAACACAGAAAGCTGTGGTTCTGATATCAGATTAAAATAATTGATAAATTCTCAGCAGATATTTGTTAAAGGGCTTGCAATTCAAACTGCCATCAGCACTGACTGCATTCATTCTTTTAACATTCATGGAATTTGAAGATAAGCCTTCTTTTCAGTGTTTGACTAGCACAAAGTAAGGCTCCAAGTAGTATAGGCTGAATAAGCTTCTAATAACCTGCAAATTAGCCTGAACTTACCAGTTCTCCCTCTCACTCTCCTGATTTGCATTAATTAGTAAAGCAGGAGGGGAGAAAGACACAAACACTGTAATTTCTATTCCCAGGTGTTCTTTATTGTGATCAACTATTTTTAGTATTGCTAAGGTAGAACCCAATAAATGTCACAAGAATGCAATAGTTTAAGCTGAAGACAGCTGGTTGTCTTTCCAAAGGGAGTAAGCTTCCTTGCTGAAAAGCACCTTGTTTCCAATAATATGTCCTGACATCACGGCTGCAGGCTGGAAGCCCTGTTACTAAGCAATGCAGGGACAGGCTCAGCAATGCATAAGGCACTTGGAATGCAAGAAGCTATGCTCAGAACTGCATGTGGCATAAACAGGGCAGAAGAGCAAAACAGGAACTATTTTCGCCTCTCATCTGAAGGAAATCCAAAGTCTGTCAAACAGGCAGACTATTACAAATTCTGCGAAGCATTTGCTATGGAACAAGAAAATACGCATAATTACTATTAATGGACTTTCGAAAGCTCTTTCCCCTTACAATATGCTTATCATCTGGCTCCAGAATACACAATAATCATATGGTGATTAATTTATTTTTTATTTTGTTTTTTTAATCAGACAAACTGAAGCACATGCCATCCCAAATTTCCAAGACACCTTTTCATGTTACTTGCAGTACAGATCTTCGCGGTAAGATACTACCTCATAGCAAGGCCAAGGGACTAGTCATGTTGCATAAAGACTATGTTACTGGGACTTTTTCACCTTTCCTTTGAACAACAAAGACCTGCATCTTATCTGATGTTCTCATCCCAAAGATTAGTCCTGCCTCTATATTATATCGTTTCACCACTGAAAAAGGTCTTTAGAAGATAAGTAACACACAAGAAGTTTTAAAGTAAAATAAAGTTAATGTAATTCAATTGCACAGAAACAATCACATTACTCACATGAAGGCAATGAATCTCTACCAGAGCTAGTCTGTGCATTTAGATTACATTTACACAGTCACATTTGAAGTGTTTCGTTTTCTTGGTATGATCAGTTACACTTTAAATATCCAGTGCAAAGCTTAAGAACATCTACCAAAATCCTGCCTAGGAGTTTTCTGACACCAAATTAGAGTGTAGCTATGAAGACTTCATTTATGTGTAACTTACGATCCTGATTCGGGTATAAAGATGCCTGGACTTTTCAACCTAGTCACCTATAGCACCACAAATCTTAGACAGCAACTCAAAGTAACTACACGATATCTGCTCAGAAGGTAACAACTGGAAGAAAGATGACAGCTTCTACAATTTCCTCCTCCTAACAGGCACACATACAGCATTCCTGTATTTTTTACTCAATACTGGCACTTCAAATATGGGGTGGTGTAGTTAATCATCGGCTCAGCACATCTGAATATGTAAGACTCTACGACTCTACAGTTCCTTCTACCAGGCTTTTGATTTAGAAAGTCAATAGAGAATGATGGATTGATGTAAAGCAAGCAAGCAGGGAAACTGCGCAGAGTTTAACCTTGATGTGTGTTTGCTTTCTAAGTTTATTTTCCTCAGAAAAAATGCCCAATGTTTAAATGTTACTATTACTAAAACAGATTGGTAATTTACTGTGGTCTTCTACACTAAATTCAACATTTCCTTTGACCAAAAAATAGTGTCATATCAATTTCAAAAGCAACACAGACTTGAAGAAGCAAAGCAAGCTGTCCCTAATTAAAGATTTAGATAAGCTGTTTTTTCATATTTTTGAAATCACCAAAGAACGTATGAGAGTAACTTCTAACAAACTGGAAGAGACACTTTCCTGGTATCTCAGTTCCGTCAGAACAAGGAATTTATTAGTTAAATCAAAGAAATACTTCTGCTGCTTACTTGTCCTACTAATATTAACTTTTTAAGTATACTTTATACATTGTTTAAATTTCTATATATTCGTATTTTCTTCCTTTTGCCCATTTAATAGCTTGCTTTCCTTTAAGGGCACAAAAAACCAACAACCCACAAAAAGGCCTGAACAAGGCTTGTCAACTTCATCATTCCCTTCCAATTTTTCTACCCAGTTTTACACAGGTATTTAGCTTTCATACACAAAGAGGTGCTACTGCTTATGGTCTGAAATGGACTCTTGGTATGAGAACTACTCTGACAGGTTAGATTTTGTTTCTGTCATAGCAGTTTCTCCATTTTTTTTTAAAGCTCATTTCCCTGTTTTAGTCAATAGCTCTTTCCTGTTTTGTTTTGCCATACTTCCCTTCAAGGACAAGTGCAACTCATCCAGTGCTTACAGTATGTCTATACATTCTCCAAAGAAATTACAGTTATGCAATACAAACACACAGTCTTGCAGTATACAGTCACAAAATATTCCATGTGTATATTATATACACACTGTCAGGTCAACTGCATTAACAACACAGCATCCCCTGTATGCTCGCATAACCCAATATTAAATCATTTAACAACCTGCCAAAAGCAGTTCAGAATGTATTAAACACATGCAACTACACCTACTAACTTGGCACACAAAATAATCCCTATCTTAAGCTAGCATTAAAGCACTCGCAAGCAAGGTGTAATGATGGGGTTTCAATGAGGCCTCACTGTCTGTTTGGAAGTTTCTAATTATGTGTGAACCCATGGGTATTTTGATTTACTCTATTGAAAGCAGATTCCTACTACTGAGCACACATCAGTGGTCTACTCCGCTGTAAACTAATGCAATGTCAATGGCATCCATAAACTTCCTTGTCAGAGCACAGGTGATACTGCTTCAACCAATAAGGCTGAAGGCAGCATTTATGAATAACTATGCTTCTCAGAAAAACAAAACTGCACAGGATCTCTATCGCATGACTACAAAGCAGTTAAGAGCAGATCAATGCAGACTAACAAACACAAAACTGTGATACAAGACACAAGCTTTTCAGGGTTCCAATACACATTTCACAGGCTGAAGTCAAGCCCCCCAAGGAGCTTCACTTGCTCACATATTGTATCAGTATTACTTTAAAATTCCATTGTCTACACAGATATTTTCTCATCTCTTTCTAGAGGGAAGTATATTTAACATTTTAACTGAACCCTTAAAGTCCTCCTTACATCCAATGCTGGGTATGCATGGATGGCTATACAGCTAGCATTCATGTTTTATTGCTATGGACTTCAGAGTACCTGGAATCAGGAGCTTTTGCTAAGCCCAATTCCAAACGGCTATCTTGGAGACAAAGACATTTAGCTTTTTTCAGATTGGTGATCACGCATCTGAAAACATGCAAGTAACTTGCAAGAGAACACACACACTTGGAAGGACCGACAGACAACTCCCCCGCCTCTTCCTCACAAAGAACTGAACAAGCTCTCTCTCCCACTGCCAGTCAGTCCCCATTGAGTTGGGTTACAGACCAGAACAGATGTTATGCTTGCTCCTCTTCTCCCTCCATGAAAGGCTATAACCCAGGCCTGAATGCAATTCTGAACCCAGAATGACAGGGGTGTCTAGAGAGTGGACTTTAGACTGCCAAGCTACTCTATGTTGCAGCAAGAACAGAAACTAACCAAACTCCAATACCATCATCTGAAGATTCCAGTTGGCTGCTGGTTTATTTATATTTCCCCTCTAAGCTTCAAGTCATGACTGCTGACTCAGCATTTAAGCTCTGTATTCACCTCTTCTGTTCCTGCTGCCTTCCCACAGTCTCGACCAGTGTCTCCACCAAATCAAATTATTCATCAATACAGCTAGCTGAAGAAGTAGCTGACATCAAAACTATGGTAGAGGTGAGGTTCAAAGTTAATAACCTCTGAAATTTAGGTAAATGCAGATTATCATCTGGGACATACTTAGTGAGAGGAAATAAATGGAAAAACAGATCAATCATCAGAGCTCTAAATATTCCCATGGAATGCTAGTTGCTTTCATCTCTAGAACTATTCCAGCTTCCATGTTAACTTATGTAACATACTTTACATAAAATGTATATTCATATAATACAATATATATTCCTCAGCTGAGTGCCACAAACAGCTCTTCTGGAACGTATTCTGTAAAGCATGCACCCGTAAACAAATTCCAAGATTCAATAACAACACAGGGTGCCTTACCCTGTCCTAGCTCCTCCTTCTTCATCCTAGGATGCAAGCCTTCCCAGCACTTTTGTACTCAGTTACCCAAATACATTAGAAAGGCAGTGTACTTTGCTGCAAAGGTGTTTCACCTCAACTAGCCTGTCCCAGAGTAACGCTGTAATAGAGACCGATCATTAGAGGAAAGACAGATGGATCTTTCAGCATGTTCTGCAAATAATCAGATCTAGTCTTTTAAGATTAGAACATGGATGCCAAGGTCAGTGTCAGACAGAGTGCACAAAACCTTTCAAAAAAACCCCACAAAACAACTGGATAATGACTCCCAGCAGGGAAAATTCAAAAGACTATTAGATCAATTTCCTCTGCACATACTGCTTCACTGAGAGAAGCAGCAATAATACTGCAACTAACTACCTCAACTCCACCCACAGTACAACCTGAAGCTACTGTAGTTAATATTCAACATTACCAATGGCAGTGCACAAATGCAGCAGGATAAAAAATTCAAGCTAAAAAGCATTCTGCAGCCTTTCAAAACAGTATTGCATTGGACAGTGTATAACGGTAGCCAAAGATAGGCCAAATAACTGAAAAAAAAATTAGCAGTGATTTACAGGACAGTCACCCTCTCTCTTTCAGCAGGTCTGAGCATTATTCTGATCTACTGAGCTAGAGAAGTGAAAAGGAAGAATACCCCACTCCTGTATCAGTCCCTGTGATCAAACTGCTACTACTTCTTCATTTCCCTCATCACAGCTTGAACCTCTGTGATCATTCAGGACTACACAAGACAGAGATGCAAAACTGTCGTCATTCAGCATAGTCTGTATCTAAACGATTACACTAATCGCCACTTCATCTTTGTTGGTCTATCTTCTTATCAAATTTCTCAAAATAGGAGAATCAGGCCTAGTCATCATTATGAAGAGCACTGTGTATCCCTTAACACTAGAATTTGTATACAATGGTATGCCAAAAGAAAAACACATCCTCTCCCTTTACCACACACTGTCTAACCCTGTAATAGAAAGCACCATCCTCAAGAAGCTTCTTCCTTGTGTTCAGCCATCTCCATAAACTGGAAGGCACAGAGGGAAAAGAAATAATTTTCTTGAAACAGAGAGGAAAAAGACACAGTCTCATACCACAATTAATACCCATAGGGAATCTTGGCTATATTCAAAAGCTTAAAAAAATATTTATTTGAGTGCATGGTACTGTGTAGCCAGTTGTGTATGATACAAAATATTAAAAAAAAGGAAGAAAAACAGCTGCCCGGGTATTGAAGTGATTACTTTAGTTACAAAACTGATGTCAGAACTCAGTTTTTCTTTGAAGACTTTTCTGACAACTCTCTATTTTTGTTTGTGTATATGTCTAGAGGCCAGACAGGAAAAGTCATCTATCAGGGATCATCCAGTGACTCACACAATAAATAACACAGGTGCTGCTTAAGAGCACCTGGAGAGCAACCTGTTCAACTTGTAGAACCTGTGCCACAACATCTAAAAAAAAATAAAAAATCCACAAAAACCCCAAACCTTCTTCTTTGGAGCCACTGCTTTAACTTACTACTTTCTTCCCCTCCTCTCAGCCCTTTTTGGCAACCCCATCTGGTTCAGTTAAAGGGATATTGACATAACAGCAACAGCACCAGACAAGCCTCTTCTAGAATGCTCATCTTGTGTTTTGTTTTATTGATCTCTTTCAGTTTAGCTTGTAAGACACAACATCCCATTTCCATGTTGTTACTGCTCAGGCACATTGCTTGGTCTTCATCCTCTCCCACACCGCTGTTACACTGCCACAACTACAAGCACAGAGAATGTTCCAAGAATATAGGGTAAACCATTACCTTTTCCTTTCTTAGAAACAAAAAAAGACAACGATATTCTGTAATGATAGTGTGAAAATATCAAAGCATGATAATAAGTGTAGCAAAAGAACAGGTAAAGACATCTTTCTACCTAACAACTCAGAAAAGCCCCTTAAGAATTTTTTAAAAGCTTAAATCAAACTTAAGTCTTAAGTTGTCTCGAAAGTATACAAAGTGAAACTTGATATTTATATGGATGATGCGGGGAGTTGTTCAAAATAAGTCATCAAAATATTACAACGTCTGA
The DNA here is from genome assembly GCA_011057875.1 of Pterocles orientalis. NCBI lineage: Eukaryota > Metazoa > Chordata > Aves > Pterocliformes > Pteroclidae > Pterocles > Pterocles orientalis. Next base: position 1,082,096 of record WKFP01015551.1, on the reverse strand, counting down.
AGTAAGACCACATATCCACAACCTTTGAGAAGACCAAACACTTTTCAAGAAGTCACACGGATAACACTGCAGGGAACGTTCACTTACTGCACTCACTGCACAAAAGTAAATGCTTTATTTCAGTTTCCCTCTTAATAATTTTTTGTCTTAACGAGGGCCAGGTGACAGCTGACTGAAACGGCTCGTGACGGATTATGCCCTTAACACCGCCGAGAACCTTTCGGACAGACCCGGGCCAAAGGTTTCTCCACCGCTAACACGAAGAGGTTTCTTGTCTTCCACTGCTGTACGACTTCGTTTGCGACCCCGAAACTCAAGACCTCCCTGCAGAGCACCGCACAGGGCCAGACCACGGCTTCAAAGGCACCTGTGTGCCCAGCAGGCCGCAGAACCTCCTCTCTGCGCTTCGGACACTAAACCCCTTCCTCCGCTCCGCCCCCAGCCCCTCCGCTGCCTCAGCACGGGTCGCTCCCGCATCTCCCCGCCCGCCCGCGACGCCGCCGCGCCCAGCGGGCAGCCAGCTGCACGGCCCGGCCCAGCGCCCTGCCGGGAGCGGAGGCAAGTGGAGAGGCCAGGTCGGGCCAGGACGGTGCCGTGGCCGCCCGCCGCCTACCTTGCGCCGGGCGCTGGTGTCGTACTTGTCGTTCCTGAAGGCGCGCGCGTTCTGGTAGCGCTGGGGCCGCGTGCGCGACACGTTCCCTTTCTCCGAGCTCATCCCCCGGGCAACCGCCACTACCGGCGACACCTGCCCCGGAACCGCTCCGAGCCTCGCCTCACCTCGCCCTGCCCCTTCGCCTCATCATTGGTCCGGAGCCGGTGTCTGTATAACGCCCCCACCCAGGACGGTTCGCTGCCTTTTCGCTACTTCCCGCCTACCTGCGTTCAGGCGGAGCCTCAGTGGCTGGAGTGGAGCTGCGGGCTGCGCCCTCATTGGTGCGCCTCAGCCGGCGGCCGGCCCCGCCCTACCGCCTCTTTGGCCGATCCAGGCAGCCGCTGGATCCGATACAGTCGTTCAGCGAGGCAGGGCTGGCGCCGGTACCGTAGGCCGCGAGGAGGGCAGCTCTGCGGGGGCCGCGCGTTCTCGGCCGCGCAGTGCGGCTGCGGAGCTGTGGGCAGCCGCCGCCTCTGCGGTGGGTTACTCAGCACAACCGGCACCCCTCCCCCCAGCCGGCTAGGCGTTCGAGCGGCGGCGGCTGGGAAAGTGCGGGGCCGCGCGCGCGCCGCCGCCGCCGCCGCCGAGCGGAGCGCCAGGCGCAGGTACGGGTTCCCCTCCCGCCGGTAGCGGCGGAGCCGAGACGGGACGGGCGAGGCGCGGTGAGGGGGTGGTGGGGAGCGGCCCGGGCGGCCCCGGCTCGGCGCTGGCGGCGGAGTTACAGTCCGAGGATCCGCTTCCGAGGCGTGGTGGCGAGGTGGCCCCTCGGCGGGTCCGGCCGTTTCTCTTCCTTCCTCACCCGTCCGTGGCCCGTCTCCTTCTGCTTGGGCAGGCGGCTGGCGGCCCCGTCCCGAGGCTGTGGCGTGGGGCAGGAGGAAGGGCCGCGGCGGGCATCGGATGCTCCCCGGCGAGGGGGGCGGCGGTTCGGGAAGGGGGGTGTCGGCCCCGGCGATATCCCCCAGCTCCCCGCCCGCCCGCGTCCAGGCTGTGGGCTCGGGCGCCTCTGCGCTGCTGCCCTCGGTGCCCCCAGCCCCGGGGAGGGGCTGTCGCCTGCCGCAGAGGGCCCGGGTGCTGCGGGCTGCCTGCCCCCTGCTCCTGTCGTGGGCGCCTTTGTTCGGGAAACGGGCGCACTGACTTTTTAAACGCTGTTTAAACTCTGGCTTTTAGCGGGTCTAAACAGTGCCTCCGTGTCAGTGGTGTTGACTTCTGCGGAGCCCTTTGAAGTTACAGACACCTGAAGAGTTCATTTCATTCTCACGAGCCTGATTTAATGTGTTTCTTCAGCTCCAGCTGTCGCTGGTGGGAGTGATGCTGACCTTAAAATCGCTCTTGGGTATTATTAATTGAAAAGCTTAAAGTATTTGACCAGAAGATAGCTAGAAAAATGCATGACTGCAGAAACCAAAATAGTACCATCTGAATGTAAACTGGTTTTAAAAGCATAGCTTATTAGTGATTGAACAACTGGTGCAGTGGAGCACCAGCTTCATGTGTCTGAAATACCACAGGGGGCTTCAGCGCCTGTCAGTGTGCAGGTGGTTTTAGCAGAACAGTTCCATGGTCTTGCTCAGAGCGAGCAAAAATATTATGTAACCTGACTTAGCCCTGCAGTTGTCTGTATGGGATCTTTAGAGGGTTGGTTTGTTCCTTAGGTGAGAAAGAATGGCTAGATTTTTCACTTAGTGTTTCCTGTATTCCCTTTCTTTCTTTCTTCAACTGTGCCAGTAGGTTTTGAGGTATACAGAGTAACTGGAAGAACAATAATGTCTCTGTATACAAGTTACGCTTTATAATATTGCTAGAGTTTGTGAGAATCATAGAACTGTTTATTTTTTTAAAATCAAACTAACCAAAGAAGTTTTGGTCCTATCAGACCTCTCTGTTTTTATGTAGGTTGTTTTGTTCTTTGAAAAATACCTTAAAAGAGTTACTTCATGGTATTTCTTGGTATGGCTTTTTTATTACTGAATGTACTTTCTCTGTGTTCTTTTCCAGACCTACTGTGTATTCTTTCTTAATAATTCTGTTAGTTTAAACCTTTCATATGATAATTAATCAGACACTTTTTTTTTTGGGTTTTTTTTTTTTCACTAAATATTTTGGTGCTTTAATTGTTGAAGTAGTTGGAGGATGTTCATACACTTCTGTTCCATTTCTAACGTAGTAAAGATGTTGAAATAAATATGAGTGCTTCAGTAGTGGCTTGAAGTTGAGTTTTCATTGCATTGTGTTCAGTGAGTGGGTGAGGAAAACTACTTAAGAATTTCTTATTTCAGCAATATATAATGAAAAATTATGATTAAAAAAAGCACAATACCCAAACAACAACAAAAAAACCCCAAAACAAAAAACCCCAACAATTTTATTATCTTGCCTGTTACTGTTAGAACACCACTAAAATTTACAAACGAGCAGCTGTATTTATGAGTTTGTTCTCTGAGTAGTTATTGTGAAATAGGTAATTTAATTTAAATATACAATTAGAATAATTTATATTTAATGTAAATGTAAGATTTGTAGATGTATTTGCAAGGGTTGGGCTTTTGAGGCTAATATGTAGTGAGGTAATCAAAAATGTGACTAATAGGAGCCACTCTCTTGTTATTATTTGCGGAGGGAGGAATAATTGCTTGTATGAAAGAGCTACTTTTGTGTTATCCTAGGAATCACAAGATAAATATTTGAGGTGTTCTTTCAGATTAGATAGACTTTTTTCCTCCTCTTCTGTCAGCCTTAATGAAAATGTTAATTGCTGAAGAATGGATTGAATTTACTGCCTGTGGGCAGTTTTACATTTGTCATTTTCTATGTTACTTTTTTATTCATGAGAGAGTTAAGGAGATAAATTTGATGAAATTATCTTGCCTTCCTTTTAAAAGCTATCCCAGAAGGGGTGTGTGATGCTACTTTGGTCTGTTTTATTTCTTAGCCTTGGGGCAATAGTAGACGTTTATGTTTTCCACAATTTCTTCCACAGAATTTTCCTACTTAATTTATATGAAAAATGCAGTATAATTTTAAAGGAGATATATATTTCCCTTATTATATTATTTTTTGTTGTAATTTTACAAGCATTAGGGACTGTGTTTGCAGAACAGCACTAGCTTCTTTATTAGAACTGAAATGGCAGAGGGTGAAATTGTTATATTGTTGGGATGTGTTGGTCTCTGTGTCTGACAATGCTATTGTAATGAGCACAGAGATTTACATCATACATTCTCAGAAGGTGTTTGGCTGTAACTTAAGTATTCACAACATATCTTAGGCAAACAAGTCCCATTAAGGTTACTCATTTGTACTTGTGGAACTGTAGGCTTAAGGTAATTTGTTGTCAGTGTAGGTTTTGCCCTGGTTTCAGCGAGAGTTCAGATAGAGCATGCATCAAAGCCCATTTGTTATTAGAGTGATTTTTAATGCAACTTTACTTGTGATGCCTTTTTGACTTTCCATAAATTATATTTTAGGCTTAATACAATACTTAGTCTATTAGGACTGTTGATCCCCAAAGCTTTTACCAGGGCTGGGAGATGCTAAATGAGCCGGGCTTTGTGGCTTTTCTTTTAATTTTTAGTGCAATAATTTCTGGTGGAATAATTAGGAAATAATGTTACATGTTTTCTAACATTAGAACATTAAGGTATTGAGGGGGTAACACAAAATTTAATCCCTTATTGAAGTATTTAAGCAGTATACCTTTTGAGGGAAGATAATGCCTGTTTAGTTGGACTAAAATCGTGACATCTGATGAATACTACTAGGCTGAAGTGCTTATTCAGTTGAACTTTTAAACAGTGATATCAGAATTACTCTATACACCCTAGAGACTCTCTCATATCCTGGTTCCATTCCAGATCCGGAGGTTAAGAACACACTCATGTGAATACAATGAATGACAAACCAGTTCCAGTATAATGGAAACATTGTTTGCATTTAGTTGAAGGTATTCTGCTGAGGAAGTTCAGTAGGTGTTTTGTGTCTGATTTGTTTGGTTAGTGATACTAGGGATCTGCTGTTTTTCTTGGGTCTTCTGCATGAAGTTTAAAAAAACTTATTAAAAAAAAAAAGTTGCTAGCCATGATTTAGATGGAGAACAACTCTGGAATCAGAATCTTTAGTTTCAGAAGCCAGAGTTTCCACTGAATGAAATTGACATTATATAAAGTCTACAAAACAGTATAGTATAGAGAAGGAATAATACTTTAGCCATAGACTTCAGCATAAGTCGTTTGCCCCATGTGGCACCAGCCCATTTTTAGCACATTTAAGCTATGTTGGGGCACAATACCACCTCAGTTGATTAACTGTGGTAACTGCAGTACTGCTCTGTGTGTGAATTCCACAGGCCAGCTTCCAGTCTTCTGAAATGACTTTGAGAAATAGCAAATATTTTCTGAGTGAAATAATATTTGTATAGTCAGGCTGTTTATGGTTATAAATAATGTAAACTCCTGTTTTAATTCTTTCTGACAAGTGCATCGGGAAGCAAGTAAGAAATTCTGTAGCTGCTGTTGTGTGCTGGAATAAAGTGTGATCTGCTGTTCCTGGGCAGACCTGGCTATTTATACCTCATTTTTGGAGGTACATATTCTTCTAAACTCTTCACATAAAATAACATTACTTTTTCTTCCCCACACGGAATAAATTGCAGGTCAAAGCTAGATACTACAGTTTTTCTGAAAAGGTGGGAAAACTTCCCTGGAACAGATCAATAGTCTCTGATAGAAATAAAAGTGTGGTTGAATACTGGGTTATAAGCACTTTTGCAAAAAAAGCTTGTTGAGGCATCCCAGCAGTTTCTTTGGGCTGTGAACATGAACTTTATAAGTAGGAGTTAAAGAAGTGGTTCCTTTGGTGCTCACAGCTGTAAGAGAAGTAGAGAAGGAAAAAAATAGAGTTTTTCCTGTGCATAAGGCAGCCCAAGACTTTTGCAAATACCTAGAGCCCTTCCATAGACCTCTTGTACTTCTTGTCCTGACTTGCAGGTTAAAATTAATGTCCAGATAATCTCATCTGACAGGGAGCAGATGAGGTATTCCAAATTTGAGTGACTACTTATGCTGATTACATAAATGCATGATGTTGGTCTTTCTTTAGCTGGCAGAAATGTGGTCATTTATTCAGGATCTTAATTTAAGAGACAATCTACCTTTTTGTGGGAGGTGATCAGTACACCCTTCCTGCCATCTCCTCTGAATTGGTAGTGTTGGTCACCCATATCTAAGAATCTGTGATTTCCGTTTATTTTGAAGAAAACTAGAGACTCGGGATGAAGGCACTTGGCTGTAGCAGTCTTGGCAAAAAAATGGGGTTTTGTGCCCTACAAAGAGGAGTAGTATTCCAAGAATGCTTTTGCTATTTATCAGACTGTCTTGCTGTGACTGACTGTGTTTACTACTCTGCAAGTACTCTCTATGTAAAACTGTATGCAGTGTGCATTCATACTCTAATACAGGTAAGAGACCATTCATGCATCCAGAATACGGGTAGTTGTTCTGTGATCTGTTTTCAACAGTTCTTACAGCAGTGTCCTTGAAACTTTTCTAAAGAGAAATTTATAAAGGCGTGAACACTGTGCTTGTATACAAGTAAGAGGACAAACTTTGAAATATGATCTAAATATCGCCAAGTATTATAGTTAGCAGTAGGATTTTATTATTGGATTACCCAAGTATTTCAGAAATGACATGGGACTCTGGACATCAGTTTGGTTTGTTCACATTTGTAAACTTGGATCTAGTGGTCAAAGCTGGTACATGAAAATATAAGTGCAGTGTCCTAGCAGGAACTGAGCTTGAGATCTGTGGACAGATTTAGGATGGAAAAGTTGTTTCAGTTGGAATTAAGTGTCAGATGCCTTAACGGAAGTAGTGTAAATAATTATGTGTGCTGGTTTCCAGTATGGCTCTTGGCAGATTTCATTGTTCTTCCTACCTCTGAGAAAAAGTATTGTCATACCAAAGGATGTTTTTTTCCCCCTCCCTTCTCCTTGGTGTAAATTAAGAGGACACAACACCTGCTTTTCAGGACAACTGTGTCTTTACCTAGCTTGCTTTAGATGTCTGTGTGTTTACTTTTCTCCCCCACTGTGTGTTAACCAGTGCTTTGAACTGGTAACAGATTATACTCATTTGCCAAATAACTGTGATAGAGCATTTGGTTTGGAATGTTTTTGTTAAAGCATGGACTGAAAATAGTCATATCATTAATATAATCCCAATTCCTGGGTGTAATATAGGAAACCTTAGCTAATAATTTTTTTGAAGGGTTTGGAAATATTTATATCAGCCAGTATGTGGAACAAGGAAGAGTTAATGGCTGGATTTTAGTGTACTGAAGGTCTACAGTGTTTGCTAAGCCAGCAGGATCATCTTGGTTTGCCTTCTAAGTTTTGACCTTCATGTACCTTCCATACTGCTGATACTACTTGAAGGACCCCATAACTCATGATTACAATACATACTCTCTGTATTTAGGAAATGCTATAGTGATTTTTGGCTGCAGAGATCTGCATAGCCTTAGTATCCTGCAAACACTGTAACATATTTCAACTGTTCTTTGTAACCTGTGTATTTGTCAATGGGATGAACCCTTCTCTTAATGGTTTAAATGAAGGACTTAATTTCCTCCAGAGAAACTCCAGAACTCATGCTTGTTCTTTGCCTGGGTAATCACATTTTAGTTTTAATACCTGGCAAGGTTTTAGAGTTATCACTCCTCTTTCATATGGTCATTCTAAAGTAGCTAATAATATTAAGTAATCTATTGTATAGAAATGTACATATATATTTAATTCTATGTTTTGTTAAATGTTTCCACTACAATTATGTATTATTTTCTAGAGAGGCTTTTACAGTTTCCATGAGTTTTTATTTTTTCTTTTTTTTATATAGGACTGTAACTAGAAACTTAACAGCATTCTTTCTTCCTGTTTCAGACTAGAAGATGAATAATCTTTCCTTTAGTGAACTGTGTTGCCTGTTCTGTTGTCCACCGTGCCCAGGGAAAATTGCCTCCAAACTGGCATTCTTACCCCCTGATCCCACATACACACTGATGTGTGATGAGAGTGGTAGTCGCTGGACTTTACATCTCTCAGAGCGAGCAGACTGGCAATATTCTTCCAGAGAAAAAGATGCCATAGAGTGCTTCATGACTAGAACAAGTAAAGGTAACAGGATTGCCTGTATGTTTGTGCGTTGCTCGCCTAACGCCAAGTATACTTTGCTCTTCTCACATGGAAATGCTGTCGACTTGGGTCAGATGAGCAGCTTTTACATAGGACTGGGTTCACGGATTAATTGCAACATATTCTCATATGATTATTCTGGATATGGTGCAAGTTCTGGGAAGCCAACAGAGAAGAATCTGTATGCTGACATTGATGCTGCTTGGGTGGCTCTTAGGACAAGGTAAGACATTAGTTGCTATTTTCCTTTTACAGTATGCTTTTCAGATGGTTGTACTTAATCTGCATTTGTAGTTTAAATGGAAATGGTGTATTTTAGGATTAATGGATTCATATCCAAGCTGATTGGTGGTGCCTTATGCAGAAGACATTGTCAGTCTTGAGCCGGGTCCATGTGTAGTACCGACATACTAGAAAAATTGAAATGATATGAAATTTTAAAAGGTATGTTTCAGTTTTGAATGATTAAAAGATAATCCTTATTGTCACAGTTTGGGATCTTCCCAGCTGGAAATCTCAGAAGATAGGAAAAACCTATAATAATTTATTCCCCAGTAACTCAGCCACTGGTGAGATGTGGGTGAGAGAAAATGCAGGTTGGTTTTTCAGATAATTCCATCACCTACTTTTTTTGTAGGGAGGGGCAGTGGAAAAGCTGTTATAAGAGAGCCTAGTAAGAGTCTGTTTGGATTTCTGTATGGTGTTCAGACCACCTTTATTTCATAATTCAAACTAGCAGCTACAGTGTTTCAAAAAATAGCTTTGTATATAAAACAAAATGTTGTTTTTATCTCAGCACAATATGATGTGTGGGAGCGATTGTAATTGTTCTGTATAAATACATTATGGTGGGAACAAAACCCAGGAGTTTGAATAAGTGGTGTTAGCTCAAATAAATTAAAACTGGACAAGGAAAGAAATGCAAATTGGAAGGATGTTTTTTTCAGCAGTTTCTGTGTTCTAAGCCTCTGGCTTTAGGGAGATAAAATAGTAAGATGAAAAATTCTGGAGCCATTCTGATACAGGTCAGAATCCCAGGCACCAAATAAATGTAGCACTGAATACCCACTTCTTAAATTTGAGAGCATTTTTCTCCATGGTTTGTTCCATTTAGAGCAATATTTTTCTTGTGTTTTGAGTACCCAAACTGCAAAAGATTATTTTTTCAAATACTATGCGATCATAAGAATAGATACTTGGAACTAGAATTGAGGGTGATGGTGAGGTTGGTCCAACACCACTTTCTTAAAAGTGGTTGCTGTGAGGGTATGTGAATGTTGTCATTCATGTAAATGAATACAGAAAGCTTATTTGGCAGTAGAAAAGGTAAACAGCAGATGCAGATTCTGAATTGTGTCCGTGTTCTTTACCTGGTTTGAGTATTTTAATAGGAAGCAGTAGCTATCCATGTGAATGCTGACTGTGGAAGAAGGCAAGGTGATTCATTGCATTCATGTTGGGGAAAGTTGCATATTCTTGAATATTATTGTGCATGGCACTATATGAAAGCTGCAAGTGAGGACATTCTTTTTCTCCCTGTCAGAGCTACGAAGTGTTGAAATGCCAGGAGTCATTTTGGGACACGCCTATTTTCTGTTGTCCTGGTCTTTGAAGGCCTTTGATGACAACCTAGCCAGGGTGGAAAGGTTTAACCAGCCCCAGGCAAATGCAGCCAGTGGCACTCATTCAGAAACCTGAAGACTTGCAAGAGTTGCCTCATGACCAGGTTTACTTTTAAGAAACCAACATCGTTTTCATTGTTGCTTGTCATGGACTGTATAATAATTGAAAAATTGAAGGGTAAATCTCCCCATCAGACTGATGTATCAAAGTGAACAGAATGTCCATAATTTGAACAGACAAATACAGGAATAGGATGTTGGCTGAAATTGTTCTTATGAGAAGTCACAAATTACTTTTTTTTTTTTTTTTGTTCAAAAGTAGGGGGGATTTTTTGCTAGAAGGTGAGCTGCCTTGACTTTGAATATTTGGAGAGGAAATAGAGCTTTTATTTAAATTGGTCGGGAAAAGTAACTCAATTTATCATGAAATCTGGCCAATAAAACAAACATACCAGCAGCATTGTAAGATATCATAGAATCACAGAATGGTTAGGGTTGGACAGGACCTTAAAGATCATTGAGTTCCAGCCCCCCTGCCATGGGCAGGGATGCCTTCCACTAGACCGGGTTGCTGAAAGCCTCATCCAGCCTGGCCTTGAACATCTCCAGGGATGGGGCTTCCCTGGGCAACCTGTTCCAGTGTCTCACCACCCTCACAGTGAAAAATTTCTTCTTAATATCTAGTATAAATCTATCCTCTTTCAACTTATAACCATTACCCATTGTCCTGTCACTACACTCCCTGATGAAGAGTGCCTCTCCATCTCTCCTGTAGGCCCCCTTTAGGTACTGGAAGGCTGCTATTAGGTCTCCTTGAAGCCTTCTTTTCTCCGGGCTGAACAACCCCAATTCTCTCAGCCTGTCCTCACATGGGAGGTGCTCCAACCCTCTGACCATCTTTGTGGCTCTCCTCTGGACTCTCTCCAACAGGTCCATGTCTTTTTTATGTTGGGGGCCCCATATCGGAACACAGTACTCCAGGTGGGGTCTCAAAAGAGCAGAATAGAGGGGGACAGTCACCTCCTTTGACCCGCTGCTGATGCTTCTTTAGATGCAGCCCAGGATATGGTTTGCTTTCTGAGCTGGAAGCAGACATTGCCAGCTCGTGTTGAGCTTCTCATCAACCAGTACCACCAAGTCCTTCTCCTCAGAGCTGGTCTCGATCCACTCTCCACCCAGCCTGTATTTGTGCTTGGGATTGCCTTGACCCACATGCAGGACCTTGCACTTGGCCTTGTTGAGTTTCATGAGGTTTGCATTGGCCCACCTCTCCAGCCTGTCAAGGTCTCTCTGGATGGCATCCCTTCCCTCCATCGTGTCCACCACACCACACAGCTTGTGTCATCAGCAAACTTGCTGAGGGTGCACTCGAGGGTGCCAATACTGACCACTGCGGAACACCACTCGTCACCTCTCATCATTTGGAAGAAGCCAAACCGTCATGAGAAAGGCAGAGGAGGTGCAGTTTGTTGGTAACTATATGTGTGGTCAATGGGCTTGCTTCTTATGAAACATAGTTCCCTTTTTCTTCTTGTGATGTTACATTTCGTTTACACAAGAAGGGGAATGTGCATCTGAGTTGAGGAAGAGTTGTATGCTCATGAATTTTATTAATGGACTGGAATGTTGATAGTTAAAGGTGTGGAGGATGTTCATGCCCTTCATGTTCTGTAATTTGCGGCTGTAATTTTGTGCGTTATGTACATGATGACAAAAGGCATTGAAATGTGCATTCCCTCTGGATGTTCTCCCTTGTTCCTTGTGCTTCAAGCACTGCTGTCAGTTGTTTAAATGTATGTGTTGCAATAGCTTCACAAACAGTAGCCTCTCCTGAGCATCTATTGCACCTCTTCATTAGTGTGAGTTCCAGAGGTACTATTGAAAATGTACGCTTCGAAGGTTGATTTTACTGATACTTTATTATTGTCAAGTGAGTAAGTCTTCTAGATTAACAGCAGGAGTTCAGAAGTAAAAAGATAAATTGTTTTCTGTCTCCTTTATGTATATAAAGGGCAAAATGACAGGTTCTCTAAGAGCCTGCAAGTATAGTATAGGAATTTCAGCTGATACTTGGTTGTTAAAGGTAACTGGAGTTTTAAAAAAAAACTAAACCAAAAGCTAGTCATTAGGGCCAGACATGCATTTTGTAGTTTGCACATTCCACATTATGGTAATGTGATGTAGATCCAATGTGACATATGAAGTATATGCAATTAAAGTGTTTAAGGTAAGGTCAGGTGGACCTTTAAGCAGCCTGATTTAGTGAAAGGTGTCCCTGCCCATGGTGGGGGACTGGACTAGGTCATCTTCCAAACCAAACTGTTCTATGATTCTATGAAAATAAAAATAGGAGGAGGGAAGGGCAAAAAAAGAGGTGGACTGCCACTGAGTGTTTAGTGAAGTGCAGAAAAGGTCTTGTTATGGAGACATAAAGAGTAAATATATAAACAATGAAAGAGTTTCTGCTACAGCAGGAATATTTCATTGCTGTTTGGCGGTTCTTTTCCTGCCATAAACTTGAGTAGATCAGGCAGGAGTGCTCAGGCTTGCCTCTTTAGAAGAGACCATCTGTATCCGTTCAGCCTATGTAGGCTCACAGAAGAGGATACTGGCTTCTTTGTGTTAGCTTGGGCCCTGATTCTAGGGAGTGGTCTGATGGTACAGTTAGAGCTATTTATCGGCTTGCTCCTTCCTTTAACCCACCAGTGACATGTCAGTTCTTGCCTGGTCCTGAAGATCAGCACGAAACTACAGAAAAGTAGTTGTTCCTCTACTCCCAGAAGAGATTAATTCAATTTCCTGAAGTATTTGGTGAATCCTAATGAGGGGCAACATGTGACTGAAGTGGTTGTCTTCTGTTTCGTGATAGCTTGGCTTCATAGTAATATTAACCTGTAACTTTCGTGTGATGATAGGGCAGAAGTTTGTGAGTGCTCAGACACTGTGTGGATGCGAGCAAGCTTATGTCAACAGAGTTGCATTTAGTTCTGTGTAAAAATTGTTCTTCAAGTTCTATGTGCTTTCCAGGCAAGTAGCCCTTAGGTGCATGAACGTAAAAGATGAATTGGGTGTTGAGAGGAATTGAAATCTCAGTTGCTGTGGGAAGAGAAAAATGTTGTGGGCAGCCTTTGAGCTGCAGAAAATACCTATCTAAATTTTATGCCGGATTCAGTCTAGAATAACTTGTCACTGAGGAAGAGTGCTTTCTCTGACAAGGTACATCTGTGCACAGCTACTTTAAAGATTTTGTTCCAAGGTGCTTTGTGCTGATTATGGCTTAAAAAAACCCAAACATAAAAAACTCTACCATTACCACCAACAACAAACTGAAGGCCTGTCTATTCTGACAGAAGTTATCTAAAATTACGTGAGTAGACAATAGTGTTTACATTGCTCCTATGATCAACATAATGAGCTTTCTAAGATATCAACAGATTTTACAGCATGTCTTCAAGCTCGTGTCACCAGAACAGCTACTTTCAGCATATGGCTCTGTAACTGTCAAGTTCCTCTTCCATAGGATGGCCTGTAATTCTCAGGCATTGATTAAGGGAACAATGTTACTGACACTTTTTATCTAACACTTCCTCATTTGGGAGACAAGGTGTGTAGTCAACTAATAATTTTCTATCAAACTTCTTGGAGTTTACCTGGAGTTTACAGGACTGTTGAAAGGAGGAGTAGTCGAATTTTATGGTTAGGGAACTTACCAACAGTGATCTTTTCAAGAATTCTTCCACTTTAGATTGGAGAGTGATACTTTTGGGAGAGAGGAACAGAGGGAGAGCTGGGCTCTTCCTTTTTCTCCAAGCTTCTCAGAAGCCTGTTAAAGAGAAGACAGAAGACTGGAGACAGACACAGTGGATGATGTTCTCTGGTTTCCAACTTTCTTGGTTTGGTGTGGGGTTTTTTGTTTGTTTGGGGTTTAGGGTTTTTCGTGGTGGTGGTTTGTGGTTTTGTTTTGTTTTTTTTTTTTTTCCCCTGAGCCATAATATTCAAAAGTCTGACAACTTTGAACCACCACTTCTGGTGATTGGCCTCACTATTTTAGTTTCCAGACTGCAAAACAAAGTTTCTGGTGACTGCTGTGAAGGCAATCTGTTTGGCTGTGATGGAGAAAGGATTACTTTAGTCCAAATATAGTAAGTGCTTTTCTTGGACTACTTATTGCTAATAATTAGCTACCTTTAGGCTGAAGGATTTGGATCTAAAAATAGGGGGAAGAATAATGAGAAAGAAGTATATTTTAGGGCATATTTTCTCCTAAGTTTTGCTTTAAATTTCTGTGCAATGGCCTGCATATTGCAGAACTCAAGACCTGAGGAAATGTATGATAATTTGCAACTTTTTTATTTGAGAACTATGTTATGTCATAATGTGCTGCGCAAACTCCATGCCATACTAATGATTTGTCACATAAAATATCAGGTATTCATGTGAGTTTTTGTTTAGATTATATGAAAGGGATAGAAAGCCCTACTGTACTTTCAGAACAGACAAATGTGATTTGAATTATTTTGAATTGGGAGTTTAATTGTTCTCACGTGTTTGAGAAGAGATACAGAAATAGTGAAGACCTCACATTTGTTTTGGTTTCAGAGCTTTAATTTATTGCATTTCTGTGTGTTGGAATTTTAAGAATCTTTCTTAATCAGATTGTTTGAAGTTTTTTTTATTCTCTGGGAACTGTTGTGTGGTGGAGGGCTTGCCTGTAGTTCCAGGCTGATGATTGAGTCTTAGTGTTTTAGAACTGTTTAATTTGATTATGAACCTAGAAACTCTTTCTAGGAAACACTGACAGTAGATTCTGTGAATGTATCTGTGCTAATACTTTTACAGCTTTTGCGTTTCACTCTAGAAGAATACAATTTAAATTAATAGATTAATAGTTGAACAGACAATGTTAGCTGGGAACAGTGGCTTTTAGCCCCAGTTTAGAAAGCATATTGGGGTGCCTAATGAGTCCTGCTAGTGATACTTACATTTTAGTAATACCTAAAATGTAATTTTGTTTTTATTGAAATCTTCCTAGATTTTTTTAATTAAATGTTTATTATATACTGATGTAAGGCATAGGACATGTTTTCTGGCTTATTGAAAAGTACTTGTGGATTTTTAGTGTTTGTTGGTTCGTAATTTAAATATTTTGGTACATGTGAAACATTTTTTCCTCATGTTCCTGATTTTGAGGCTTTTGGACTTTACTAATTTCAGTGTTTGGTGACCTATACAGTTACCATACTTTTTTTAGCCATATTTATAAGATACTGGACAATTTTTCATTATCTCTCTTTCCCTTGCTTCACTGGAAGTATGTGAAATGTACTAATTTGAGAAGTCCTTTGTGGGTATAGATGTTGTTATCTAACTTGGACAGAAAAGATGCAGGCATTTACTGTAGAAGAAGTAATGGCTGCACTTTCCTTTACTTCGACTAAAAGAGTTGATTGTTGCTCCCTTTAGGATTACAGTCAATTGGCAAACATTAAACTTGCCTCATGCTATTCCACAGGGGTGTTAGGTTAGCCTGCTCTAACTCAGAAAGCTGAACAAGCTGCTAGTAATGCCCAGAACAATGTTTGATTTTTTTTTTTTTTTTTGTAATGCAGTGCAGTGTCCCTTTCTGTGTAAGGTACTTGCTTTCCCAAGTAGGTTAAACAAAAGTACCCAGATAGATACAGTTTTATGGAACCCATAGTAAGAGTACTTTGTTAGTGTAGATCATTGTATCTGCAGCTCACTTCTGCTGTGGGTACTGTTCTTGTCAGCGTAACATTGTGCTTAGAGGCTTTTTCCAGTGTTACTCGGGAACCAGCTGCTCTTTGTATCCACACTAATGCAGACCAATATATTAGATCTGACTTGTAGAAGTGTTAGCTACATATTTCATGACTCTGGTTTACCTCAGTTAATTACAGAAAAAAAATTAGTGTTTTCATCTTACTAGGAGGGAGACTTTGGCTTTAATTTTGTAGTGCTTTTGGGCTGTCTTAATTGTGGGTAAGGTTGGTTATTCCTATTGCTGGCTTGCAGATCAAATCAACTGTGATAAGAAGTTGATCTGGATGAGGAGATTTGACCTGGATGAGGGGATTGAGTGCTCCATTAGTAAGTTTGCTGATGACATCAAATTGAGCAGGTGTGTTGACCTCCTTGAGGGTAGGAAGGCTTTGCAGAGGGATCTGGACAGGCTGGACTGATAAGCTGAGGCCAACTGTATGTGGTTCAAGAAAGCCAAGTGCCAGCTCCTGCACTTTGGTCACAACAACCCCCTGCAACTCTACAGGCTCGGGGGAGAGTTGTTGGAAAGCTGCCCAGCAGAGAGGGACCTGGGGGTTCTGGTCGACAGCTGGCTGAACATGAGCCAGCAGTATGCCCAGGTGGCCTGCATCAGAAACAGTGTGGCCAGCAGGACTAGGGAAGTGATTGTGCCCCTGTACTTGGCACTGGTGAGGCCACACCTTGAATCCTGTGTTCAGTTTTGGGCCCCTTGCCACAAGAAGGACATTGAGGTGCTAGAGCAGGTCCAGAGAAGGGCAACGAAGCTGGTGAAGGGTCTGGAGCACAGGTCTTACAAGGAGCGGCTCAGGGAGCTGGGGTTGTTTAATCTAGAGAAGAGGAGGCTGAGAGGAGACCTCATCACTCTCTACAACTACCTGAAAGGGGGTTGTAGTGAGGTGGGTGCTGGTCTCTTCTCTAAAGTAATAAGTGATAGGACAAGAGGAAATGGTCTCAAATTACACCAGGGGAGGTTTAGGCTGGATATTAGAAAAAATGTCTTCACTGAAAGAGTGATCAGGCATTGGAACAGGCTGCCCAGGGAAGTGGTGGAGTCACCATCCCTGGAGGTGTTCAAGAAACATGTAGATGTGGTGCTTAGGGACATGGTTTAGTGAGTTAGGTGGTGTTGGGTTGGACTTGATGATCTTTGAGGTCTTTTCCAACCTTAATGATTCTATGATTCTAAGAAAGAAGTATCTCAGCTATTACATAGAATGGATAATATTCTGACCGCTGTCTGTATGGGCATGCTTTAGGTCCCACTAAATTGTGGAGGAATGTTACCGGCTTCCAGTTTTTATCAGGTATCAGAAGAGTAAAGCCGACCAATTTTTTGCAGATTTGACTATGCTACACTTGATGCTGACCACAGAGCTAGTAAAGCTATAATCAGTTTTCTGTTGTAAGTTCATCAGAGTTACCTGAAAAGGCTTTCAACTAGTATACAAGTCACAACTGCATTCACAAGTCCATATTTAAAAAAATAAACCCGTATTTCAGTATAATTCAGGCATAGGCAAAAAAAAATACTGTAAATACAGAGTAAATAATTGTCCCTTTAAGTCAGGAATTCTATGGATATACTTGCTGCTTCTTTTCCACCAGCTTCTGTTTCATAGTTTATCCTCCATAGGTAATTTTTGTCTTCAGAAATGGGGGTTTTCTGCCTTGCTGTGTAGTTGCGTTTTTTTCTGTTTCACTTTGTGTCAGTTCTGTTAACATTTTTAATTTTCTAGGTACGGAATCCGCCCTGAAAATGTGATTATATATGGCCAGAGTATAGGAACAGTACCATCCGTGGATCTTGCTGCTAGGTATGAGAGTGCTGCTGTAGTTCTTCATTCTCCACTGACCTCAGGAATGCGAGTAGCTTTTCCTGATACAAAGAAGACCTATTGCTTTGATGCATTCCCGAAGTAAGTTGTAGGATTTTTTTTTTATTCTGCATGATTTTTTCTCTATTACAGAAGTTTTAGACTAGGGAAAAAAGTAATATGGAAAATTTTCTGCAATTTCTTTCAAAGGTTGTAAAAAAGAGTTGAAGAAAAAACAGAGTGAATAACAATGAGGAACACTTGATTTGAAGGAGTTTACAGAACTTTGTAAATATTCTAGGTTTTTCACATCTCTGATTATTTCAGTGGGTAGCTGTTAAAGAAGTGGTTAGTTTGCCTATACGTAACCCCTAATATCACTAATTCTAACAAGCAGTTCTAGTCCAGTGAATTGTTATTCTAGGTAACTGTGAATAAAGTCTTTTGCATATGTTTCTGTAAGTAACAAGGACTGGAAAACTAAATAGACCTTAACTGAAGAAAATTTCAGTCTTGTTTCAGAACTATGCCACTAGTTGGTCATTACGAACTGGTACACGTGTCTCAAAGAATTACTTGGATTTTGAGCATCTAACTTCAAAAACTTTTTTTCCCCATAGATGACCAAACTTTAAGTGCTGAATTTCTTTCACTTCTGACAAGCACTTTTTTACTAAAAAACTCTGAAGCAGTATTTTCATCAGTCCCATGACTTTGATTTTTTTTTAGTGAATATGGTAATGAATACCACTTTTAGATTGATTGCTCTGTTATTCAATCCTAACAGTTTCCAGCAGGGTTTTTCCTTTCTGTGTGGTTTTACATGCGCTACTGTAACAGCTTCCAGGGTGTTCATAAAATCTGATTTTCTAGTAATTTAAACTACTTCAGAATTAAATCATTAAAACTACAATGTGTACTTAAAAAAGTGAAATTAACAGTCTGGTACTTCAAAAAGATTTAATAAAGCTCATTGTGTTCATAGATATAATCTTTTTCTTCCAGCATTGACAAAATTTCTAAAATAACATCTCCTGTGTTAATAATCCATGGGACTGAAGATGAAGTAATTGACTTTTCACACGGCCTAGCATTATTTGAGCGTTGCCAAAGACCTGTAGAACCACTATGGGTAGAAGGAGCAGGCCATAATGATGTGGAACTCTATGGACAGTATCTTGAAAGATTAAAACAGTTTGTGTCACAGGAACTGATGAACTTGTAACTTTCTTTGTATATTTGTATGCTTTTTCATTTCACTGAAGAACTGCATGCCTTGATAAATACATAACATAAAACCTGAAGGTTGTGTTTTCAAATCATCATGGTTGCCTTCATTAAATGTACAGGTAATGATTTGTCAACATAATTAATGAAGGTTTTAATGCTAGTATTATAAACTGGAATTACGTGATCATGCAGTCAAGTTTGCAGTTCATATTAATTTGTGTGAGGTTTTTTCTTCTCAGATGTAAAAAAAAATAAATCACAAGTACTGTATAAAATTTTAGTTATATAAAATCAAATGCTGTAAAAGTGTTGCCAAATGCTTTAGCATATCAAAAACAAATTTATAAATATTTTTTAAACATCTCAAAATGTACTGTGACTTACTCTGTTGCACAGGTGTAAATTAAAAACCCGACTTCTAAGCAGTTGTTCTGTAAAAATGTAATAGCCATGAAATTTGAGCAAATACTAATGTATGTAATAAGCATAGACAGTCACTGGAAATGGCCCATGCCCTGTTATAGGGAGAGGGTGTCAAAATAGATCTTTTTTCCTTATGTTTCATACCTTTTGGTGCTTAGTTTTACTTCAGTTGTTTTGTTCTTGTGTTGTCCTTTGCCTTTCAGGTTAAACAAATTTACCCACTCATTTTCTCAGCAGTCCTAATCTTGCCAAAATAATGCTGCAAGTTATCTTTGTTGTGACATAAATATCATGGTTGCTACTGAAACCACTAAGTACTACTTTGAAACCATTAAGACTTGTAGAAGGCTTTGTGGACAATGTAGTTTTAAACATTAATTGCATAGAAATGCAATGTTTCATTAGAAATAACCCTGAAGTTTATCCAACATTGTAATGAGCAATTTGCAAGTTTGCAGTTGTCTGATTAGGCTTACTGTTGGATGTTTAGTGTAAAAGCTTATTGTTTTTTGAGTATTTTATGGAAAATTTACTAGTTGCACCTGGATGGGGTGGGGGAGGGACAAGAAGAGAATGTTGACATTTTTTCTATTAACTCATAGTAACAAACTTTGTAAATTGCCTTTCCCTTAAATGCATTTTGCTTGAATAAAACTATGAAAAATAAACTTAATTATATGTAGCCTATTTGTAAACAAAGTAATATTCCAACAATACACACTGTGTTTCTAATTTGAAGGCCTTATGTAGTTTAATTGTTCTCCTTGGTTTTTGTGATTGAGACTATTGTGTACTTAAATGTAGCTTCAAGTATTGTGAAAATTTTGCTTAAGATGGGTTGATTAACAGTAAACAATATTCCACACACTTGCTGTTCTTCCTTTTTTTTTTAAGAAATAGCAACAGTTGCTTGCGATATCAAAATAATAAGCAATTCCCCATTTATTCTACGAAATCTGAGAACTAAAGCAGTAACCCATTGTTATGAATTGTCAGCACATTTCTTTACCAGCACCTACTGTTCTGATCCCCTCCTGCCCCCATCTTACTTTCTGCCATTCAGCATGCAAGTTTTCTGCTGCAGAACTACTTATCAATGTTCTTCTGTAATGAATTCAAATGTAGCTTTCTTTGAAATAGTCAGTGACATCTGGTCTTGTGCTCTTTGGTTTGTTAATTGAATAGGAAGATATTTGAATTTGTTCTCAGGCAACCGGTCTCTTCTTTCTTTTTGATCAAGTATGCTTCAATGTGTTCTGAACTTCAGATTAGTATCCTAATCCAAGATTTTGCAATTGAAAGTGTTGTGTTTAAATAGCTATGTAATTCATCTTTATTACATCATACTGTATACACAGTTTGATTTCATTTTCTTACTACCTTCCAGCCACTATCTCTGATTTACACTTGATGGTAACAATTTCTAAGTGCTTTCTTTGTGATGAATGAAGTCCATTTTGAGAGTCCTTTTTAGAAAGTCACAAAGAATGTAGAGCTGCAAAGATAAGTGATACAGGATGATAGTATTGCAAATTGCAGGCAAATGATCAAGTGTCATCACAAGAACTATCTGATTGTGCTAGAGAATATTATGGCACCCTGTAATTGAAAAGAGAAAAGGTAGCATAGCAGCTTTGATGCTTTTGTTTCTGTGTTTTGTTGAAGCAGAACAAAAGGCCTGACTAACAATGTTTTGTCTCCAGTAGTTGCAGCTGTGCTGGATTATGCTGGTGAGTAACGGTTCTGGTCTCTTTGAGACCAGTTACGCATGGTTTATTATTGCCACTTTGTTCTGATTTGTATTTTAGAATTATAGAATCATAGAATCATAGAATGGCCTGGGGTGAAAAGGACCTTAAAGATCATCTAGTTCCAACCCCCCTGCTGTGGGCAGGGTTGCCAACCACTAGAGCAGCTGCCCAGGGCCCCATCCAGCCTGGCCTTGAATGCCGCTGGGGATGGGGCATCCACAGCTTCTCTGGGCAACCTGTTCCAGTGCCTCACCACCCTCACAGTGAAAAATTTCTGCTTAATATCTAACCTAAATCTCCCCTGTCTTAGTTTAAAACCATTCCCTCTCATCCTGTCACCATGAACCCCTCTAAACAGTTGCTCCACCTCCTGTTTACAGGCTCCCTTCAACAACGGCAACAAACTTGTTATCGACCTAAAGCAACTCTGAGCTATTGCAGCTAGAAGGAAAACATTTGACGTGGTGCTTCTCTTGTCCTTAAACCATCGTTTTGGTGAAATTAACAATGAGCTGTTGTTTTATCTTATAAATGCAATTGTTTCATGATAAATGAGAGTTGATTCAGCATTCATTAACAAGACAATGTCTGTATTTTAGGGAAAAAGAAAAGAGCATTTTGTGAATCTTGTGGTCTTACTCCTTTTTTTCTTTAAGAGACA
The DNA here is from genome assembly GCA_011057875.1 of Pterocles orientalis. Lineage (NCBI taxonomy): Eukaryota > Metazoa > Chordata > Aves > Pterocliformes > Pteroclidae > Pterocles > Pterocles orientalis. The sequence goes on along the minus strand of WKFP01015551.1, from coordinate 1,060,976 downwards.
AATATTTTACAGTAACACTGTCTTTCAGTTCTGGAAACCTTGTCAAGTCAACTTTAAAACCAGCTTCATTCATGTAAAGTATGAGATTACCTTTTAAAGGTGGGGTCTTCTGGGGCATGTTTTGCTGTCTCACATTCCCAGTTAAAAGACTAAAAACCTCCCCTCTCTTTTCTACCTGCTTGTGGCAGCAAAGAATTCTAGTGTATGTGCAGTTAGCTATCCTTATTGACTGATTTCAGACTTGCTTTCCTCTTTAAGCTTTTTTTTTTATTGTGGGGAGTGGGGGAATTATGTTTACTTTTGGGCTCTTCTAATTGGATGACATTATGGAGCAGGTCTGTCTGCTTGGTACCTCTCACTGTGGGATATTCAGGTTCTACAGGTACAAATTTTTCTCACTGTACAGTAGGCATTGTTAATATCTTAAAGACAAAAATAGGGAAAAGCATCCTGTCTAAGTAGGGGGCTGATCACTTGAAAGCAGCTTTGCAGAAAAGGAATTGGGGACCCTGTTGGGCAACAAGCTGACCATGAGCCAGCAATACACTCTTACAGCAAAGAAAACCATGTCCTGGGCTGCATTAGGCAGAGACTTGCCAGCAGCTCAAGGGACCTGATCCATCCCCTTTACTCGGCACTGTGAGTGGTGACACATCTGGATTGCTGGGTCCAGTTCTAGGCTCTACAGTGTAAGGAAGATAATGGATGTATTGGAGCAAGTCCAGTGCAGGGCCACAGCTATGACTGAAGGACTGGAGTATGTGTCACAGGAAGAGAGGCTGAGAGAGCTGGGGCTGTTCAGCCTGGAGAAGAAGAGGGTTGGGAGGATCTTAACTGTGTGTTTGAATACCTGATGGAAGGACGGAGTGGAGAGAGCTAGACTTTCCCCAGTACTGCCCGCTGAGAGGACAAGAGGCAATAAACACACACTGAAAACCAGGAACTCCAATCTGAATACCAAAAAATATCTTTTTTGTGAGGGTAATCAAACACTGGAATGAACTGTGGAGGTCCCATCTTTAGATATTCAGAACCCACCTGAACACCACCCTGGGGAACCTGCTGTACCTGACCCTGCTCTAAGCACCAGAGTTAGACTAGGTTATCTCAAGGGGTCCCTTTCAACCTCAGCCATTCTGTGTTTTTTTTTGAAATCTGGCATGCAAATCCTGTAGATGGTTGGCACTACATATATTTGTGTGCCATCATGTACACTGGCTAAGAAGTGTGTTATTTGGCAATAAAGAAGTTAAACTTGTAACTCAGGGAATATGTGAATAGGAAGATAGTGCTGGACGATCTGTCCTTCAAGACAATGGAAGCGATTTACCCCTTAGCAGGAATTATGGGAAATGCTGTCCTTGAAGTGTGAACAAGCCCTGAAACCTTATTATAATACAAAGACCTGTATTGGGTCTGGCTGAGATGGAGTTAATTTGCCCATAGCAGCCCTCACAGTGCTCTGTGTTGCACTGGTACCTAGAAAGGTGTTGGTAACACCAGTGTTTTGGCTACTGCTGAGCAGTGCTCTCACAGCATCAAGGTTGTTCCCCTAACACCCTCCACCCCCCAAAGTAGGCTCAGGGCCCCAGGGATGGGCAGGATCTTGGGAGGGGACAGAGCCAGGACAGCTGACCCAAATTGACCAAGGGGGTATTCCAGACCATATGACATCAGCTCAGCAATAAAAGGTAAGGGAAGGCAGGAGGAGGAAGGCATTCATTGTTACGTTTGTCTCCGGGAGCAACACGTATTGAAGCCCTGCTTCTTGGGAAGTGGCTGGACATTGCTTGCTGATGGGAAGTAGAGAATAAAATCTTTTGTTTTCCTTTGGCTTTAGAGCATGGCCTTGGCTTTTGCTTTAATTAAACTGCTTTTATCTTGACCCATGAGTTTTTCATCTTATTCTCCCCCCCCTCATTTTGCTGAAGGGGGAGTGATAGAGGGGACTGGTGGGCACCTGACGTCCAGCCAAGGTTAACCCACCACAGTCCTTTTTGGGGCCCAATGTGGGGCAAGACAACAGCAGTTATTTCTTCAAGCGTGCTGTAGTTATAATAGAACAAGCTCTGGTGTGGGTCATTGAGTTTGTTGGCTGCACTGGTTATCTCTGTTTTGCAACATGTTAATGCAAATAATGACTTTATGCTTGGCTCTGCCATTGATGGCTTTGCTGTGCTGAGGGAGCTATTTTGTGGGGAGGATGAAGGAGCTTGGGAATACAGTGGTACAAACAATGTCCATGTCCTTTGTCCTGGCGCTGGCAGTTTTGCTGTGCTGCTGGAGCTATCTTGTGGAGAGATGAAGGATTACATCTCCCTCTCCCTACCTGGGATTGAGGTGGATGGTTTTATAATGGAGACTCCCAAGGTAAGCTGTGTGATACTACTGATTAATACTATTGGCATATTAAGGATTTCCTGGAGTCTGGTCTGGACTTGGTGTAAGAGAAAGCAATTTTTTTGTGAAGAAATACCAAAATGTGCCCTGAAGCAGACGGTCCTGGGGTGGCAGGGTGTGTGGAAGGATTTGGGCAGGCTCCTAGGGCAGTTATCACCTCCCATAGCCTGGCACTTCACACCTGAACAGGTGAGCAGCCCTGGCAAACTGACGCGCCACCTGATAGAAGGGTGCCTTTCATAGCCCAGTGAAGCCCAACAGCTCTTAGCATTGTACTGGGGCCTGGCCTGTGCCTGTTGAGCCACTGTTCAGTACTCTCAAAGGACTATGGCTGAGGCAGGGATCCAAACTGCAGCTGGGGACACCATGGTTGAGGTCAGGACTCAGACAGTAACACTTATAGTAATTGCCCCAGTGGTAAAAAAGAAGCAGTCAACAAGGAGATCAATGGGTCCGTATCATTGGTCAGTAAAGGAGGAGGAAGAGGAGGAAGAGCTTGATCAAGGACCTGGCCCTTTGACAAGGAGAGGGGAGGGATTAGTGTGAGAAATCAGACAGGAAGTGGAAACTACCCAGTCCCTGACTTCATCAGAACTTCGAGACCTGTGGAAAGATTATGGCTGCCAGCAAGGTGAGCGGGTTGCTCCCTAGCTGCTCCAGTGCTGACATAACAGTGCTGACAGTCAGCAGCTGGAAGGTAGAGAAGCCCAGCAGCTGGCATCCCTTGCTAGAAACCAGAAAATTGAGAGAGAAATTGGAAGAGAGGCAGCAATTTGTGGTCTCTGGAGATGGCTCCTCTCAGGGGTGAAGGCAAGATATCCATGCAAGGAAGACCTTGTGAGCTCTCCAGCAAAGTGGACTGGATTAAGGCATCCAGTATCTGAGAAAACTAGCGGTAGTGGAAGTTGTCTACAGTGATCTAGACAATTACGAGGTCTCCACAGATTCAGAGGATATCTTGCGTACCCAGGCAATGTGGAGGAATGTGATTCAAGGTGCCCCAGCATCATATGCTAACAGCTTGACAGCAATGTATTGCCCGGATATGGATATACCATCTGTGAAGAGAGTGTCTTCCTGGCTTCAAAATTTTGAAGAAAATCTCCGCGCCTCCTCATCCCTATGGAACAGTACCTTGGCTGCCGGAGGCACCCCAAAGAACCAGTCCTCTCCTGCCTCTGTCAGAGATAAAGGGAGCCCCAGGCACGTGCTGTATGGTTTTTCATGTGTGTCCAAGGGGAAGACATGAGGCAGTGGGATGGTGAACCCACCTCTAAACTGGAAGCCTGTGCACGTGAACTGAGAGGGAAGACAGTCGTCAAGAACAGGCTACCCAAGAAGGATGTCAGTGTAGTTGCTGCAGTGACCAAAGATGGCAATCAGCAGCCCCCCAGACATTGAAGAACTGAGATCACCTCCCTTGACTTTGGGGAGGGGACTTATGGTCTGGCACTGCAAAGGTCAGACAGTGAATATTCTGATGACGAACAGCACAATTAACCCACCACAAGACCACACCTTCAAGTGCCTGAGAGCCCCCTAGAATTAAGACTGCCACTTACCAAGCATGTGTAATGACTTTGTAAATATCATAATTAGTTCCAGGAAATAGAAAATGAATATGTATGATCATTCTGGGAAATTTAGTGTAAATGTATGTAATAGGGGGATATAAGCTCCGTCTGACGCAACATATGGCATGCATGATAGGTGGAACTATGTGCATCCAGCGCTGCGATAAAAGAATGCCTACTCTTTAAAACCGGATTGGCATTAAAGAGTTCTATTTCTGACTTTTCAGTAACAAGTGGAGACTGTTGAGTTACAAGAATTATGTTCATTTAATGCTTCCTGCTTTTGGTGGTTTATTTTTCAGCAACAGAAAGTAACTCAACGACTACTTTGGAAAAAGCCCTTTATCTCTTAATCCTGAGACCATCACTGTTTGACGTGCTGTGGCTGAGACTGACCCTAGTACCAAAATTTGTGCCAGAGTCATGTCAGAGATGACATTGTTAACCTACTACAAAAGGAAAATTTGAAAAGCTAGATGTAAAGTCTAGGCATGCTATCCTGAAAAGAGATAAAGCAGTTGAAAGATGTCTTAAACATTCTCAAAGGTGGGGAGCTTGTATTCACAACTATTATTATGCTATGTGCTTGGAGAACAGCAGAGCAGATCCAACAGATATAAGGTTGTTTTGGTTGTTTTAATAAAATTAGTAAAGCTAGTTCTACTTCACTTGAATAGTGTTCGTAAAACAAAAATGAAAAGTTGTGTGTCTTCTCATTAAGGATAAAAATAAGTTTTTCATGAGCTACCCACTTTGCATCAGGCTTTCTCATCTTCAGTTAAACAGTTCAGATGACATTTGACTCTCCGATCATTAAAAGGTAGTGTGAAAACTCTTTGAGCTTAAGTAGCACCATATTGAAATTTCAGCATGGAATAGCCTTAGAACTCTTAACATATGGAACTTCTTAACCAACTGAGAGACTATTAATTGTAAAACAGCCATAGAAAGAAACAATGTTTCCCTATGAAGAAATTAAATTGTGTGATGATAATAACAAATTCTACACTATACCACTATATCTTCTTTTTTTTTTTTTTTTTAATTTCTCAAGAAGACCTCTTGGTCTTTCTTTCTGTGAATATCTAGCATATTTCTGGTAAAATGGCAAGAAAAATGCTTTAATAAAGAGAATAATGTAAAAGAAATATTCTTAAAAACTGGTTACCCTGCCAGGGAGGAAAGTGCCAATACAGAAAAACTATCATCTCAGCATCAACTTTTCACTAGAGGTATTAGTAAAGTATTTTACTCTAAGAATCTATTTCAAAATAATTGGAAAACCTCAAAATGGTTTTGTTGCCTAGAAGAGATTTTGTGGTTGGTAAATTAGGCATCATACAAATGGTTGTAATTTTAACATTTCATTTTCACTCTTTATTTGCTTACAGAGGACAAATAGTTTTCTAACCTTCAGCATTGAAGAGAAGACAAGGAAGAAAGATTATTAAAGATGAGACAGTCAATTTGCCTTCCTAATATGCTAGAAGCTATGCACATCTCAAGTAGGTAGCTGTGCCCTGTCTCCTCCTAAAGCATAAGGTATATGTGTGAATGGAATCAGGCTGTCATATTGGGACATTTTTTTCTTCCAAAACCACAAAGCCACAGATGTTTCTGATGGGTTTACCCTTGGCTGAGAGCCAACCCCATACAGCTGCCCATTCACCCTCCCTCTTCTGTGGGAATGGAGGAGACAATTAAAGGGATAAAGGGGAAAAAAAGAGACTCCTGGGTTGAGATAAGAACAATTTAATAACTAAACTACAATAATATTGAAAATAGTAATGATGATAATACTAGTAATATCTACAAATATACAAATGAATGATACACAGTGATACTGCCCCCCCACCCAATGACCAAGGCTCAGCCCATTCCCGGCTAACGATCCCAGAGCAGGGCAAGTCCCAAAACCGCATTCCTGGAACAGAGATAACAGCCCAAGCATCTCAGACCAAGAGCTGACTGAGGCAGGAAGGGAGATGACCTGGCGAGAGGGACCACCTGGACAGAGCCAGCCTGGAAAGAGAGTTGGCCCAGAAGCAGAAGGGATGAGCTTCCAGAGAGCCCTCATGCAGATACTGGGCATGATGTGCATGATGTGGAATAGATTATTGGTCAATTTGGGTCTCAGTCCTAAACCTAAGGTCGAATCCTAGGCTAGTAATTGGGGCTGTGCTCCCTCCCAGTTTCTCCTGTACCTGCAGACAGCAGAGAAGCTGAAAAGACCTTGGATGGTCCTGGCAACAACTATAACCATCAGTATGTTATTAGCCTTCTCAGCACAAATCCAAAACACAGCCTCTCACTAGCTACTATGATGAAAGTTAACTCCGTCCCAGCTGAAACCAGGACAAGGTTTTGTCCAAAGTTTTCTTCTTGTTCTAAAACTGAATTATGCCAAAGATCCAAATGAGTCTTAAGCTAGAACAGCATTTTAAGTCATTTGATCAGTAACTCATCTAGTCCCTTGAAGACTTGTAATGGCAGTGCATGTTCTTCTCAAGCGTGTTAAGCATTGCAAAGGTCCTTGATTGGGGAGGTAATCTGCTATTAAAGATCATACAACCCAGGATGTATGTACACTTTAAATGTAAAAGGGTTGTAAGCCATCCTAAGGAGAGCAAGGAGAGTGTGGACTCAAAATCACCAGCAGGTTTGTCAGAGCATTACTCATTTGGAGGCACACATGATGCACTGTGATTTTGCCCCAAATCTTGGTTAAAATAAGTTTTCTATGTCTGGTAGGTGCTGCACACTATTCAGAACAGGAGCAGAACTGTGCTGGTCACGGTTTGAAGTGACCTCCCAGGATGGTGCTATTTTTTTATCTTAATAGTGATGTTTTAATCCATTAGAAGCACATTCACAAAAGATTGGAGTTAATAAAACCTAAGTTCTGACAAGAGGCATTGTGGTTTTCAGACCATTCTGCTACCCAAGATGGCACATGATGATGCTAAATATATAGTTTACTTCTTTATTTAGTATTTGGCCAACTCTTTTGTAGCTTACTGTACAGAGAAGGACAAAGTATTGCATGGTTTACTTACCAGAATTCTGTTAGCATTGTAGTATCATTTATAGTTATCAGCAAGCTTGAATAAAAGCCACCACCTGACAGAGGCTTTTGTGGCCACTCAAGTGTAACACTGACAATATTCTTGGAGCCAGAACAGGAGGATAGATGAAGAATACAGTCTTGAAAAGGTGTATGAGTTCCTGCACTGCTGTAGTTGTAGAACCCAGAGCTCTCTGTTTGCCCACCGTAGCAGGTGTGTAATAGATAACTTGTCATTCTGTCATTTATGATTCCTAAACAAAAAGAGTAATTGTAAAAGTTAGGATGATACGTAGGCTGTATCTTATGTGTTTCTCTGTAGTCAAAAAGGCTAGAGAGTTCTGTTTTAAGGAAAGTTGAGATCAGTAGCTAGAGCTCTTCAGAGATGTGAGATAGTATACGGCATGATAAAACCGTGAGGACTGGCAATCTGAATATGCAGTGCTGGAGGCACCTCCAGAATAAAGCAAGTAAGGTAAATGTTAATCTAAGCCATGATCATGTCATGCTGTTACAATGTGTTATTGTCATGCTAGTTTTCACTTAGTAGCAGTAAGGAGATGCATTTTATGTAAGGCATTGTGCATGAATAACAAAATCACATTGTGTTTGCCTGTGACTCTCTGATTTGTGATATTTACGGTTGCTTTCTACAGAAATTTGCAGAAACAGGTTTGTATGCTTGGATATTTGGGGACTAGCTACTCTAAAAAAGGTCATATAGGAATATGATTGTTCATGTGTGAAAAAGTGTTATGACTCATTTCTGATTATTGCTTTGTCCATGTTCAACAAGTCTTCTCGGCTTTTCTGTGTGTGGTATGTGAGATCTTGTCCACCCATGAGAGTAACGTATGTGTTTAATAGTAATTTTACTGGTTTTTTTTTATTTAAACTTTATCCCTTGTTCTGAATTGTCATTACTACTGTATGACAGCAACATTCATGTTACTGTCATACATGTTTACAAGTAACCAGGAATCACTAAGGTATAGGTGTGTGTTCGTTTGAGTATTTGGTTAATATTTGTAAATATACATGTTTCCATATATCCCTGTCAGTGCACAGGAGACTCTTTTAGATATATAGCTGTTGTATAATTGTATGGTTTAATTGGAGTCAATCTTGTGATCATTTATGACAGCCAAGGATTTGATTCTTATTCATATTGGTAGATTTTTTACCTATCTGCAGTGCTTTTCTGTGCTTCCCTTGTATGGTTCATAGGGTTTTTCTACCTGTTACATAGGTCTAATTAAATAATCATTTTGGTTATGATGGTGGGAGCTGATCCACTCCATGAGGCTGCCATGAAAACATACAGACATCTGTTTCCACATTTAAATTGTAAGCTATTGCAGCTTTCTCCACTATGTAGACTGCATGCAGAGCAACAGAAGATGGGTGCACAATAAAGTTTTTACCTAAGCAGACACATTAATTTATTATGTGTCAGGTTTTCTGCAATAATCCTGTGATTTTACCCACAGTAAATGCAGGATTACTTATGCTTCTTTCCTTACACATGCATCAGAACATGCAAACAGATTAGTAACTCATGCACAGTAAATGCTTTCCTTGCAGTAAATTCTCTTTAAAAGTGCGCTAGTGTGTCAGATAAATTGTCCATCTGTCCCAGTATTCTGTCTGCAACAGTGATAGTCAGAGATGCTATTTGGAAAGAGCTTGCAGACCTGGGTACTCTCTGTTGTCAGATCTCATACTCCACTGGCATCCTAAATTACAGAACTAGGAATGTTAAAGGGTACATGCAAACCTATGCCCTTTAATATACCCACTGTGAATTTGTTTGTCCCCTTCTTGAATTTCTTGACACTGTTGTTCCATGGCTACAAAAACAAGAATTTCATTACTCACTCTAAAAGAAGTATTTTCTGTGTTTTAAATCCATCTCCTAAAAATTTTCCATTCTAAATGAGTGTCCTCCATTTTGTGTTTGCAGGATTTGGTGAACAGTTCTGCTGTCATCTTACCCATCCTACCTCTAGCAGATTTCACTCAATTTTTCTTCGTAAAGCAAGTGGTCCATCTCCTTAATCATTTTAGTTGTCCTCTGCTGTGTCCTGTTTGAGAGGCCATAATTAGAGTGCATAAAGAAACTGCATTACTGAAAATATGTGCAATTGCTTTCAAATAATCTCATATAGAAAGAGACCCAAAATGTATAAATATAGAATTAAGCACTTGTTACATACTTTCAATCAATACTTCTAGAGACATATTTTTATTGACTTATGAGATCATTAGCATAGAAAAGGAGATGACATTTATGGAATGTGGGCACTGATACTGTTTCTGAAATAAAATGATTCAGAAAAATCATTGTTAGAAGGAAGTATGTCAATAAAGGAAAACATTCTCTCCAAAGCACTTGGATTTTTTAACACAGTTGAAGCAGAACAAACACATATCAGCGTGTATTTTAAGGACTAATTTAAATGTTAATCTTTGTTAGTAAAGTTATCTGATACGTACTATAATATTTTGATGTGTTTTTTTACCAAGGGTGTACATATACATTCATAATTCCTGTAGTGACCCTTTCTTTTAACTCTATGAATTTTTCTAAAAAAAAAAAAAAATTAAGTGCTTTAGTTTCAGCAGTAATATTTTTTTGCATACACTTCACTGTAACTGATCATTTCTATGCTATTGTGTATGTTGAAACACCTAGGATAATGACTTTTTGAATATTGCAGCAGCAGGGAATAAATAATCTCAGACTTCAAAGGCTTTTGACCACTAAATCACATGTTGCCAGACTGCTTACCGTATTGATTGCTGCTGTAACGATACGCAAATTAGTGCTGTGCTCTGGCGTGTAGTTGCCACCTGCAAATATAGCAAGTCTTGCCTTGAGTTTAGATTGTCTTGTTCTTTTGCTACAGCTCTCAATTTCTCGATGCAGATTCTTACCTGCTCTCTTCTTCCACCCTTGCACTCTGTTTAGCTGTCCCTATGCTAGTTCTGGTGCTTCACAAGCCAGTACATCCTCCAGGAGATCTTCGAGCCTGCTGCCAGAAGTGGATAAGGTCCCACTGGCTGCATGCCGTAATCTGCATTTCAGTGGTATAGAGGACCTCAGGCAGGAAGGGACTTGCTGCAGCAAATGGTCAGCTATTCCTGCTCTCCAAATGGGAGATTCGTTGCCAAGGGAAAGGGTAGCCGGAAGGCTGGAGGAAACAGAACACTACAAAGGCATGTTTCTGCTCCCAAGTATTTTTCTTCCTTCTTGTTATGGGAAAAGAAAATAACAGGAAAGACAGGATGTGGAAAACATAAAGTCCCACCGGGGAAAAGAAAAAAGGTTAAGGATGGGACTGTGGGAGGAAATAGGCAATGGGAAGGCCCAAAGATGGGTCTGCAAATCAGAAAAAAGGGGCTTGTGGTTAGGTAGAGGAGGGCAAAAAAAGAAAAAGGGGAGATGCTGGGAGTATGGAGAGATTGTGATGGCATTAGGCAAAATGAGAAAAAGGAAAATGAAGAAAAACACAAGAGGAGCTAAGAGCTTTTGGCTTTATGAAATAAAACATAAAATGTAACTAGTCCAAATGGGAGTGGAGAAAGTAATAGATGGAGAAGTGCCAAATATAATGAAAAACAGAGGGTAAAAAGGAAAATGGAAAAATAAAAGGAAGCAGAAAGGGGTAGGGGGTGACACATTCTTCAAATTTAATTCTTTGTTTCCAATTCCTGCACTTTGTCACATGTCTTTGGGGAATCTTTTTCTTCCTGATAAAAGAATTTTAAGTATAATAATGGCGCATCCTCTACTTTTATTCATTGATATTGTTACTGTACTAGGGCTAGACTAGTGGTCTCCAAACGTTTTTGATCAAGCACTTCTATCAGTAAAACATTTTTGATCATACACCCCTAATAGATGTAATTTATTTATTATAAACACGTAGTATTGTACTAATATTATGTACATTGTAAAACATACACAAAAAAAAGAAATTAAAAAAGGATGAGATAAAGATGAAACAAACACTATTTAAAAAATATTTATTAATGTTAAAAAACATATTCTTGTATCCCAGTGGGTTATCTTGCACACATCCTGGGGTGTACCCCTCCCCACTGGACTAGACCCTAATGCAATGTCTGAAGCTTCATGATGAGCTCTTTCCAAAGCTATTGCTGACATTTCTCATGGCCTTGTTGATATCACAAGGTGCAATAGCTGTCTTGGCTCTTTGTGGCAGTGGAATCTAAGTGCTTCCAGTACTGCACAGGAACAGATCCTGATATAGCTAGTTAGGACAGTCAGAATGAAATATATGATCATTCAGTTTGACCACAATTGAATTTTCTAGGTTCTTGACTTATTTTTACCACTACAAGGATGAAAATTATGGTTTTCAGAAAATACACACGTCTTACTGAAGGCAGTGGCCATGACTTTAGAAGTTTCTAGTCCTGCTATAACCAGATTAGACCTGAAAGTGTTTGCTAAAGTCATTGAGAATTTTATTCTATTTAAGGTCTTTTATATTTTTGTAAGATTCTTAGCAAAGTAGGACCAGTAAATTAGAGTGGTGTAAGTCCTTTGAATTAGACCTGCAATCATGCTTTCAGTTGCACAGGTAGGACTAGACTAACTGCCTCAAGGATAACTTTATCTCCATGTGTTGACTCTTAATTTTCAAATATATTTATGTAACACATTAACGTGATATTCAAAACTTCAGTAATAAATCATACTCGGCTTTCTTGAGAAGGGTAAGTCTGCAAACATCTGCCTTCATTTTGTCATCTTCCCATGTGCTTTCCTGTGGACATTGGTTATGAACAAAGGTTATGAGAAAGTAACTGCTGTAAGGAAATAAGCAGACTTCTCCTTAAAGAATATGTCTTTATTTCTGTTTAACAACACTTACATTAATGTTTATGCTGTAACGATATGCAAATTAAAGTGCTGTGCTCTGGCATGTAGTTGCCACCTGCAAATATAGCAAGTCTTGCCTTTTCTTCTGCCCAGAAGCAGCAGTTTCAAGCAGTAACAAAAAGCAAATTCTGAAAGTGAAGCAAAAGTATGCTAAAACAATGGAATATTTAAAGGTATTTTTAGATTAGATTACTAAAAGATTTCTAACTTCATTTATGCCCTCTGCTGACATATACCTGAATTACCACACATCAATACATTTAACATACTAGGCTGAAGAATCTGTGTTCCAGGCAGATTAGCTGATAGAGTCAATGGAAAGGCTCTGAGTTTGAGTGCTGTAGGAACGTAGGAATTTATGCCAGTATGAACATTTTCAATTATACATATACTTCAAATACGTACTTGCAGCGTTGTGGTTTTTTTTCTGACTTCCTTATAATTTCACATGTTTTCTTAAAAGCGTTCATCAATGGTATTGACTGTCCTTGTTAATGATTTAAAGACCAGAATTGGTAGATCCCAGAAAGATGTGTCTTATCTTTCTGGGCTTGACTTTTCTGCTGAGAGTATCAAATAAGACAGTAATTGTTACAAAACATACATCAAGTTTGTATAGAAGACTGAGAAGATTGCTTGTCTTCAATATGCTTCCCCACAGTGGCATCAGGCAATTCCTCTGCTCTTTGTTTTGAACTCACTTTATAAACACAAATCTATCATTCTTTTCATCCCCTGGAGTACTGGTTGAAGTTGACCCAAAGATAAAAGGTTCTGTATCCTGTCAGCTGTCTGCTACCTTTTAAGTAGTATTTAATGACTGTACTGTTTGTGAGACAATACTGGCAGAATGATAGGAAGACAATACTGCATTGTGAAATAGAAATGATATTATCAATGAGATAATTTTAAAAAAAAGTTTCCTATAGAGCTGTGTGTAGATAGTGTGTCTGGAATTTAGTTACAAATAGAATGTATTCTGTAAAGTTTTATAAGAGATCTGTTTCCCTGAGGATGTTTATGAGTTTTTTTCAACAAGGAAGAATTAGGGAACTCAAGCCCAGCCCAATCTGGTATATTAAAAACATGTGTTGGACCACAAAAATTCCTGAGTTTATCCTTCTCCCTCAAGACTTTTGGTCCTTTTGATTCACCTCCTGCATTTTGAACCTGCAAAGGACACTCATGTTATATTGCCAAGCTCCAGCATTGAAATGGAAGTGAAAAATACTTCATTTTTAAAAGAAAGCTTAGATTCTGATTTAATCATAGCATTCTAGAGAGAATAGAGAGTCTAGAGACTGTAAGGCAAACATTTAATTAAACTTCAAGCTAATGAAAGAGGCATGAGAGCTGACAACCTCAACTGTGCTTGAGTTTGCACTTTTCCTTGTGTGCTGCTACTTGCAGGACCAATTCTGAAATTCTGTGTGCTGGGGCATGAGGGGTCAAGAACAGATGCCTGAGGTTGTAACTGGTGGGTACCTTGGGGTATGTGACATGGGAGATCACAGCTTTGGCCTCTGTATTTCCACGTCTTCTCTGAGTTTAGCCCATTTGTAATCCAGATATTTCAGTGCTGCAACTGGAAGATTAAATATATTTCCAAGTGTCAACCAGAGATCAAATGTTGTGGTCTCATGCTTTAGACTTGCCTAGTCCGTAGTAAGATGCAACTTTTCTGTTGCTAGCATTATCTGAATGCTTAGGAGAGGCTTAAGCTGTGAGAAACTTCTAGCTCAATAGTCCAAAGAAAGGAACAGGCCTCCTGTGAAGTTTCAGGTGCTGTCAGCTGCATATGAAAAAGTCAGCATTTTATTGACATAGATAGAGAAAGCTTATAGCTGTCTGCCTTCCTCATTGAGGAAACTTTTGAAAATTTGGCCAGTGAAAGGGACACTGTGCATACCAGGATGGAAGTGAAATTCTTTTAAAGGGAGGAAGAAACCTCATTCTCCAGGCAAGCAATTCCATATAACAAGTAATTGGAATATAGCATTATCGGAGTTATCAGCCATACTAACTTTTTGTTTTTTTTTCCAATCAGGAGTATAGTAATTACAAGTATTTTCTTTTAAAATGTGATTCCTGAGCTTTAAAATTAGCACCCATGAGACTTATGGGAGCCAATCACATCTCACACCTTTTGTTGTACCAATCAGCAATCTCTGTCATTAAGTTGATATGCACTCCATATTTTGAGACTTAATTGTAGAGCTGCAGGCTTTCCTTTTCCATTAAGACTATCTGACTATATCTGTGTAGTATCTCACAAGAAACTTAAAGACACTGAACTGTAAATACATCAGACAAAATGGGATCCCCCTTTTGGGGGACGAGAGAGGAGTGATAAACCAAACTTGAACTTTGGAGACCAAATAAAGCCATACATTTTTTTAAAAAAGAGGTCATTACTAGCGAATAATCCTTTAGATTTGTATCTAGCAACATGTAATTGAGTATAGCATATACAGCGCAGATGGATCAGGTGGTACTGCTTCAAATTTCACAATATTCTATGAGAAGAAATCTGAAATAACAGACAAAATGCAAAGACATTTTTGTCCATTATCTCATTTTAATTCATTATTTCTACATCAATCAAGGTTTAGCATTAAGGAGGATGTTTTAAAAGTGAAAGTGATTTCTGTACTGTCTGGCTTTCAGACAATGTATGATTTATTGTCACATTTCTCTGATACTGAAAAAAGTGTTTTCTTTCCCTGGTTACTTGTGACAGACAATACAAATTGTGAAGCTTACTAGAGGTAAGCTATTATCAAAAATGCAAAATAAACACGGAAAAGCCTTTTAAAAATTATTTCCATTAAAATGTCATGCCACGAAGATGAAGTTACTATATAATTGTGGTGGGTTAACCTTGGTTGGCTGCCAGGTGCCCACCCAGCCACTCTCTCTCTCCCCCTCCTTAACAGGACAGGGGGAAAATACAACAAAAGGTTCATGGATCAAGATAAGGACAAGGAGGATCACTCAGCAATTACTGTCATGGGCAAAACAGACATGGGCTGCGGAAAATAATTTGATTTATTACCAATCAAATCAGAGTAGGAAAATGAGAAATAAAACCAAATCTTAAACAATCTTTCCCTCACCCCTTCCTTCTTCCTGGCTCAACTTCACTCATGTTTTTCTCTACCTCTTTCCCCCAGGCTGTGCAGGGGGATGGGGATTGGGGGTTATGGTCAGTTCATCCCATGCGTCTCTGTCACCCTTTCCTCCTCATGCTCTTCCCCAGCTCCAGTGTGGGGTCCATCCCACGGGAGACAGTTCTCTACAAAATTCTCCAATATGAGTCCTTCCCACAGGCCACAGTTCTTCACAAACTGCTCCAGTGTGGGTCCCTTCCATGGGGTAAAGTCCTTCAGGCACAGACTGCTCCAGCGTGGGTTCCCCATGGGGTTATGTTCCAATTGCTGAGCACTTCCAGGAGAGGACATAATTTTCCCCGTCTCAGACAGCTTCTTGTTCTGACCAGTCCTGCTCAAGAACCCTCCTTTTCTGAAAGTACGAGTAGCTCTCATCGCACACATTTCAGTATTCATTTACGAAGTTCAACTCTTGGCTCCTTTGTTATTAATTTCTTTGGATTAGAGCATGAATCTGGTTCACATACAGGTAGAGGCTTAGTTCAAAGCCTGCATGAAGTTCATCACTGCAGCAGAGACCAATGAGAAGCTGCTGCATTGCATAGGACTTGCATGAGTTTTAGTCTGTACCCATGGAAATGTCCAATCATGGCATTAGCTCAGCACCACTGGTGATTACTTATGCGTGTAAACAATGTAAAAGTATGGTAGGAAACACCACGCTTAGTGGAAAATGTTGGCCAAAAGAGTCTTGTAGACAGGTTGTGTGATACATAAAGCCAGCAGTACTGTTTCTGTTCCATGAATGTTCCTGTGCAGTCACTACCTCTAATTCTCTAAAGGCTTGGTTGTATTGGGTTTTTTGTAAACCCCTAATTGTAGCATTGTTTTTCACAGGGCTTGGCTTAAATTACAACTAAATTTTCAATCTCTGTGCTCTGTCTAATTCAGACATGGAGAAAATTGCTTTGACAGATATTATGCTATCTGTATGCATGAAGTTCCAGCTGAGAACTCATTGTCTTAAGAAATCTTTTCTGTCTGAGTTTTGGATGCACTACATAAAAACATGAAGTATATTCCCAGCTGCAGTCTTTTTTTTTTTTTCTTTTTTTATTTTTGTCCTCTTGCTCCATGGAATTTTGTGGAGGTAGGACTTAACAATAAAATGTTGGTGTCAGTCCAACATGTACATCTGGCTTGCTTAGTAAATGTGCTTCTGCTACAATAAAATAGGCAATAGGATAAGGGAGTGGAACCAAAAAAAAGCAAGAGAGAAACAATAGGTTGTTAGCAAGAGAACTTGAAAGAAAACTAAGGGGTCAGCAGGAAGAACTGTCCTGATCTAGTGGTATCTATCCTTAAGTATATAAAGAATAGCAAGCTTGCACTGAGAACAGTGAGTGTCTTGGCTTGAACATGTTATGTACTTTATTAGTTTTTCCTGGGTTTTTTTTTCCACTCATTGTTTATCTAAAATTAAATTACAGTGTTTGAGGTGAAAATGGGGAAGTAAAGTTCTATTTTCTTAAAGGAGCTGGTGTTCTGCAAAGGTCATAATTTTTTCATTGTTCCTAGTTTGCACCTGACACAAAATAGGAACAGGCAGTTAATCTGAAGCACAGTTCCTTCTTAAAAATTTACTGCTCTGGTTTTGTTAGCTTATGGTAGTTAGAAGTTGTTGGGAAATCTTAAGTAAAGTTTATGTACATAATTATGGGCTCTAAATAGTTACTGTTCAGAAATAAGGTCTCAGCACTGCAATGAATATTACTAAGCAAACATCAGTTCAATATTCAGTGGTGGCCAGCAAAGCAAGAAGCCTTTAAAGATGATTTGGGGAGAGAAGAGAACAAAAAGAAAGCAGATTTTTTTAATTCAAGGTGTCCATATTTTGAAGCCTGCTGCAATTCTGGTTCTATCACCTTTAAAAAAAGGTGTAGCAAAAATAGGAAATGAACAATAAGGATGGAGAGATATGAAACAGCTTCTATGTAAAGGACAAAGACATATTTTGTTAATATGTTTAGAGTGGAAAAGAGATGAGTATGGGAGAATGTGATGGAGTGGCATGGAGAAAGTGCCCAAGGAATGACTGTTTCTTTCAACATAAGAATTATGGGGTATCACATGAAACAAGTAAATGGAAGATTCAAACCGAACAGAGAGCGGTATTTCTTCTTACAAGAAGCACTTATGTTGCAGAACTCCTTGTCACAGGATGTCATGGATGTTAGGAACTTACATGAGTTCAGAAAGCAGCAGATTATTTTAACAGAAACTGGTAAAAAAGAAGTATATCAGCAGTGACACAGAGCTGCAAATCTTTGGAAGATGGGGAAGTAGTCTGCCAAGTGTTGATGCATGTTTACCTAACTTTTTTTTGATACTAGTCATCTCTTGTCATCAGCTACTGTTGGAAACAGGCTACTTTGATAAATGAACCTCTGCTATGGTATAGGGAGCCCTATTTTAATATAACTTAATGGTTTTTTTTAAAGAAATGGATCTGCAAAGCCAGTAATGGTCATTGTTCTTCCACCTCAAGCTCCTGTTTTAGGCACTGACTTCAAAAAAGTGGCATGATTTTTAGGGTTATTGAATATGTCAACCCAAACTTCCAGTTGTTTTCACATTTGGCTGTTATTCATTCATATGAGACACTTCAATTCCTGTTTTTTGTAAAAAACAAAAGGTCAGGACGATATCCTATTCAGAGAACCCAACAGATAACTTTTCCTGTAACAGTGATTAACCTTTGTATTTGTTCTTTCCCAAAACGAAAAAGGTTCAGTCAGACATTTGGTGACATACTGTGTTGACAGAAAATTGAAAATTTACTGCAAACAAACCCCTTCAGATTTACAAATGCATATGATTCCTTTGGTACAAAACAAGGCAAGCCACATAACTGCCTTATAACACAATATTACTTAAAATTGTGTCAAATGTATTTTCACTGAATTTTAGAAAAGTTTTTATAAGAGTATAATTTTGAGGACGATGGTCTGAATGCATGTCAGAGTTGAGAGCCCAAAGCTTTGTACAAAGATTTGCATTAGCAAATAATCTTGTGCAAGAAATGTGTGTTACAATGTTTGGTGGAGAATTCTGCTTCAAACTTGGATTTAATGCCACATTTAATGAATGTCTCTTTGGAGTCCTAAGGTTGTAATTTACCCATTACATTTTCAAAGGCACAAAAAGTATTCCTACCTGCATATATTTCTTTTCAGAGGAAGTCAGTTACCAGCAAATACCAATTTTTGGTACTTTTCACATCTGTTTTTTGGCAACAATCTAGAAGCATTATAGCTTTGGTCTTTTTTCCAGAGGTACTTATTAATGCTTTTTAATTATGTAATATTCCTGAGCCTTTCTACTTGTGAAAATATTTATATTGTTTCATTAATCAGACATCATAAATAACCATAAAAGCAAAGCACTTAAAATACTTTTCTCTCCAGTGGAAGTCAGACTCTCTGTCTTTCTCCAACATTTAAACAACACAATTTTGTCATGTATCTGGCTTACTCGTATATATCTGCTAATATGAATGCAGAACAGAAATCTGTGATTTAAACCCTGCTCTTCTTCTTGTAATTTTCACAGAGTCTTAACCAGAATCATTCTCTGTTAACATAAAGATCAAAAAAATCAGGACATAAATTTACTGCACACAAATACTATGTGCATAGTTTTAAAATGATTACACTAAGCACATGAGATGAAACATATAAATGATTATAGATATTCTAAATAGTCTCAACTAAAGTCTGGCAAGCAATTTGTAGGAAATGATGCATTTAACAATTTTTAGTCTGCCTTATGGATTTTGGAATGTCTCATAATCTGTTGTATATCAAAAATTTATGACAGATGTGTAAAGATCTGTAGGCTGTGGCTTTTGACTTGTGAGCACAGCACTCCAAACTCAACTCTCAAGGGATGAGCCCAACAGTTTATGTGGTTACATATTGCTTATGTTTCTTGACCAAACAAGCAAACAGGACCAATAGACCTTATGGTTATGCTTCTGATAACACATTTAGCAATCAGTTTCCATCAATATTTCCATTAAATGCAACCCAAATTTACTATTACAGTTTGCTAGTAAAATTGGCATAAATGTCAACCCAGTTCACATTAAAATAAATATTGAAGTGACTTGGAAGGAGGGCACCTTTCAAGGGAAGCCTTCCCAAGGAAAAATTGTTTAAATACAGAAGACAATCACAATCACACATTTTTAATAATATTGAACTAAAATGTAAACATAATGAGAAAATATTATCTGTGTTGCATTGTGGGTTTCTTTTTCATTTTTCTTTTCCTTCTGTCTCAATTATCTGCTTCCCTTCATGTTTTCTATCTATGTATATCTGGTTCCTCACAGTCACCGCATTCTCATTTGCTCTTTATTTTCAACTATTCTTTTAAAAACCCAGTTTGTGAATCCTCCTTTTGACTTTCCATGCAGCCTATACTCCCTTCATTAACAGGAATTTTGAAATCATTTTGCTGATTCACTCTCAGTGTCTCATTACAGAGGAGAAAATCGAAAAGACACTAAAAATGTATCTGTTTTTGTTTTGGGGTTTCAACAGTTTCTCATCTTTATATGACCTGGAATCTTTAAATTCTGACATGTTTCTTCACTGTAAAATTTTTGGTAACAGCCAAAGTGAGGGGGCAGAATGAAACGTAGGGTTTAGGCAGGAACCCAGTAACAGGTCATTAAGGGAAGCTATAGGGAAGTTGGTGAAATCGTTATAGCACCCAGAGCAAACACTGCAGTCTTGAGGCCACATGCCTCCTGTCAGCATCACTGCTGTGAGGGAGAGCCACTGTCACTTATTTAAAAGACTTTTTGTGTAACATAGGTAAGGACTGAACCCAGACTTCTGAACTCCTCAGTAAATGTGTTTCCAACACAACACAGGTTTTTGTTGTTTGCTTTTAATGTTATTAATTATTCTCTAATAACTTTCTTCACGCTTTTTTGTAGACCAGCAAAAAGCAAATGAGTTGTATATTAATTTGCTTGAACATGCATGAAGAAAAAGGCGTGATCCTTCAATGGGCAAGGGAAGACTGTGCACTGAAACTGCTCCCTGCTGAAACCTGGTTACAAATTATCTCTACATTCCCAAAATAGGTGTTTTAAACTCTTGCCTTCTCCCTTAAACTGTTGTTATAGTTTGTTAACTGCTGTTAACTTCGGCTGGAGCACACTAAGTCAAAGTAGGAACAGGCTTTTGCCAAGAGCAAACCTCCCTCAGCCTCGGCAGTCTTTGTATTATTTCAGGTATTTAACTATTTTTTGCCACCCGATGTGTTAGATGCCCAGAGAAGTAATTAAAAATCCATGTGCTTAGTATGATAATTTAAAACACAGTTACTACATGGAAAAGGTATTACCATAGACTACCTGGGACACATGCCAAAAACACTTAAATAAGGAAAGAAATATATATGTTTGCTCTCTTAGCTCAATAGACCAACAGTAACATTTTCTAAATGGCAAGGATCTGAATGGGAATTCAGAGAACAGGACATAATTTTATCTAGTAACCGGATATACTTACCACTGTTCCCCCTTGTCTCCTAGTACCTCTTTTTGTTCAGAAGGACAGAAGTTGTCTCCCTTCTCACTTATTTTGAAATCACCAGTCCATAATCTTTCAAGTCTATCTTTTGCTATTTTTAAGCTTTGGATTATACACTTGGCCAAGGTTTTGTTTGCTTAAACCCAAAACAGTATGACAAAAGAAGTCACACCAGATGGAGATGTAACACTTTAAAGCCTAGTTTGTGTTTCATACAGAGATTTCAAATTCTCAGGTAATCTTCAAGTCCTACCTTTTGCTTACTTACAGGGTTTAGGGATTGTTTTATTCAATTGTATCCATCACTCTAAAAAATTATAGCTGCTGGGTGATAATTCCATTCTATAAGAGATCTCGTGTTTTTACAGCTGACAGGTATTTGTGATTTGCCTAAGACCAACAAGTATGCATTGTGTGTGTGTTGTCTAAAATACACATACATATAATACAATATATTTAGCTTCAGACTACTTAAAGTACCCAGAAGTGTTTCTACTTTATGTCCCCGTATAGAAGTACTAGCAAACACCTACCCAGGTATCACTGAAATGAGCTCTTTGCAGGCTTATGACTGGGAATGTTGATCAGCAGTCTGTGTTTCTTCACTCTGTATACAAGTATATAAAAAATAAACACATCCTGCTCCTGGATTCTTCCCCTTCCAGTGGATAAGCAGTGCTTTGTGTTAATGAAAAACAAAAGTGTTTGAAGAATAACACATTTGAAGACTTTAGTTCTATTATTTAATGAGAAGACAATATGTATTCATCTGGCAAAATGACCTGGAAAGATAGTTTTTGCTGAAGTACTTCATTAAGTGAAAACAACTTCTCAAAGGAGAGGAAAGGCTTTACCCTAAGTAATTTGTGGAACACAGGGATTTCCACAAATTAAATTGCATTAACTTTTTGTTACAGTTGGCTTTCCTGAGGAATAATTCAGCATTCTTTTTTATACAGAAGTATATGATGAAAGATAACTGAAAATATGTTTTGATATTAAAAAAACAACTTTCAGGTAAAACATATATTAAAAACAATGCATGCAATAAACCCCATACACCTAGTACTTATTTGCTACAGTTTCACTGTACCTGAACACAATTTGCCCATCCAACTAGACAGCTGAATTAATAATTGGACATAGCATTTCATGGACAAGCATAATATTAAAAGTGTAAAATTGATGTCCAGTGCCATGCTGATTTTTGTTTTTTAAACCAGGCATTTTTTTTTCAGGTGAATTGTTTGAATTTCACATTAAACAAAGATAAACTACTTTCAGTTTTATTTCAGCCACAGTCATTGGCAAATGTAAATATTCAGTTTGCATGTGCATCCGTGAAAATGAGGCAAAGATTTACAATCACACATGTTAGAAGGATTGTGCTCCTGGGCACTGAAAAAAAAAATGAACCTGAAGAAGAAAGAACACAAACATGGGGACATGATCAAAGTAAAGATGAAACCGTCTCATTCACATACCTAAGGGCTTCCTTCACTGTGGTTTAGTGTGAAGGGCAAGTTGGGAACTGTCCTAATCCCTTTTGTGGTTATACAGGCAAATCTCTATCTTGAGTCAAGTATTACTCTCCGTCTCAGTCCTGAAAGCCATGGCCTGAAGCTCAAGCTGTGTGGCAGTGCCACGGTCACAGTCACTGCTTGAGCTGGTGCAGCTGCTCACCCCATGATGGCCCCTGCATACAGCAACTGCTATTTTGCGGTGCAGCGGTTGGCAGTTGTACACCCCTGAATGCTGCAGTCCTAGTGAAACACTGCAAGTGAAGGTTCCTAATATAATCTCCAAGATTTCGGACTAATAGGCGTTGATTTGCAGTTCATTATTTAGTCACTAGATGTCTCCATATGCAGTAAGCAAACACAGGCTATGCTTGGTGGTAAACAAAGAAGTCACTAGAACTAAAGTTATATGGAACAGTGTTTACAGGGATTTAAATGAGTTATCACTTCGTTTCCAGCTGTCTGGAATTTTCCCGAGGAAATAATTACGTTGGAAAACGCTGGCTGTATTTCCTGAACCATTCAATTGAAAGCATCTCGAGTCTGATCAGGGCGCTTTTTTGGGGTTTGTTTTTTTTGTTGGGTTTTTTTTGTTTGGTTTTTTTTTTTATTTGTAATGACTCTGGGCAAACCTCGGTGCACTGGAAACGGTGGGAGGTCCCAAACTTAAGAGAAGCCTGTTGTCAGATCTACATCAAAGCTGAAGGTCTGGGAGGCTGAGGTGCTCTGGAGCTCTGGGTCCTCAGCAGAGGTAAGTCCTGGAGCTTCACACTCCTGAGTTTCTAAACCAGATGTTCTTCACTGTGGAACCTGCAAGGACTGGTTCTTTGAAATTCAGAACATTTTGGATTTTAGTTTGATGTTACTTCAAATCAGACTTACGGAAAAAAACCAACACCAAACATTCCCAGAAAGCAGAATCAGATTCTCCAAACAGCTTTTGTCCCAGCTCAGAGACTACTCAGGCTACGACTCTTGTAAGTAACTTTATTTTCTATTCCTTTTCAGCCCAGTAAGCCTACCGTTAACGATAACTGCCTCTTACCTTTTTTGCTTTTTACCAGTGTTGACTCTGATTCAGTTCGCGTGTCCCTCTCCCCCCGTCGTTGGGAAGCAGCACGTCGTGTCTGTCCTCCCTGTTTCCCGGCTCCTTTACTTGCTCTTGTACAACAGCGACCTTTCGTACTTCCCCTGGCAGCACTTGTGCGCTTATACTGTGGATATTTTTTCCTTTTTTTTTTTAATGGGTCTTTGCCATCTAATGCTGTGTTGGGTATTTCAGCTGTAATTTACCGTTTTTTCACGCCGCCCGGAGAAGAGCCCTGGGTCAGGGCAGGTGGTGCAAAGTGCCCCCGTGCTTGCTCCCGCGCCCCCCTAGCCCCGGGTGCTGCAGGAGGGGGCACCGGCCCCTTCCCAGCCGGGGGGAGTGCCGGAGCTGCTGCTGTCCCGCCGGACGGCCGAGCACCTCCACGGCCAGGCCATGCCGGGCAGGCGGCGCCAAGCACAGCGCGGAGCGTGGCGGGCGGTCCGGCGCTGAGCGAGGGGCAGGCGGCGCGGCTCAGGGCGGGGCGGCCCTGCTCCTCCCCCGGCGAGGGGGCGGGGGGCGGCGGGAGGCGGGGCCGTGGCGGCGGGGCGCATACGCCTCTTTTCGGGGCCGGGGATCGTCGCCCTAGGGGGGG
>WKFP01015551.1:862357-1037088 GCA_011057875.1 Pterocles orientalis | reverse complement strand
GCCGTGGCGGGATGTGGCGGGGCGGGGCGGGGCGGGGCTGCCGGCGCTGGCGAGGCGCCGGCTCGCGGACCGGCCTGGTGCGGCTGCCCGGCCGGCCCTGCGGCACCGGGCTCTTTTGTTCCCGGGGCCGGCGGGAGGGGAGAGAAGGAAAGAGGGGAGGGGTGAAGAGAGAAGAAGAGCGAACGGGGGCGGTAGCGCAGCCGGCGGCGGGGCGGCTGACCAGACGAGCCGCCTGCTCCGCCCGGGGCCGTGCGAGCGCCTGTGGGGCTCCCGGCGCGCGCCCCGCCGGCAGGTGCAGGCTCCGCGCCCCTCCGCGGGGTCCGCTGGCAGGTGCCCCGGCGGGGGCGCGGCGTGAGGCGTTCGGGGCTTTGTGAACGCTGCTGTCCTGGTGCTTCCGGCACCCCGCTGGGAAGCGGGACTGGGCTCGGACCGTCTCCACGGCGGTACCGCCGCTAGGACCTGTCCTGATGCGCAGTCCCGAGCGCTGGGGTTGTGACGGATTGCCTTTCCTGGCAGCTAGCAGTCTGCTTTGCTTGCCCAGAGGCATGGAAAAAACCAGAGTGGGAGTTGTGTATCTCAACCCTTCCAATGAAGGAGGGTGTGCAGCGGTGAACGCGCTGCGTTTGTGCGACATCTCAGCTTAGATGAGGGGTGTGTGCTGAAGATGCTATCCTTGTTTATATTTTAAAAGTGAATTAGTGGCATAGTTTCTTTAAAAGGGAAGAGATTTTATATTCCTGAGTAGCTATAAAGATGAAATAGTGCCTGGAGCGTGACAAAGACAATACAATAAGGAAGGTAAAGCAGTACTTCAAATTTCTGGGTGGCATCAGTCAAGTTTTGATGAATCACAGAAAAAGCTTTGTGACAGCTCATCAGCATAACTGATGTGAAATGGCCCATGGGTAGCAGTAGGGAGGAGGGGAGGTTCATCTTTGTTCTTACAGATTCTGTAGCTCTCGGAGGTGCTTTGTCTACATGGATCCTGCGCACTGCCTGCACAAACGTGAAATATTCTGCCAGGTCAAGTTTGGGCCTGCTCCTCCTCCTTGCTCCCTACTAATTCAGAATCCAGCAGAGCGTATGCCAGGGGCTCAAGTTAGGCAAAGTGTCCAGAAGAATAACAGTTTTATGTAAAGCACAAGTAATGCTCCCAGCTGTGAAGGGATTCAGGAAAAAAAAGAAGAAAAACAGGTTAGGGACACACGCACACAGTTAAGAGGACTGTTGTGAAGTTCTTGCTAAAGTGAGATTGAAGAAGTGTCTTTTGAAATCTAGCATCTGATCTGAACAGTAGCTGTGGCGTGTGCTCTTTTGAGATGTGGATAAATATTTTTTCACTGGCAGACCATAGGGTTTTTTAATTACGAACATCAACACTTTAGCCCCACAATATTTTGTGGGTAAAGTGGTGGTGAGGGTTGGCTGGAAGCTTTTAGCCTGTTTGTCAGACTTGTGCTAATTGCTGGGAGACACTAAGAAGTAGAGGATGGTGAACCCTGTGTGGAAAAACTGCTATTTTCAGCATGCCCTCTAAAATCTGTTAAAGGTTTCCCAGTTGTAACTGGTCCCATAACTGGAAGAATTACCATTTGGTGGCACAGTTCACGTTTCTTCCAAGCTGACAGATCAGGGGATGGGGTAGGGAAACAAAAAGATTGGTTTTTCTCTAAGGCATGAATATAGAAATAGGTACAGCACAAGGAGATCTACTAGTCCTAGAAACGTGAGGAACAACAAACTGTGGGACTTCCTCAGTTGTTCTACAGCTTGATTTTTATCTTTTTTTTTTTTTTTAATCTCAGTTGATACATATTTGAGTAGCTTCTGCTTGAGGTTAGGAAGTTTTATTTCTGTGAGTAGTGACAGGATGCAGTGGGACAAGTGCTTTTCAGCCTGATTTTAAGGCTAGAAAACAACTTTCTTATCACCAAAGGTGCAAATAGGTGCCTACATACCTTGGACAGTCTGGACTAGAAACATTTAATTACAGGTAATTTATTAATTTGCTTTTAATACCAAGTACAGTCATCAACTTCCTTTATTGTGTGTCCAGCACGTTACAGAAAACAAATCTTTAGTAAATGGTATTAGTGTATTATTTTTGTGCATTTTGAAGTAAGTCAAGTCAGCTTCTTGGTGGGGAAGTCTTGTTTGCAGAAAATGAGCGGTGTTCTGCAGGTCCTTATTTTTGCTTCACGTGAGGAAAGAAGGATGGGTGTTAGAAATGTAAAGGACGTTATTTGGTGACTTGGTTATGTTTGTCGTACCTGTTGCAGTATGAGATAGCCCTTTGCTTCTTGACCCCTGGGAAGCCACTGACCATGCTCTAGGTTGGGATCAGAGCTCTGCCTCCTCTTTGTTCCACCTAGTGCAGGAACTGGGAGGGAAAGGGAACCTGTTCCCCAGTGTTTGCTGGGGGCTGACACGATGGCCCCCACAGCTGTAGAGGTGCACCCTGATACCCCCGCCCCACAGCTAAAGGACCTCCTCAGCTGATGGACCACATCAGGCACCTCTGCGAGGTAGCATGTCCTACAGTGCTTGCGTTGACTCTGTTCTTCACCTCCTGCATACTTGCACCAGTGATTTAAAAACTGCTGACAGAAATAGCAGGAAAATTATACAGAAAGTGAGATTTACTGGATTATATTAAAAAGTAATATGATAGCAGCAGTCTGAATTATATCAGTAAAATTCATTCCTTGCATTAACAAGGCAGCTCTGTAAAATCACCTAAAGTACACATCAGAACACAATTGAAATCTGTATTGTAAGTTACAGTTTCTTGTTTGGAATCAAATCATGGTTAGACTTGATGCTTTCTCATCCTGTTTTTACTTAAAAGGATTTCACTACTGGTTTAATTGAGGTGTTTTTGTCAAGACAAATGGGAGTGAATTGTTTGTAGATGTGGGTGTAGAAATCCTCAGAAATATTTTCTTGGAATAGTAATACTGAGAAAGGAGATGGAGAGGGAGTAGAAAACTATATACCTTGCCAATATGGAAAGGAAATAGGGAAAACATTAAAGAATACATACTTCAGAACTTGTAACTGATTTTATTCCTTTGTTGTGAAGTAGGTTAACAAAAGTACTAGTATGTAGTAGTATGTACTAGTATGTAGTATGTATGTACTATTATGTATTAAGTGGTAGAATGTGCTAGTAGCTCTTTTATCTTTTTTTGGCACATGGGATTATGGAGGAAAAAAAAGAGTGGTGCAGTCATGCAAAATTACTAGCTATACCTGGCAGGATATTGCAGGGCTTGGCTGTTGGGTGCAAAGTTCTTGGAGTTTCCTAGAAAGGAATTTACCACAGTAATCCAAAATATGAATGCAACCACCAGCTCAGCAGAATGCATACTTAATGGTGGATTAGAAGGCTTTGTTGTGCCTTTTGAAGAGTTGCTTCTGTTTTGAGATATCCCAAATATGCTCTTTGAGATTATTATAAAAGGGAAATTATGGAAAATGTGTTTTTCTTTTCCAAAGTTGTACAAGAGTTTTATGTCTTATAAGTTACATTCACCAGGCTCTCAACTTGTGTAGTTCTGTGACTCCTGTGATACCTTAGAGCCATAGAAGATATTGGCATGCGGATGTACAGTCAAGTTATCCTGTTCTAGCTTAGCTGTAGAAATGCTTTTCACAAGTCTGTTACTTTTAAGGCTCTGTGCTCTCACAGATTTAGCTGGTATGTGCCCTGCCCTTCTGCTGGAGGCCACTGTTCCTACAGCAGAATGAAGACTCTTCCTATGTGTCAGCTACGTTATGTCAGTCTGGCAGGCTAATGTAAGCCATCAGGGAAAGGTGTGTTTTGTGCTGATAATGTCAACAGACAATTGCAGGGGCTGAGCTGCAGGGGCCCTTACAGAAGGAAGTGGTTTTGGAAAAGTAGAGACAGAAGACAGTTAAATGAGATCTTAAAGCATAGTTGAAGAATGGCCACACCATGTCAGAGAAAGTGTCCATCAGGACAGTTATGATATCTGACAGTGGTGTCTGGTAAAGATACTACATAGTGATACTACTGCTTCCAGCCTCCAGCAGCTTACGGTTCAAGGCCTTCCTGAGCTAGAGGCATTATTGTTTATGCAACAGTCATAGACTGTCTTCTCTTCTGCGACTTTGTTGCTTTTTGAACCTACATAAATTCTTGAAGTCCATAGCATCCAGTACTGAGTCAGTTTCAGGAACCGTTTTATGTCTGCTTTATTTTTTTCTTGGAAGAGACATGAACATTCATTTGCATTCTCAGCACTACTTCTGGCTGTATGGACCTGTGTCATATATCCTCTCTCTTAGTCATCCTTCTCCAGGATGAAGAATCCTTTGAGGGTTCAAACAGCGAAGAGGTGCTGATGTCACAGCTGTTTGCTCAGTGGATGTGATTTGGAGCTCCTAGCTTGATTATCTTTTAATGCAAACTCATTTAACTTGGCTCATACAAATGCAAGACAACTCTGAAAGAATGTGGGTGTGCAATTGCAGCAATTCAGCTTCTCAAGCAGCATTGTCTTCTTTTTGGGTGATGTACAATTAAAAACTGCAGAGACAATCCTTCAAGTAAGCAGAATAAGGGATGGCATATCATTTACTGAAATTTGAGTTGAACAGAAAAACAATTGTAAGAACTTGAGAGATTTACCTGAGAAGAAAACCAGGATAAGTACAAAGAACCAGGATGAAGAAGAAAGAATTGCATATACTGATATGGAAGAGAACATGTTATGCTACTGATTTGTGTTTTAAGTATAATTTAAAGATGACAGCCTACTGTATTAAGTGATTCTGTCCATACACTCAGCGAGTTTCTTGGAGTATTTGTGCTTACATCTGTTGACCGAAGCTAAATATGAGATCTGACTCTTTTCCCTACTACCTGTTATATTCTGTGCTGTCATGTATGTTTATAATCTATTTATGAGAGTTTTTCTAATTGAATAATAAGAAAATAGATATCTGATCTCGCCTTCCTCCTCTTGAATGGACCGCAGACTAGAACTCTGATTTCATCAGTGGTTCAAAGTAGTGTCAGAACTGGACTTCTCTGAAGTGTATTACCATTACGTAGAAAGTTTTTCCTCAGTGAAGTCCTAAGGTGTAGCTGTTTTGGATGGGATTTATATTCTTCTAAAGACTGCAGATAGCTGTAGATACCATTTCTTCTTATCATCAATATGAGTAGTTTAAAAACATCTTTTTAACCTTTTTTTATTTTTTTTTCCTACCTACTTCTTCAGGTTCTCTCAGGTGAATGCTGTAAATCTTTCACTTTCACATGGAAGCTGTTGACTTAAACTGAGCTATTTATTTATTTAAAACTCAGAAGCATCTCTGAGCTGAGGAAAACGGAAGTGTTCTGTAAACTAACTCTCACAATGTCTCTGTGAGGCTAGTGATCACTTATTTTCTCATGTTACAGGCCTGGGGCCCAAATAAGATGTGACTCACGGAGCTAGCTAATGGCAGATGCGTGATTAAAATGCAAGTTTCCACTCTTGATCTCTTATGAGAGTTATTAAAATCTTTCTTTCTGAAAATGAGAGAAACAGTAAAAATTATTCCATTCATGTTTCCTGTTTCAGCACATGTGCTGTGTTTCCTAGTGTGCTCTCTTGGATCCTCTGTATTTAAGGCATTGTTTGATTCACTGGTATACAAAGAAACAAATGGTTTGTGAATAATTTCCTTCAACAGAACGTGCTATTGTTTTAACAGTGAATGAAAACCAGAAGAGAGTTTCCCAATTTGTAAGTGATTTATAAAGAATAACTGTGTCAAAAGGAAGGAAAGAAATAAGAACTGAAGTCACTGGAAGTGTCAGGCATCATTTTAGATACACAGACCACAGTTTGAGGCTGTGGCTTCTGGTGTATGTTTCTCTGTTTCAGTGGGCAAGATCTGAAGATGTTGCAAACGTATTAGGGCAGACTGAAAATAGTAGTGTCTTGAGGTCAGTTAAGAACATTTGAGTGCTTGCAGGATGATGTTTAGTGTCCAGGAATTGGAAAAGACCATCATGTTCCTGCAGTTTTTGCAGTAAGACGCATCACAGAATCACAGAATGTTAGAGATTGGAAGGGACCTCGAAAGATCATCTAGTCCAATCCCCCTGCCGGAGCAGGAACACCTAGATCAGATCACACAGGAATGCATCTAGGCGGGCTTTGAATGACTCCAGAGAAGAAGACTCCACAACCTCTCTGGGCAGCCTGTTCCAGTGCTCTGTCACCCTCACTGGAAAGAAGCTTTTTCTCATATTCAAGTGGAACCTCCTATGTTCCAGCTTGAACCCATTGCCCCTTGTCCTATCACTGGATGTCACAGAGAAGAGCCTGGCTCCATCCTCCTGACACTCACCCTTCACATATTTATAAACATTGATTAGGTCACCCCTCAGTCTCCTCTTTTCCAGACTAAAGAGACCCAGCTCTCTCAGCCTTTCCTCATAAGGGAGATGCTCCATTCCCTTAATCATCCTCGTGGCTCTGCGCTGGACTCTCTCCAGCAGTTCCCTGTCCTTCCTAAACTGAGGGGCCCAGAACTGGACACAATATTCTAGATGCGGTCTCACCAGGGCAGAGTAGAGGGGGAGGAGAACCTCTCTTGTCCTACTGACCACCCCCCTTCTGATACACCCCAGGATGCCATTGGCCTTCTTGGCCACGAGGGCACAGTGCTGGCTCATGGTCATCCTGCTGTCCACCAGGACCCCCAGGTCCCTCTCTCCTACACTGCTCTCCAACAGGTCAGTACCCAACTTATACTGGTACCTGGAGTTGTTCTTGCCCAGATGCAAGACTCTACACTTGTTCTTGTTAAATTGCATTAGATTTTTCCCCGCCCAAATCTCCAGCCTGTCTAGGTCTCGCTGAATGGAAGCACAGCCTTCTGGTGTGTCAGCCACTCCTCCCAGTTTTGTATCATGAGCAAACTTGGTGAGGGTGCACTCTATTCCCTCATCCAAGTCGTTGATGAATATATTGAATAGCACAGGTCCCAATACCGAACCTTGGGGGACTCCACTAGATACAGGCCTCCAACTAGACTCCATCCCATTCACCACAACTCTCTGGCTTCTTTTCTCCAGTGAGTTCACAATCCATCTCACTACCCGATCACCCAGATCACACTTCCTCAGTTTAGCCATGAGGATGTGGGAGGCAGTGTCAAATGCTTTACTGAAATCGAGATAGACCACATCTACTGCTTTACCATCATCTATCCACCTGGTAGTATCCTCATAAAAGGTTGGTCAAGCATGACTTCCCCTTGGTGAAGCCATGTTGACTGCCTCTAATGACCTTCTTATCCCTGATATGCCTAGAGACAGCATCAAGAATAAGTTGTTCTATCACCTTTCCAGGGATGGAGGTGAGGCTGACCGGTCTATAGTTACCCGGGTCCTCCTTCTTGCCCTTTTTGAAAACTGGTGTGACATTCGCTTTCCTTCAGTCCTCAGGCACCTCCCCTGTTTCCCACGACTTGCCAAAGATGATAGAAAGTGGTCTAGCAATGACTTCCGCCATCTCCCTCAGCACCCACGGGTGTGTCCCATCAGGACCCATGGATTTATGGGTGTCCAGATTACTTAACCGCTCCTTAACCCAGTCTTCATCTACCAGAGCAAACTCCTCCTTTGTCCTGACTTCCTCTGGGGCTTCAGGGGTATGGGACTCTTCAGGAAAGCCTCCGGCGGTATAAACAGAGACAAAGAAGGCATTCAGTAACTCTGCCTTCTCTGTATCTTCTGTCACCAGAGCACCAGCCTCATTGATTAGTGGACCTACATTGCCTCTGGTGTTAGCCTTATCTGCAATGTGTTTGAAGAAGCCCTTTTTATTGTCCTTGACCCCTCTAGCAAGGTTTAATTCTACGGAAGCCTTAGCTTTTCCAGTTGCCTCCCTACACTCTCTGACGATATTCTTATGTTCCTCCCAAGTGGCCAGCCCCTCCTTCCATGATCTGTAGACCCTCCTTTTACACTTGAGTTTGCCCAGCAGATCCCTGTTTAACCATGCAGGTCTCCTGGCACCCTTCCTTGACATCCTACCCGTTGGGATGTACCCATCTTGAGCTTGGAAGCAGCACTCTTTGAACGCTAACCAACTATCTTGGGCCCCTTTACCTTCAAGTACCCTGTCCCACGGGATTTCCCCTAGCAACTGCTTGAAAAGGCCGAAGTTGGCCCTACTGAAGTCCAGCATTGCTGTTCTGCTCAGGATTCTGTTACAGCCACATGAGATCCTGAACTGTACCACCTCATGGTCACTGCAACCAAGGCTGCCCTCAGCCTTCACCGCTTCAACCAGAAACTCCTTATTCGTGAGAATAAGATCTAGCATCGCTCCTCTCCTAGTCGGCTCATCCACAATTTGCATCAGGAAGTTATGGTCAATGCACTGGAGAAACCTGCTGGACTGCGGATTTTTCTTGTACAAAAATCCACTTTACCTTTGATCTTTCAGCCTCATCCTTAACGGACATCTGCCAAACGCCTTGAGAAGAGGCTAGGAACTAAATTCATGGCTTTCCTATATGCTGTAAGACATGAACTCAAGGGCTTGCAGCATTGCCTGCCTCCTTCCCTTGGGAAGCAATCTTCTCACCATCCTCTCCCTACCTCCAGCGTCCTTTCCAATCCATGGATAATAACTAAATTGTTCTGCATATCAACTAAACATATATAGTTAAACTTTCCCTACTCAATTTTAGGTTTGAAATTTGCTTCTGACCCGGAGAGAGACTTGTGTGCTCAAAAGATTTCATTAGACCAGCTGATGAAGATTACTTCTATCTACAGATGTGTCTTGTACTGTAAATGTTATGCATGCTTGCACTTCTGTCTCTTGATCTGTGATACTTTGGAAAGACTTGTTTTAGGAAATGTTGTCCTCGGCTTGAGTAGTTTCCTGTGGTTGCGCATCATGCAATTTTATGTGTTTTCTCTGTGCCATAAAATTCGGTAAAAATTAATAGTTACTACACAGAAAAGTCAGAAACTCTAGTGCAGTATGCCTTATTTTGGACAAAGTTTTATAATTCTTACTGTGTTTGTATTTCTGGTTCTCACTGACTGTTGCTGTTTGTCCTCTGATTTTCTTCTGAAACTTCTGGGCAAGGGAGGAGACTCGGTGGTGGCATGCAGCAAATGTCAGATGTGATAGAAGATGTGTAGAGTTTTTACAGTTTTAAGTCAGATGGGATTTTTTCAGACTGTTAGAAACTTGATTTCCAACAGCTACTTAACTGTGTTAATGTGTTTTGCTGCACACATATTCTTTCCAGCTTTTGCATATGCTGGTGGAAAAGTAGGTTCCTACAAAGATGCTATCTATTATCATAGTGAATAGGTGTAATTTCAAAACAAGGCAGTGGAAGAAAATGTGGAACCAGATAAGAAAGTATGTGGGCAGCCCATGTGTCTACTGGGAACCATTAATTTTCTTAATGGTGATGTTGAGATTTGTTGAACTTCTAAGGCACTTGAAACATTGTCCTGAGTTAGTATCTCTGTTGTTGGAGGCTTGTAAAGGTTGTGCATGTCATCCTTAAGGAGTTTGCTTTACACCACTTTCTGTTCAGTAATTGTAGCTACTTTGGAACTTTTTAATGCTAGCATCTTGTTGCTTACTTCTCTTTGATCTCATACCAGATGGGTGCCTGTGCCAAGAAAGCAGCAGTAACCAGTGTGGCGCTCTGTGACATGGGAAGTATTTTTCTTGATGTGTGTGGTTTTCCCCCACCCTTTCTCAGTCTTTTCCTTAATGGTGACTGTATACTCTGAGATTAAATGATGCAGCACTACAGCTGGTGGTGTTTGATAGCCCAGAGTTTCTTCTGGTTTCTCTTCTGTTTGATTTTTAAGACCGGTGAACTATGCATCCTTAAAATATGCTTTAAGGGAAGCATTAGTTTCTCTGTACTGTATGGAACTATGCATACTTTGCTTGCCGAGTTTTCAGAAGGTACAAGTGAGCAGGAGTTTTCTAGTGTGTTTGACATATTTTGTTGCACTAAGCACTTGACAGCAGAAAAGTGTGAAATATCTTGGTGTATTTCTCACATTTTGGGTGGTGTCAGGTGGTGTTTTGAGTAATCTTGTGAAAGAATCGCATTCCTTTCCGGGAAGCCAGCCCCAAACTGAGTAACAGATAAGCATAAGCATGCCATTTGCTTCTGAGTGTACGCTTATGTCTTGGGAGGTTCGGATGTTATCCCTTGGCATACAGTGCATATGTTTCTAGTTTCTGCCAGTCTGGAACAATGTGGGCTTGTATGAGTGTGTAGTAGTGGCACAAGTTAAAAGTGGTGAAGGAGTACGTGAGGAGACTGGAGATGTTGGAGCCTGTTGGGTGGCTCATTGCTGTCTGCCTGCTGGGGTTTGCTGTCCATGCAGCTCAGATGCTTTGCTGGCGGAGCCAGGCTTGCAGGTAATCACTGTGTCACTGTTTTTACTTGGATGCTGTGCAAAATAAACTTTTTCTTTACCCTTCCCCCCCCACCCCCTTCCTTTTCTGGGGCAGTTTAAGCTGAGTTGGCTGATGTGATGCGTGTGAGAAGTGCTTGCTTAAGTTTATGTTGTGGGAAGGGGTGCATGAGCAGAAATGTGGATTGTGTGGAGTAGCGCTACTCTTGCAAAAGAGTGACATGCTTTCTAGTACCCTTCCAGCAGATGTGTGGTAAAGAATACATAGTGGGATGAAGCATCTGAGGTGCTCTTGCCAAATCCATGCATTGGAAGCTTCCCTGGTACTGGTGAGCTGGAAGCACATGCCTACAAGTGGCCCTGACTGAAAGCTGTGGTGAATAATATATTTGAAAGTATTGCATAACACCCCGTTGAAGGCTGAAGGGTGAGAAGTTTGGGAATACTGAGATCGCAGCTTGCTTGAGTGGCGTGACAAATAACAGATTTGTACAGATTGAATTCTGTATAACTCTGTTAGGTAAGATAAGTGGTTGTATATTGTGCAAGAATTTGACTTTTGCTGAAATCACTCTGAAGCAAGCTGCAAAGTAAAATACTGCATCACTCTGTATACTATAGTACAATTGTAAAAGTGGTGGTGTTGTCTAGGACTGCACCGTCAGGAGATGCCCCGATCATGAGCTCCTTTAGGAGACCTTCCACTTGGCTTTAGGAGATCCTGGTGACAGGAGCCAGTCCTCTCTGGTGTTTTTAATTGCCAATGGTCGACTGGAGCTTTTGTTCTTAACGTTTTTCCTTTATTTTTTTTTAAGGGAACATAGTATAGGCACTGGTCAAAGGGAAATGGTTTGGGCAGCGAAAGAAAAAGTGTTACATGGAAATATTCATGTGCATGGGAACTTACAAGGAAATGTGGTATTTAAATGGTTCAAACACATTGGGGTTTTTTTGCCTGCATTTTACTCAAAATGTGTCTGGGCAACCAAATAACCACACTCTCTAGGGCATAACTGGCCATATAGCCAATTACTACACTTCCATTTGTGTGGTGCTGTCTGAGGACTTCTACACGGTGGAAATAAACCAGTCAATAATTTGAATCAGATTATCAAGGTGTATTAATTATAGAGAAAAGCCAGTATCTGATCTACAGGATAGAAAATATCCTTTCAGCTAGAGAATTTCAGACAGCTCAGGAAGAGGGAAGGAAGTGTTGAAATGGTTACTGCTGTTGTAATGGAAAACTGTATAGTACATCTTTTGTGCTAAGTATCTCCTTATGGCTTTGTTTCATTATTTTTATTTTGTGGTGGGTAAGACAGTGATTCTGCAGTTTCCTTTCCACCCATCCTTGTGGTGACCCATGCTTGCACTTGAGTGGGATAGTTGGAAAACTTTTACAGCTTGCAAAATGAAGCTTGCAAACAAGGCAGAATCTTTGTGCAAAACAAAATATGCTTGAAATATGACACAAGTGGTTTTGGTGTCTGTTGTAATGAATGACTTTTTTTCTTGAAAGGGCTAGGAGACCTTTAAGAGGCCTTAGTAGGCAAAATTGTGGTAAAATTATTTTATAAAATTAAGTTTTGCGTAACCGTTCTGGATTTTGTTGATCATCAGCATGAATATAAATAAAATTGTGTTTGGCATGTTATGTATTAAATCCAATATAGCTGCGCAATTAACAAACTTGTGTTAAGTCTTTGTATCATGTTACAACGAACACCCTGTAACAGTCATTTTGGCAGTGTGACAGAGAAATGCTGTATCTGAAAACTTTTTAACTAAGTGTAAGGAGTTGGGGGTCCAGACCATAACAAAATCTAAATGGATCAGATGTCTTTAAATTTTTAATAAAAAAGATACTTCAGTATTTTTTCCAGCTAGATATAAGTACTGCCTTTTGAAACACTTGAAAAGCTCCTTCTCTACTCGGCTTTTAACACCACTTCTAAAACATAGAAATGATTGAGTTTTCACTGCTGAAAGATGACTAGTTGAGTGTAAAAGCACGTGTGGTGAAAGCAAGCTGTTCCGCAGTGCTCATAATGCATTGGACAGTTAAGTTTGAGAGTAGACGATTAGGTTTGGGAAATAGCTTCTCAAAAAAACAGAAAGGAGAATGACAAAAATCAATTTGCTACAATGAACAGGTGGCAAGAAACACTGCTGGAAGACTTGGCATAATTTTTGCACTCTGGGATGGCTACGCCAGTTAATGATTCAGTGCCTTTTATTGTCATTGTGCATACATCTGGAGATGCATTGTCTCCCATGAAAGGGTAATCCAGCCTGTTCAGTAATAGCAACTCTTTTGCCTTGAAACAGTAAAGATTTTGCAGCATGTGAGACAAAAGGCTCCTTTGCTACTTCTGAGAATAAGATTGCAGTTGTCACGTTTCTTCATCACCAGCGTGCCTGGCACTTCACAGTATAGCTCAGACTTCCCTTTGTTAATGGAAGAGAAAGAAGATCTTTATGCTCTTCTGTTATTGGTGATTTTTATTTTCATAATTCATTTTGCTATTTAATACACATGACTTATGCCTAAATCTCCTTCAGGATTTAGTTTATAAAGTTAGGTTTCAGTTAAATGAAACTTGAGCAGTCTTCTCAAAAAATCCTATTCCTAAAAAAAGTTAATAAAAAGAAAAAAATCATGCCAGCTTTGTGAATTCTCTACACAATACAACACAGTTGACCAGAAAGCCTGAGAAAACAGTCAAATGCAGTTTTGTACCTCTTAAAGCAAACCAGAACAGCTGGTGAGGATGACCCAGGCAGTGATGTTTTTGGTAGACTGTCCGTACTGGTTGCTTCAGGAAAAGGGTGGAAACAATAATAGTAACTAAAATGAAAGTAGCACTCACTTCTGGGTGATAGGTACAGAGATCTGGAGCAGTCATGTTGCTTCTAGGCTTTGTATCCAAACCCAGGCATCTCAGCAATGAGAAAACCAGCAAGGTTTGCTGAACAAGATACGGATGAGTTTCTTACAGGACCGAATCCTGCTATGAGTGAACTGAGTTTGTGGGCTCTGTAGGCCTCAGCTAATTAAAAGTGTTGACTAAGTTGCATCAGCATGAATATAAATAAAATTATGTTTGGTATGTTATGTATTAAATTTGAATGCTTTTTACTGCTTCCAGTGTGGAAGGCAGGCTTGTCTCTTCCAGCTTCTTTTCCATAAAGGAAAACAATGAGGAGTTTGTTCGGCTTCTGCGTGCAGAAGAAATACATTTAGGCATTCTTTGCATAACTGTGGGGAAGAAGGGGTTGCTAGCTTTCTCATCGTTCAGCTTGTTTCTTAATCACATAATACAAGTTAACTGTGAAAAATACCTAGTGGAAGTATGAAGAAATGGTCTGTGCTGTACTGTGTTCCCATACCAGATGCTTTTCAGTTTAATTTTGTTGAAGATATGCATGCTGTTGTTTTAAGATGCTATGCCATAGCAAATGACCAGTAGCAACTGAGTGACTGATACTTTTTAAATAGCCACAGTTTCAGCAACTTCTTCTTGAGAAGGCATGTGGCTTGAAATTGCCTTTTTTGGGTTTTTTTGTATTTTTTTTTCTTATTGTACTGTGTATTCTGAAAGCCTGTCTCTTATTTCTTCCCTGTGTGTGTTTGTGCGTGTTTCAGTGACTTTATAACATGCAAGACGCTGGTGCCAGGGGGAGCTCCCCTGCTTTCCTCCGGCCTCAGAATGGAAGCAGTCACAGGTCTTCAGGGTATGTCCCGGGGAGAATTGCCCCTCTCCGTCCCCCGCTGCCTTCGCAGAGCCATGCTGCAGCCGAATTTACCTCTGCGAGACAAGAAGCCCGGACAAGACTCCCATCCTTACCAGTGGATCAGCACCGCCGCCAGGCAGAAGCCAACAGGCATAAAAACACTCTCATTTGCTTTGCCATTTCTAGCCTTTCACTTTTTGTTGCACTGGGGATTTTTTTGGGAATAGCTTCAAAATATGCTCCAGATGGTAAGTTCTTTTGCAAACAAAGTCACCCTAGAAGTTACAGTCCCCATGAACGTAATTCAATAATTCATGGTCAGGATTAGTGTTAAAAGTTAAGTGCAAAAATAGGACGTTTACTGCAGTTTTAACATGGAGGGAAGCAGTGTTTGGGGGCTAAGATCAGCTCCCTTTTCTGTTATCAGTGTCATTTTATATGTTTTTGCTGTGAAAGATTTGATCTACTTACATGAAGCAAAAAGGCATAGCAGTAAACAAATACTACTGGTGAGAGGGAAGGAATGATGAGTGTTGTGTAAGTGTAGTTATCTTTTTCTGCAGAAGAAGCTGTCTGATATGTTCACAAATTGCAGACAAAATTAAATCCTGTCTGTTCATGCAGTCACTAAAGAAGGGAGTAAGAGAGTGTTCAAGTAAAAATATCTAAAAATAGGCAAGTTTATACCAACAATGTGTATTTACTTTGTTTGTACACAAGTTAGGCAGGAGCCTTTTTGATCTATTAGCCCTGATTTTTTTCAGCTCATGTTAGAAGACTGGGCAACTTTCATGGAATTTGGAAATCCTCCCAAATGTGTCAGTGGTTATAAGCAGGAACAGGTGATGTGATTAACTGTTGATCACTAAGTATACATCCCTCTGGCCAAATACAGGTAGGAGTTGCTCTCAGGTGCGGTTGCTGAAGGTTGGTAGTATAGTTTGGACCACAGATTTTTTTTTTCAGTGGGTTTTTTGTTGTTGTTTTTGGGTTTTTTAAGGCAGAAGTCAGGTTTCTAAAAGCTACACAGGGTTTTGAATTGAAACCGTTGGCTATTGTAACACAGCAGACTTGGACTCCTCATTGGCTTTTGGTATAGTAACTCAAAAGATTCAGTTTCCAAAGTCAATGCAACACAGGCTGAACAAATTTAGGTAATCTATTGAAATATTCAAATGACAGTACATTGGCAACATGGACAGTGAGATCAAGTGCACCCTCGGCAAGTTTGCGGACGACACCAAACTGTGTGGTGCAGTTGATGTGCTAGAGGGAAGGGATGCCATCCAGAGGGACCTGGGCAAGCTTGAGAGGTGGGCCCATGCCAACTTCATGAAGTTCAACAAAGTCAGATGCAAGGTTGTGCACATGGGTTGAGGCAATCCCAAGCACAAATACAGGCTGGATGGAGGATGGCTTGATTGAGAACAGCCCTGAGGAGGACTTGGGGGTATCAGTAGATGGAAAACTGAACATGGGCTGGCAATGTGTGCTCATGACCCAGAAGGCCAACTGGATCCTGGGCTGCATCAAGAGAAGCGTGGCCAGCAGGTTGAGGGAGGTGATTCTGCCCCTCTACTCTGCTTTCGTAAGACCCCACCTGGAGTACTGTATCCGGGTCTGGGCCTTCCAATGCAAGAAGGACATTGAGCTGTGGGAGCAGGTCCAGAGGAGAGCCACAAAGATGATCAGAGGGCTGGAGCACCTCCCCTGTGAGGACAGGCTGAGAGAGTTGGGGTTGTTCAGCCTGGAGAAGAGAAGGCTCTAGGGAGACCTAATAGTGGTCTTCCAGTACCTGAAGAGGGCCGACAGGAAAGCTGGGGAGGGACTTTTTACAAGAGCATGTAGCAACATGATGAGGAGTAATGGATTTAAACTAGAAGAGGGCAGATTTAGGCTAGATATTAGAAAGAAATTATATACTGTGAGGGTGGTGAGACACCGAACAGAACAAGTTGCCCAGGAAAGTTGTGGATGCCCCATCCCTAGAGGTGTTCAAGGCCAGGCTGGATGAAGCTTTGAGCAACCTGGTCTAGTGGAAGGTGTCCCTGCCCATGGCAGCGGGGTTGGAACTCGATTATCTCCAAGGTCCCTTCCAACCCAAACCATTCTATGATTCTATGAAAGTGAATGTATACATCTAACTGGAACAGTCTTGATGGTGGCTTGCAGAGATCCCTTTTTGGGTGAAGTTACTGAGTTTTCCTAATAATTTTGAAGGAAAACAAAAAAAACCTGAGGGAAAGTCACTGCTATGTTGTGATCCAGATGATTGGTAACGGGGGTAGATACCTGCAGTAAGTACTTTGGTTACAGCCCAGCTCCAGAGGAGGCTGAAGGGTGACTTAGCCAATTGACTCTGTGAAGCACTTTGTGGGGAGGAAGACCTTTCTATTTTGATACCAAGACTTTAACTTTTAATTAACTAAAAGTTGTAGATTTTGATGGTGGTTTTAGTAGAAGTGGGTTGTTATCATGTGCTGTGGGATATGTAAGATAGTAGTCCCTTTATGCTTTAAAAGCTGATAATGTGAAGAAGGTGGCTTGCCTTTTTTAAAAAGTGAGTGGTTTTGGTTCATCTGCAGTAGTTTATTCCAGCAGCATTTGGTTGTGTGGGTTTTTTTGCGCTGAATCATGGTCAGCACATGGTTGATGGATCACCAAGCTTACTGAGGGTGTTGTGGGAAGAGTTGCTCTGATTTAGTAGATGGGGTTTTTTTAGTCTATGGTAATGACATAAGGGCTAAGTAGTAACCCAAAGTTGTGACTGTTTTCCTTCAATGTCCCACTGCTGCTCAATGGACGTCCAGGCCAGTTTTCAGTATTAATTATTACATGTCTGAAGCTTCCCTCCATTATCCCTTGGAAAAAAAACCAAAGGATTCCATGGGTGCATGTTGGAAACCCTAACACAAGAGAAACTGCTAGAGACACCAAGGAAAGTCTGGCTGAAATTTTAGTCTTGCAGTATTGCTGTTGCAGCAACTCCCCAAAAGTTTCCCAACAGGTTGAAATGTTAATATGCTCAGCCTAGCACATGGGGTACTGCAGCCAGCGGCACCAGTTCCAGCTAGCTGTGTTCCTCTTCAGGGCTAAGTGGAAATCCATATTGTCAGTACTTTTAATGGCTGTTAAA
Organism: Pterocles orientalis; assembly: GCA_011057875.1. Lineage (NCBI taxonomy): Eukaryota > Metazoa > Chordata > Aves > Pterocliformes > Pteroclidae > Pterocles > Pterocles orientalis. The sequence goes on along the minus strand of WKFP01015551.1, from coordinate 1,019,776 downwards.
AGGCAGCAGAGGGAATGTGAGACAGTAGTAATCACATGTAAATCCTGAACCTCTGGGGTACCTTCCCCAAAGGGAAAATGATACTTGTCTGCATTTCTATTCCTGCCTGTCAGCTGGTTTCTTTTTTCCTCCTTGCTTTTATCTTCCTGTCATCATCTTTTTTTTTTTTTTTTTTTGTTAGAAGTCCGGAACACTACAGATCAGGGAGAGCACTGGAAATGCCATTTCCTTCCCCATTTCAAGGGGATTGTGCTGCAGGGTCAGGATGACAAGCTGGGGAGGTTTTCAGGGAGAAGTTCTGCCTGGCCTTTGCAGCTCTCAGCTGGAGCTTGCCCAGGGTAAACAGGATCCTCAGAAAATTTAGCTGCCAAACTGTGATAAACTTCTACTGAGCATAATATAACACTGATAGCTTTTTCCCAGAGGTCTTAAAAACTCCAGACTTGGTGGCTAAGCAGGTAGAAAGCAACTATTTAACTATATCTTGAGAACTGTTTCCTGCCTTTTCTCCTGCCAGATTTCATATCCTTGCTCCAGCACATGGAAGGTTCTAGAATTATTTTTTTTGGCAGGATTTTTTAAATGTTCTTTTTCCCTCCACCATTTGCAAAAATATCACTTCCTTCCTTCTCACTCCCCCCCCAACTGTATTAGAAGCAACTCAGCTTTAAGGATAGCTGACCCATTTTTACAGAAATGCAGTGGAGTAGAGGTTTGACTTGAAAAATTTTCAACATGAGTGGTTAAATTTGGCAAGGCCGTAACTGCCTAACATTTTCTAGTCTATGCTTCTGTGTTCATTTAACTTTACTGTAGAGGCAACAACTGTGGTCTGTAAAATCTGATCAGTAATTCTGGAGGTAACATATGGTGAGGTACTAAATATTTGATGTTTCCTGGCACCCCACCGCAAGTGCTGAGGTAGAATTTCAAAATACTTCGTTGGGTGCATCTGATCTGCTTGCCAGAAGTTAATACACTGCTTTGGAAGCATGCTTGCATTATGGGAGTGCTTGTTCTTGGTGCTAATGGCTTCATTGCTGGATTGTAATGTACAATAGATTTTTTTTTTTGAGTTATTGTGCTATACCTCTTCTTTCTGAATCAACAGAAAAATTTCCAGTTACTAGCTCTCCTCTGCTGTGAATCATGCTAAATAGAAATCATAGGTTGCTGACTCATGGTTTCCTCACATTGCCCTTTGCTACCCACCAGGAAATACGCATTTCTTCACAGTGCTTGTGTGTGTGGTGTCTGGGGGAAGGGGTTTAGTGACTCTGCATGAGTCAGGTGCCAGGCAATAGACTTGCATTTATCTGGTAAGTGCTGAGCAGTCTTGCTGATTGCAATACTTCTTACTTTTTGGCTTTCCCTGGAATGTTGGATATAATCTTCTAAATGCTGTCTTAGGATCCTCCCAAAAGATTTTCTTCTGTTTTAATTTTTATGTTACTACTTGAGTGCCTTTTGCCCTTATGCAGTTCTGCTAGTTTTTTCCCACTGGTAGTCAAATCTTGGTTTATGTGGGTTTTCTGAGTTGGAAAGGATTTGAAATGTGGAGAGTAACACCAAAGGAAAAGCGTATCTGTCAGCAAAAAAACTAGGCCGGCTTGTGTTAAGCTTGTGGGTAGGTTTTTGCTTTCTTTAGATTTTGCAAGAATGGGCTGTTGCGAATAGCTTTTTGCCCCAAAATTGCATTGCAGATGTGTGGGTATTTTTCTCCGAAAGATAAGATGTGAAAAGACTATTTTGACTGTTGCTCTCAGTTGGGCTGCTAACCAGTTTATTTTGGCATCTTTTTTGGTTGTCTTTTGCTTAAGAAAAATATTTTCAGTCTGACTTTTCTTCTGGTAAGAAAATCCAAGGAATATACTTCCTGTTTCTGTTTTTGAAGTATGTCTATGCTGTTGCATTACTCAGCCACTTAATAGGCTAAAGATGTGCATTCTGTAACTTTATCTGAAATCATACAACCCTGTCAGTTCTTGCTGCTGCTTCTCCTTTTCTGGCCTCATAGTGTGGTATTATTGCCTGTATAGTGCCAGACCTTCAGCAGGGTTTCAACAAAGATTGCACGTGTCTCCGCTCTTGCGTGGTTTGTAGCCTGATACTTAAGCAGACTTCCTAAGGAGTACAAACGGCGAGTTTAGACCCAAATGTCTTGTCTCCCAGGGAAGGGCTCTGGCCAGTAAGGTATTACGCTACAATATACTAAGGATGTCTTGTCCTTTATCCCTTACCTGAACACCTACAATGAAGGAAGTGACTTGGATGCTTGAAAGTAAGAAGGGATCAGCCTTTCTCGCAGAGGGAGAGACCTTGAGGGAGGTGAGATATTTAGGTGCTTTACAACCAGGTTAGTTGGCTTAGGTAGCTGGCCTAGGACATCCAATGCTCAGTGTGACTGCTCTGGATCTGAGTGCTTCCCACTTAGATCTCCTCATCTACTTCAGGTGATACATAAAAACTCAAGAAAATCAGATGGAGTTTGAAAGTACCTATCATCAACAGTATATGTTGACATTTCAGTCTGTGATCATCAGTAGTTTAATTCAATATAAGAATGTCTTCCCAACCTTGAGAGTTTAGCCACCTTTCAGGTATCTTTTTGGTTACTTGAATACAAACAGTATCATCAGTGTCTGCAGTATTGTAACCACAGAAGGCGATGGGAATCCTTTGTGGGTGGCTGACTCTGTCTTGCTCATGTTTATCCTAATGCTGCCTCGGTTGATGTGATGATGCTTGTTTTTTAAAAGCTGAATTTTACATTGTATTGCAGAGAATTGTCCTGATCAGAATCCTCGTCTTAAAAACTGGAGCCCTGGAAAAGATCCTGAAAAGAGAGTTTTTATCAAAAAAGGGGATTTGTTTCGTCTGAACTCGGATGCTACAGTACACTCTATAGTTATACAGGATGGAGGTATGAAATGGCAAGATGAACATCATGCATCAGTTTATTGCATAGTTTTTACTTCTGTATTTGCATGAAAAATGTGTTGGAATTTTATGTTGCAGCTTATTGACCAGTTCCCCTGCTTTTGCTTTTCAGCCTGCTACCAGGCTGGGAATATAATTAAAAAATGAATGAACACACTGTAGAGTTTTTTTCAGTGGAGCATTGACGTGGTTTCCTGTAGAATATAGTAAAACAACACTTGTGTAGTAACCTTTCTTGTACAAGATCTGTCTGTCTTTATGGTGACTGTGATATATTAGGAATTCTACCAAAATGACAGAAAAAATTAGGAATAAACTAACCAAATTCTAAGAAAGATAAATCACAATTGGTAGGAGTTCCTTTCCCAAATATTCTTAAACATATGTAAGAGCATAACGGTTTAATGCATGGGTGTGGAAAATGAATCTGTAATTTTTCTGTTGTTCTTATTGCAGAACTTGGTTCTTTGAATCTGTCTCAATTTTGCTTTGACCTACAGAAATGTTTGGCTTTTTTTTTTTTTCCTTTAGGGTTACTTGTTTTTGGTGATGATAAAGAAGGCTCTAAAAATATTACCTTGAGAACTCGGTTTATCCTGATAAAGGATGGTGGAATGCTTCATGTTGGAGCAGAGAAATGCCGCTATAAATCCAAAGCAACTATTATTTTGTATGGGAAGTCAAATGAAGGTGCTGATGTGCCAGAATTTGGCAAAAAATTTATTGGCGTGGGCCCTGAAGGAACACTGGAGTTGCATGGGCACCAGAAGTTATCATGGACTCTTCTGTCAAAGACTGTGTATTTCTCAGGGCTGGCCTATGGTCATTATACATTTAAAAAGAATTTTTCCCGAGGACTAAATGTGAGAGTGATTGATCAGGATACAGCAGAGGTTTTGGAAGTGCTGAAGTTTGATACTCATGAATTTTCAGAAGAAAGCTTGAAGCTCCAGAACTTACTGAAAAAAGGAAGTCCTGGTCGCATTGTTGCTATTGCTGTAGGAGATTCAGCTGCTAAAAATCTATTGGAGGAAACCAGAGTGACTATTCAAAATCTTCTGGGAAGCAAATTTGTCAGAGGGTTGAGTTACAGGTAAATAATTTATCTTCACTTTTGTGTGGAGTAAAGATTGGATACAGATTCTGCTGCCTTTGGGGGATGTTAAACTTTAACAGTGTCGGTTCTTAGTTTTCAGAGGATTCTCGGTGTTGTATGTAGTACTGCAGTAGTAGAATTCAGTGTGCAGTATTTTGATAGTGCAGGGACTGATAGTTAAGGTATCTGTGTGGTAGACTTTATTACTTATTTATAGTTGCTCTCTTTCACTCTTCTTTACATAGATTAAAACTGGGTGCAGCGAGGAATATTTTTTCTTTCAAACCTACAGATAGAAGACAGTTGCTAGGTGAAGCTTTTAATGGAAATTACTGTATGTTTGGAGGAGCAGGGAATGCCAAGTTAGAAGCTGAGTACAGGGAAGGGATGCTAATCCTGTATATAAAACAGCGTGTTTTTCGTGCGTGTGTGCTGTTGATGTGAAAGTACATTATCCTTCTGCTGATTCTGCAAGGGAACTTATCTGTAAAAATATTTTTGTTATTGAACTATACTTCTAAAGTGGTCTTGTATCTTTTGATTGTTCTTTTCAGTTGGTCAAGGTTTGCATGGTGGGACAGTAGAAGAGGTGTAGTAGGAATTATTAAAGAAGGAAGCTTAAAGTGCTGTGCTGTGCTGTTCGTTTAGTTGTTAGAAATGACTTTTTACATTGCATATTCTGAACTTGGCTTTGTGCTGCACAGGGTTAGCAGTACAAGTGAAAGGACATCAAGTCTCCTAACTAACTGTCAGTCTGTTCTTCAGCTTCCAGTAAGATGGTGGTGTGTAACCTGTTCCTATTTTCCAATATTTTCCAAGAAATTGGTCCTTTAGTTTTCCATTCTATTTTTACCCCCAACTGTCACCAAAAATCTGGATTCTGGTTAGTTTCCTCCCTCTGCCTTGGCAGAGGTGGGCTGGGACGTCAGTCAGGATGGCACATTCTGACCTTGGCTCCTGTCAGGAGCATATTTGTGTCAGTGGCTGTGTAGGCATGTGGTCATGGGGTGGAAAGTGCTTGCTGAAGCAGTTGTGTCGGAGGTGCTGGAACCTGCATGTCCTGTAATAAGTACCACCTCCAGAAAGCACCGAAGCCTGCATGACAGTTGTTGAGGTTGCTGTGCAGCCATCCCCAGCCTGGCCTGGAGGTGTGGGTTTCCAGTGTTTGTCTCTGCCCCTGACTTCCACGCTGGTTTGTCTGAAGTGAGGAACTTCTTCAACCTGCAGCTCAGAAGAAGCAGCCTGTCTTCCTTCTCTGCTAAACTGATTCCTGCATGTTTTCACTAGTCAGGAGAGGCTCTGTAAGAACACAAAATTGTCTTGTTCTGCTGTGGAAGGTAAGCAAAAAGCTCTCCTTGAGTGCTCACTGAGGCAAAGCAGGTTTGTTTTATTAAACCTGTAAAGCTACTGAAGGAGATTCTGGCATGGAGGCAAATATCCCGTTACATCTCTGTCCTCTTCTGCCTTTTCCTGCAAAATAGCATGTATTAAAATATCTTGGTATTTATTTTAAGTATTGGTATGCGAAACGTTCAGCTTGTTTGCTGCTGATACTGAAAAGCTGGCCTAGTATGTATTCCTATGAACATGTTAACACTAAACATGTTAACACTAAACAGTTTAATGTGGTCTTTTGATCCCAATCAGTAAGAACATCATGAGGAGACTGAAATAAAGTCAGCTGGATTGAAAGTGATTTTAATATCTGCTTTGGAATCAGTAATTACCAATAGACTACAGTCCATCTAGCTGTCACTGTTTTCATTTGGGGTGAATGATTCAACTTTAATGATGCAAAATTGTTCAGCTTTTTAATAGATGATCTTTACTGCTTCCTCTACATGCATGTCTGTGTCCTGGATTTGTCTGGAACAGTTAAATTTCTTCATAGTAGCTAGTAAGAGGCTGCGTTTTGGATTTGTGCTGGACAGTCAAGGACTTCTCAGCTTCTCTGCTGTGCCAGTGTCTACTGGTGCAGGAGGAGCAGGGAGGGAGCACAGCCCCAGTTACTAACCTAGGATTCGACTCTAGGTTTAGAATTGAGACCCAAATTGGGCAATGGTGTATTCCATATCATGCACATCATGCCCTTTATAGAGATGAGGCTCTGTCCAGAAGTTCTCTCTCACTCTGTGTCGGCTCTCTTTCTCTGGGACAACTTTTTCTTAGAGTCACCTCGCTCTCTTGGTCAGCTCTCATTCTCACTCAGGCTTTTATCTGTTTTCTGGGAGTTGTGGTTTTGGGACTCTCCCTGCTCTGTGCTCGTTAGCTGGGAACAGGCTGAGCCTTGGTCATCGGGTGGTGAGCAGTATCACTGTGTATCACTCATTTGTGTATTGGTATATATTACTATTATTCTTTTCATTTTTGTTGTACTTTAGTTATTAAATTGTTCTTATCTCAACCCTCAAGTCCTTTTTCCCTTTGCCCCTTTAATTCTCTGCCCCATGCCCAGGGTGGGGGAGGGTGGGTGAGCGAGCAAGCGGCTGTGTGGTGTTTGCCACTGACTGGGTTTAAAACCACAACATCATGGCATTACAGAGCAGTAAAGGACAGCAAAATAGTGTTATGTTTTTAACTTGGGGGCAGCTGTCAGTGGCATATGGTTTGTTTTTAATTTCCAAAAACTTGGATACATTGAGCAGAGCTGTTGGAAGGTGACATACATCCAGGATAGTTCCCTGCTCCACATGGATGCTCAGCTAAGTAGGTGTCTAGTTGAGGGAAGGGCCAACGAGGAGGAAAAGCAAAAATCCTTGGTCTCAGCCTTCAGAAACATCTGTGATCCCTCGTGCAGGGGTTGTATAACAGTATGCAGTTTCTTTCCTGGATGTGAGCATCTTGAAAGATTCAAAAGGCATTCCTGCCCAGTATGGTGATCACCAGCACCCCTGCTGGCTGTGTCCATCCCTCCTGGCCTGATGCAGACGGGATCCCCTGGGACTGCTAGCCACTCTGGCACACCACGTGCTGCAGCACCGTGATGGCAGCAGGCTGTGGCAGGAACGTCAGCACTGGCTTGCAGTTTTCTGTGCCCCAGTAAAGCTGTTTGGGAGTAGGATCCTGTATTGCTCTGTCGGTCATCTCTTGTGACATGCTTTTAGGAAAAGTGTGTCATGTTGGATGTCGTACTAAAAGTGTATTTGAAAGTCCTCTTCATTAAGAGCTCTTCTATTTGACAGTTTGTGTATGGGACATCCAGTTATTTTAAACTATGTTTCTTTTCAGTGTCTGCCTATTTTTCTTCAGCATTTTGAAGTTGCATTTAAAATTAACGTGGAAGAGCAGGCAAAAAGATTATTTATAACTTCTGTGCTCCTTATTTTTTCCTTTACCTGTTTGTGAAGAATTTGTTAAGTACCGTTATACTTAAACATTACTTTTGTTTTCCACAGGCAAGCCTGGGCTTTTGTTGGTGTCATAGGTGGTGGAAATTCTTCCTGTAATGAATCAGTGAGAAACTATGAAAATCATAGCACTGGTGGGAAAGCACTTGCTCAGAAAGAGTTTTTCACAGTGGATGGTCAGAAGTTTGTTGTGAGAGCTTACAGTGAATGGAATGATGGTAGGAAAGCATTTTGTGAAATCCTGCAGTTAGGAAAGAAGTAAAAAAATTTGTATATGCTTTTTTTGCTAGAACTGTTGGTTGCAATTTAAATTTCTGAGTGCTGCTGTAAGTGGGTTTTTTTTCTTTATGTGAATGAGGTATGAGGACACAGTTCTCCAGTACAACCTATTTTCTTAATCTATTTGCATACACTATATGAACAGCATAACATTGTCTTAATTTTTAATATATTTAGAGATACGGGGTCCTTATAAAAGGCTGAAACAGACCCTTTTTTTCTTTTCTTCTAGTAATTTGTCAGTCATGTATATTTTAAGTCTAAGCTTCTGAGATGGTGATTATGATCCTATAAAGAAAATTTGGTAGAAGTCAAGAGAAATGTTTTATTCTTGTTATAGTCTTCTGTTGCTGTTTGATGCTAAACTTTAGGCAGCTTTTCTCATACCAAGTGGAGTCTGTGGTGTTAAAGAGCCTGGAAGGCTTACCACTCATTTGCTTTTATCCTTTATTCATTTTAGTATTTAATATACCCTCGATCTGAGTTTTGCTTTTTATGGGCTGTCATCTTTTTCTGTTTGCAGAATTACTAAACAATATTGCATTTGTCTCAAGAACTTTTTGAGGTGATTGGATAGTTATTAGTTAAGTAATTGTGCTATTTGATACTACTCCTTTGCTTTTCATTACAGCCCTATGAAAATGTATAGACTTATATTTAAAAAACAAACCCCACCAAAATACATCTTTACTTGCTGGTACTCTAGAGTTAGAGTCAAGAGTAAGCAAGAGTTGCAAATCCCTCACAAGGCACTTGTGTATGTAATTTTGTCAGTCATACTTTTTTATTAGTTGTGAATAAGATGGAAAATCCCCCTACTTTGTTTTGCCAGGTCCTTTGTTACATCTGTAGAGTTTTAAATGGCAGAAAAATGTAATTTGAAACAAATAGAGGTAATTGGACCAACAAACTTCTGCTGTATAGTATTAGGGTTTGGTTTTTTTTTAATTCATAGATTTTTCCTGTCACTGTTAGTTCCATCTTTTCCTTTTATTTTATCCACCAAATAAGTAGGCTGTAATAGTATCTCACACTGGCAGGTTTCAGTGTAATTGTACTTGGGAGGGCTTTGGAGCTGGTGAAATCTCATACATTTTTTTCTTAGTGTCTTCTTGGAGATGGTTTCATATAAAGGTGAATATAATCTTATATTGTGTTTACATTTTTTTTTTTTTTATTTAGGTGTCCCAACTTCAGGCTTCCAGGTAGAAGCTGTAGGTGGAGTGATACTGAATCTTCTGGATGATGTTAGTAGTTGGGAGCCTGGAGACCAGATCGTGGTCGCAAGCACAGACTATTCAATGTATCAGACAGAGGAATTCACCCTCCTTCCCTGCCCGGAGTGTACCAAGCATCAGGTCAAAGTCAAAGGTATGAGAGCAGTCGTCACTTGGAGCTTCATGTGAAATACATATTCACAGTGGTACAACTCGGACGGTCCCTTTCAGCTGGTGCAGTAAAGAACAGCCTGTTCACTTATCTATGTTTTGCTTTGTTATTGATTGCAGTAGTGTATACTTATCCTTGCTATAAAATTGCTTTGTATATTGTTGGGTCTGCCTTACAACTTAACCTTACTAACTTCTCTTTCTCCTTTCTTCCCAGGCTCATTGGATGTTTTAGTTTTCTTCCAAGAGGATTGTGCTCGTTTTCCTTTCTTTGCTCCTTTCTTTTTTTTCTCTAGTTCTTTTTATACATGTTTGAATGGCTGTTGTCATTACCATTTCCTTCGCTTTTAGTTCCTTTCCCATCTTTTGAAGTGTTACCTTTATAATTTTTTCTGTTGTTATGAAAAAGAGGAGAAAGGAAAAAAAAAAAAAGAAAAAAAGAAAATGGCAATCTTTGAACCTGTCTCTCTTTTTTTTTCATTTTTTTCTTTTTTTTTTTTCCTTTTCCTCAGTTCCCCCTCCACCAGTAAAATGTTTATGGAATAAGTGGCACTTCCAAGCCTCTGCTTACACAGGATATACCTGACTAGTTGCAATCTGTTTTTCCTTTGGGCGTGATGTGCACAAAATGGTCATGCATGTTGTTGACCATTTCCGTTCTTATTATCTGAGTCACTCTGCTTGACTTCACAAGAGTCTCCCGTGGGACTGGCTCCCCAGCTCTGCTGGCATCTGTATTTTCCTTCTGCCGCCCTGTGCCCGCTCCGTGCCAGAACCCTCCTTCCTGGCCATCCACCAGTCTCGGGTCTGGAGCTTCCCCTCCAGCTCCCTTCTGGTGGGCTGCAGCGTCAGTCTGCAGCACAAAATAACTGGTGTTAATTGTTCACAGCAGTTCATTGGTGCTTTTCAGGATCTGGTTGTGTCCCGTTCAGCTCTGTATGGTGTGGCTTCCTCTTCTTCAGCCTCTGTTCTCAGAAGTTTTCTGTGAACGCCCTCAAACTTTCCTGTTCACCTGTGTCTGAAGGGATTGCTTCAGACTGCGAGTTTGTATGTCCGCTTTGCAGTGCAGTTTGCATCCCACAGCATTCGTTAGCACGGGTCAGATATGTTTTACTGCATTGTGAAGTCCCACACACAGAAGCATATCTAAGTTCACCTTGCTATGCATCAGGAAATACCAGGGTGCATGAAGCCACAGAGCTGACTTAGTGCCATTGGACATGGCACTTCCGGGCTTTGTGGGTGTGACTGAGCACAGTGTTTTAAAGAGCAAGCTTAACTTGAACTTTGCAGTATGAAGTTTAAGGTTTTCATCACCACTGAACAGTGTATGTGCAAACTCTGCTTCATCTCAGAAATCATGTACTGTGAAAATGCAGTTTCTTTTAAAGGATTTTTTAAAAATTAACAAGATTTACAATATGGCATAAAATACAAAGTCTTGGCTTTTTTTTTTTTAAAAAAAATGCTATCGTAACTTTATATAGATCTTTAAAAGATATTAAAGGAAATGAACAGGCCCATCTTGGTTTGGTGGTTTTTTTTTTTCACCCCTAGTATCAAGTTTCCTTTGTCATAGTAACAGATACTGTTTAAAGAATCCCCAAACCACCCTCTATTATGTTCCACAAAGAATAAATTTTCTGTGTAATGGCAAACTTGACAGGCTGAAGAATTCACCATCTTTTGAAATTATTAATTGTATTTTTTGCTGTGTTTTTAGCTATTTTGGCTCCTTTTGTAGTAGGAAAGCTAAAAAGGACTGTTTTGTAGGAGGCCTAGTTGCTCTGTCTTCTCTTGATTTATGTATGTATGCTGGCCAAATATAAGGAAAAACAATAGGTAAGCCTTCAAGGAGAGGAGTGTAGTCCTACTTATAGAGATCTATTGTCTTTTTAAATCCTCTACAGCAGGTACAGAATTAACACTGCTCTTGGTTCTGCTTCATATTGTGGTAATGGCCAGTTTAGTCTTGTATCCATTTGTAAGCTTTGAAGGGATAGTGACCGTCTGTATTCAGGGAATCAATAAATGGGAGGAAAACCCCCCAAAAAACACAACCCAACAGGAAGGAAATATATTTTTAAAAGTAAATACGTAAGTACATTTTCTAAGGCTTACAGGACCAGATAATTTTCTCCATTTGTCTAGACAAATAAGAAATTGATTGTTTCTTTGGAAGAACAGTGTAAAACCAGAGTATCTTGCTTTCCCTGATTTTGGTTTGTGTCCTCAGAATAGCTATCTGGAAAAGCTATTTTAGTGGGGAAAGCAAATCCTTTTTTCTTTGAAACAGATTAGGCAACCAGCATCTTTTTTTTTTGCTTGCTTGTTTTAAAGCAAATCTGCATCTGTGTTTCGTTAAAAGTTTTCTAGATACATTGGATTAATTTAAACTTGTCTTTGTTTTTTGTCAATCCTGTTCACAAACTATTGGACTGAAATTAAGATGCACTTGCAAATAAAATGTTGGGATTTGTTTAGGATTAGTTGTTTTACTAAAATGAAAAATACATAGAGAGCACTTTGTTCTGGAAGGAAACATTTGGTAGCATACTTGATTTATCATCCTGTAAGATACTTAACTATCATTGAGTCAACTGCAGTCTTGAAGGGGGGAATTTGCTTAGTGTTAGCTGAGTTAATGTTTATCATCTAACAATTGTGTGCTTTGTGTGTGCCTTAGCATAAGAATAGCTGAGAGAACAGCATGTTAAGGTATCAGAATGCATGGGGTTTTTTTGCTACAATTAGCTTGCTTATATGAAGTAAGTTGGGTTTTTTTAAATCAATGATAACTCTTTTTCTTTCTTTTTTTTTTCTTTTCCAAAACTGTTTTTGGACAGAAAATCCGCAGTTTCCTCATGTAGGAGAAGTTATTGATGGAGTGGACATGAGGGCAGAAGTCGGAGTTCTTACGAGGAACATCTTAATCATGGGGGAGACAGAAAATACCTGCTATCACGAAAAGGAATGTCATTTCTTCAGTTACGATACATTTGGTGGACATATCAAGGTTGGAAAAACATTTCAAAGTAGCTTTCTTTCACGTAAAGTTATATTCAGGACAAAAAGATTAATGCTCAACTTGGGGGGATTTGGAAACTTAAAGAACATCAATTCATACAGTTGCTTTGCATAGAAATTACTTTGTTCTCAGCTTCCCCAAAATTTTATTTGACTTGTCAAGACTTAATCTGCAGAATTGGAGGAAGGGATATCAATGCATGAAATGTTGTAGAAGTATCCAGCATATATTGCAATGTTGTGTCAGGGATTAAGCCTGACAAGTGACATCCATACATGTGCATCCCATAATATTACAGAGCAAAGTTTGATCTCCCTTTTCTCTGTCTTCCCTCCTTTTACTTCCTTTCTCCCTCCCCAAGTGACAAGCATTGAATCCTAGAGATTTGCCTCATGTGAAGTTGGGCACTAGAGCGGCATGGAGAGGAAAGAAACTGAGTTGGACCTTGGTAGTTATTTATTTAATTTTTAAAAAAATGGAAAGTACTAAGATTATGTAGAGGAAAGAGCTTCTAATTTCTCATATTACCATAAACAAAAAGAAAGCTGAGGGAAAGTAGTACTAGAGAAACTAATATTTAAACTCTTATTCACTTATGTTTTTAGATGAAAGGATTGAGCAGCAGTGTTAATCAGTTTTTCACAGACACTAAAGAAGTTTGAAGCCTTGTGTTTTCAGTGCAAATGTATTTGTGCTCATTATGTGCTGGTCACAGTTTAAATCTCTCTTTCCAATATATTTTGATGCAGTTTTTGATTTTATAGTCGTGGACATAATGGTGGGAAAGAAAATCTGCCCTTCCCCTACTGTGTGGCAGCTTTTGTTTTGTGGCAGAGAAGTAGGTGGGCTGGAGGCACTCTTTTGTGTTTAAGATAATGTAATGAAAGAAGACAATGAAGATAATAAGCTGTGAATCTTGCAAAGCATGACCTTGATTTCCACAAAAGCCCAAATACAGCGGACCCTTCAGATGTCTGGAAGATAGAACAGAAAGCAAACATTTTGATCTATCAAAGTTGTTAAACTGTTCCTGGGAGACTGTTCAGAGTAGCTGAGTGTCTCCTGCCAAACCTAGACTTCAGCACTAAAAGCATTCTGGGCTTATGTTAATCTTGCATACTGAAGCAGAGGGATCCTAGACACTAGCAAATGTTAGTGGCCTCAGGGGTGTCGATCATGGGGATTTGCTAGCAGCAGTGAGTAGAGGAATTGGTTTGTAGTTTTACAACTGCATTAGTGCTTCTAGATGTTAAGAGTCGTAGATCTCAGGGATGCCTGGTTTTGACATCCCTCGGCATTTTAGGCGTACAAACCTTAGGAGTGCAATTCCCCTAGAGGACAAAATACATATGAAAATGGTTATTTTTTGATAAATAACCAGTATCGGTAAGTTTGTGAAATAACAAAAAAGGTATTTTTCTCAGCTTAGCTCCTCGCAGTTTGGCTGTTGCACTTGGTTTCTGTTTTCATAGCAGGCTAGGTGGAAGAAAATACTTTTGCTTTCCTGTGTTACTGGTACAGTTACATTATGTTTTTGCTTTGTACTAGGTAGTGTTACTATGAAGTAATATGATTCTGAAGGCAATTTCTTGTCTTCCTTAATAAGGAAGTTCCTCTGGAGTGCTGTGTCCAGTTTTGGGTTCCCATTACAAAGAAGATACAGGTGCATGGGGGTGTGTCCCATGAAGGTGGTGTGCGGGAGTACGTGGTGAGGAGTGAGGAGGAGCTAAGAGAACAAGGCTTGTTTGGTGTGAGGAAGGCGGAGATGACTGATCTCGTTGCCGTCTTCAGGCACTAGGGAAGGTTGAGAGAGGCCAGAGCGATTCTTGGAGGTGCACAGTGATAGGACAAGAGGCAATAGGACCGAGCTTCAATAAGGCAAATTCTGCTTAGATACCAGGAAAAGGAAAGGGAAGAGCCAATTGGCAACATACAAACACCTCTGTGGCTGGAGTTTTCCCTTGGGAAATTCGCTGCACAGCTGTCTTTAAGCTGATCCTGTGCTGAGCTAGTGATTTGACCAAGCATCCCAACAGGTTCCTTTGAATCTATTATTCTGTGACTTTATTCAACTAACCCTGTCCCAGGTAGGCTACACTGGTACAGCTTCAGTATAGACTGATGTGGGTGACTTCTGTTTGGACAGTATGCAGTTATACATAAAGAATATTTAAAGTGAAAGACCAAACAGTAAAGTGTGGCAACATGTCTGGTGAAAATTACTCTGTTTTAGCCACATGGAGATTTCGCTTTCACACTTACTTATGAAGGACACTGTCTTATAAGGCAGGATATAGAGCAAGATAGCAGCGGTTGTTCTAACTTTTGTTGTGTTGGCCTGTGGTAACTGTGTACATCTAACTTCTGAACATCTGGTATAGATGATGTAGTAACTTAAATTTCCATTGGTTAAAAACCACATAGCTGGTTATTCATTCTGGACTTCTCATTATATTTTTAGATTTTTAAGAATTTTACATCTGTTCATCTCTCCTATGTGGAATTGAAGCAAATGGGCCAGCAGCAGATTGGAAGTTATCCTGTTCACTTTCACCTTTGTGGGGATGTGGATGAAAAAGGAGGTTATAGTTTTAAGACTTACCTGGAAGGTCTTTCCATTCATCACTGTTTTTCCAGATGTGTGACTGTTCATGCAACTAATGGCTTGCTGGTAGGTGCAACAAGAGTAGAACTGTGTTTATAGATGTAGAAAAGGGCATTTAGAGCAAAAACCTCCTTTCTTTGAGTTTAATGGTCAGCAACTGGTTTTTGTAGCAATGAATAAATGAACTGCAAACAGTAACTTATTTTTGACAGTTCTCACCATTCTGTTTTTTCTTCCAGGCAGCTAAGCTCTCCAGCTCTCTAGTGTGTTTGTAAGGGATAAATAAAACTGTATGCTTGAATCATCTCAGCTGCTGATACTGATGCTTCACTCTGCAGCTGTGCCAAGATAGTAAAACTAAATGGTACTTGTCTAATAAATCTCAGTAAATGCTATTGCTACTGACATAATGAACTTGTATTTCTGCAGATAAAGGACACCATTGGCTATGACACACTAGGTCACTGTTTCTTCACAGAAGATGGCATTGAGCAGAGGAATACTTTCTTCCACAACCTTGGGCTAGTCACAAAACCAGGCACTCTTCTTCCTACAGATAGAAACAGCAGCATGTGTATTGGTATTAGGGATAAAGTGTATGGAAGTTATGTCCCAGTGCCAGCCACAGACTGCATGTGAGTATTTCACAGTAAAAAAGTAAAACCAAACCAGCTGCAGCAGTTAAACTGCTGATGATCTCTTGACAATATACAGATAGGAACATTTTAGTGTGTAATTTAGCGAATGCAGATACCTTAAATGTAGTTCCTGTTGTAGTGGTATTTAAAAAAATAAATTAGAGTTTAGTCTTTTATTAATGAGGAAAAAAACCCATTGTTTTGTAGGAAGATTTGCAATATTTGTTCAATAGACTTTTAAGGCCGCATCTCTACTTCTGTGTAAAGGCATGCACATTCTCAAGTTGTCAGCAGTAGTTTTCCTGCGTACCACTAATCGCTTGTAGAACCTTATTAAAACAGTTTATCGTTGCACGGAGTATCTGAACACCATTAAATAAAGCACTGTGCATTGCACTAAAGAAAGAAGCATTTTTCACTTCTAAATGGGGGGGGGGTGATTCTTGTTTCATAGGTGAAGCAGTGAGTTCAGACGTCAGTTTAGCTTTTTCTGATGTGCTTGTTACAAAGGGGAGAGCTAGAGCTTTTCTATAATAACTTCTTACTGAATAATATTTCAGGGCAGTTTCAACATTCTGGATTTCTCATCCGAACAATCATCTTATAAATAATGCAGCAGCTGGTTCACAGGTGAGGCATATGGATGTAATTAAACACAAACTTTTTAAAAATATATGAATATGTTTTATGTTTGGCAGCATATTGGCATTACAAATGGAGGGTTTGTGTAGATTTTGTGTTTAAGAGATGGCAAAATTCTTTATTCTGGCTGGAACAAAAGAGATCTCTTCCACCTTGTAGTTCATAGACCTGACAATAATGTCAGTGTGTGTATGTAGAAATAAATAATGTTATTTCCAACAAACTAGTGCATTTCATATTAAGGCTTCTGTAATTTCTGTAGATTGTCACGAGTTTACTCTGTGACTGCTCTGCAAGACTTGTCTTCATAGCTGTAGTCATTGGAATGAAAAATTACTACCAAAAAATATTCATTGTGTAAGAAACAGCTAAAACACTTACTGTCAGTCCTTAGTCATTTGTTTCCCATCAGTAACTGCTGATATGTTTTGACTTGTGTTGAACCTTATATTAGTGCAAATTTCTTGTCACAGCTGCTTGCAAAGTAAAGCTGAACTACTCAGTCTGTGTTGTAGTGGGGGTTGCTGGAGTCTGTTCTGTGTTGGATGGGAGGCTGAGATGTGCATGGTTTTGAGTGGATTTTTCTGAAGAGATCAATGGAAATGGGAAACAGGAAAGATATTTGTTGTTGCAAAGGCTCCAGTGCTGGAAGTAGAATATAACTGTTGGTGTATTCTTAGGCACAAAATACATAATAGACTGTTATTAATAGAACAAGATTCAAAATATTTAAATGAGTTGAATAGAGTATAAAAAATTTCATAAACTTATGTTCTTCTTTTTGTGTGGTCAGGCTTTTTTTGTTGGGGTTGGGGTTGTTGGTTTTTTTTTTGGACAAACTTTTCTAGTTGACTGTCTACCAGAAGGAAGGATCTGGACATGCTTATTGAGTCAAACCAATTCTTCTCTTCCCACTGCAATGTCTTTCCATTTTGCCTGCTTCATGTAATATTCATTTACCTTGTTTTAGCATTGCAGGCTAAGTCAAAGAAACAGCTTCCTTAATCTGGTGCTTCAAACCTGCAAGATCTTTTTCTGCCTCTGTAGTGTGTCCCAGTAGATGTCACTTCCTTTTGTTACCAGAATGTGTGTTGTCACAGCAAGCATTTGTGTATGTTACCAAGTTTTGCCACTCTGATATACCTCACTTGCATGGATGTAAGCACATTAGTATAAAGGGACTATACCCTATTATGTTTTAGAAACAGAATACTGTTTTGATACAAACTCTGTACTGTAGAGCTTTTGCTGGTATAAACTATAACAATTCACAAGCAAACAACATAATTCCATTACCACCCCTCCCACCCCAGCTCTTTCATTACACAATGAAGCCTATTGTAAGGGTGTATCAGCCATAAATGTTTCTTTTGTTTCAGCTGTAGATGAGAGAAGGGGAGAATAAACTTTTTCATTTTTTTGAAAACTTACAAGTGCTTAAGGAGCTTTTAAATCTATTAAACTTTTTCTAAGTGTAAGGATGTGTTTTGGATAAAAATCAGTTGAGTCTGCCAAGCACAGAGCTGCACTTAATTATATGTGAAGTAAGATTTTGGTATTTTTATTAATGGAACATCCACATTTGCTTTGGAATTGTTAATCACCAGAAATGTCAAAGTATCATCATTATGGATGGGAATATGTTACTGAGAATCAAAATTTTCAGGACTGTTTGGAAAATTAGTATATTCTCAGAGTGAAATGCATGAATCTTTTAAGCTGGAGTTAATTGGCTTTATCCATGTTTCTTGAACAGGAGGATGATGACTATTTTTCATGAGATGAAGCACTTAGTATGCAGTGTTTCTCTAGCTACTGTTTAACCCTTTAATGTGCCTTATGCAGTGATTTTTTTTTTCCATTTTATAAGGGCACAGACCATGTGTTCAGGCAAAATTTTTCATGTTTGTAGGTATCTGCTATGCAGGTGCTGTCATGCTGCCACCTCTTGTGAACCCAGATGTGGCTGAAAGGGGAACTTGTATGGGTCTCACTTAGCAGATACATCCAGCTTCTTCTAAGAGCAGGGATGTTGAAGAAGGGGAGAAAATGAACAGATGCTGAAATTATTACTGCATCTTATTGGCGCAGTGCTCTTAACTGGCTGGACTTCTTGGTGTATTTTTTTCCCCTTCTGAAAGCTCTTGTGAGTTTTTTGGCTGTGTCATTAAATTCTGATGTGAGCAGAGATGAACAAACCTTAGTCAGAATGTAACAGTAAGGAGGAAGTTCAGGGCTTTGAGTGTTTTACTGTAAATGGTATGATTTACTAGTAAAAAAAAGGAAAATTCAAGTGTTTGTGATGAAATATAACTGAAATGCAAAAAATACATTAACTCTGACACTTTTCTTGTTTAAAATATTGGAGGATGTTAAATGTATGGTATTTCATGGCTTTATTGAAAAGCAAAACACTTTTTAGAGCATATTATTCACTAGAATATAGCCTTATTTGCAAACCTCTGCTTTCTCACTGGGCAGTTGTTTGGAGACTTTATTTTGAAAAATATATTCCACTGTGCGCAGTTGATATGAGTTCACCTTAGCGTACACTTATTTTGTGATTAGATACATCAGCACTGATAGTAGTATCAGACTTGTAAGTAATGTCATTCTCTCCTTACTTGCAGGATGCTGGAATTTGGTATTTGTTCCACAGGGTTGCTACAGGAGATTCTCATAGTTTAGCCGTTGAAACCAAGTCAGAGCTTACACCCCTAGGAATCTTCTATAACAACAGGGTTCATTCTAATTTTAAGGTAATGTATTATCTCATTTACAAAAAAATGAAGTTCTTTATTTGTAACTGTTCTTTATTAGGACTTGTCTGTTTATATTTCAAGCTGGTCATGTGATAGATTCATGCTGTGTTTGAACTGCATTATTCCATCTAGGTATTGTAGAACGGTGTGGAATCAGTATGTGTATAGTTTCTTGCCACATTTCAAGTATTCACTGTGTTTAATATCCTCATAAGGCACAAACAAAATCCATTAATACTTCTAATGAAATACATTTTCTCAGAAGTAACATTTCAGATGCTCTTCTCTTACTGATGGCATTGTTTTCTGCTCTGAAGAAGGCTGACCCTTGAAGCATCAAAGTTTATTACAGTTTTGATTAATCTCATAGCTTCCTGGAATAGTTTTTCTATTTCCTATTTTTTCTGGTTTTCCTGAGTGTCCAGTATACAGTAGCTCAGGTGTTTGCATATGGTGGCACAGTCTCTGACTAGAAATTAAACTTCCAGGTTGCCTTCAGGAGCCCAGCCATTGGCAACAGTTTTTTGTTAGACAGTTCTCAGCCTAGGTACAGGCATTCAGTAATACTTTATTAATGTGACTTTAATGTCTTTTCCACATTCACCTGACTGATGTTAAAATCCTTAAATTAATGATTTCATTTGGAATCTAGCTCCTCTGTGTGTGTATGTCTGTGTAAATGTGTGTGTGTGTACATATATATATATATGTATATATATGTGTGTACATATATATATGTATATATATCTCTGACATTTACAAAGCTACCTAAAGTTAAATATTTATTTGTGTTTGAAGTTTACTTTAAAAAGTTCAGAATCGCTACTGGAGTTTTTTTTACAAAGTGAAACTGATTTTACTTGACAGTTGGGCATCTTGGATACCAATAAATGATGCACCGTTTTATAGAAGTTATGTTAAAGGTGTGTTTGGGACTGTTGGGTGTTTGTTCAGACTAGAATTAAAATATACTGGATACAAAAGTGCGTTGTAAAGAAAAAAGTGTTGCAACTGTATGACTCGTATTATCTTTAAACAAGGGTAGCAGTTTGTGTGCTAAAATTCCATGTTAAAAGAGCAAACTCCACTAGCAGGTCTGGGGATCTGCTCGTATAGGAGCACTCACTTGTAATCATAATTATAATTTAGATCAGAGGTGAAAGTACTTACAAGTATATGTGTATGTAATTCAAATTAAATAACACAGATGCTTCCTTCTGCTTCTATTTTCTCGAGAAAATTATTTCATAGTGGGTTATTGAGTTTCAACTTGATGATTGCTTTGGAAAAAAACAGCTTCAGTGGTGAAGATAGTTTAGCTTTAAAGTGAAATACAAAGCATTTTTCGCAGTGCTTTTTTTTTTTTTCCATTTGTGAGGATATTTTAAATTCACCACAAGACTGGCTTCCAGATTTTCCAGAACAGCATCTGGAAATAAGTGTAAAACCTCAAATAGTTAGATGTTGTGAAAGAAATCTGAAATGAACTTTAATGATTTTCCGTTACTTTTTTTTTTTTTAATCCCAGGCAGTTCTTTTCCTCTGCCCAAGTTAGCACAGACTGATGCTCTTTTTCCCTTTGACAACATGTCAGTTAAGGGCAAACTGCAAAATCTGAGGGTTTCTAATATGCATATTGAAAGCAATGTAAAGTTGAAATTTTAGAAATTTAATGTTTACCTTTAGTTTTGGATGGTATGAATTTTCTTCTTTGCTTGTTTCAGGCTGGTTTGTTCATTGATAAGGGTGTTAAGACAACTAATGCTAGTGCTGATGATCCCAGAGAATATCTTTGTTTGGACAACAATGCAAGGTAAAGGATGTTGTCTTTCACGATAGTGATAAATGGCAAAGTTCTGAGATTGCTCTTATATTCATGTGAGAATATTTTTAAAACAATGCAATTACTTATAAATAATAACCAGACAATAAGTTGATATATATTCTTTTCCCTCATTTGTTTGTCTGTTTTGGGAACAACAGAGCGTGGTGTGCCTTAAAGGAGTTAGCTGTTTCTTCTGAGCCCTTGTTCAGGGTAGTTTTGAGTCTCTTAGAAGACATTTTTTTAAACATGCTCTACTGTCATGCTTAAAGTATTTTCTAGAATTGCTGTTAAAAGTAAAGTCTTACTTTAAGATCTGTTCTTCTAATTTATTACTCAGTTTTAAATAATTGTTAGAAAAAGGCTTAATAGAGCCAGGTAATAAATCCATTTGCCTTTCCTACTGCTGGATGCTTCCCGCTGTACCTTCCCGACTTGGAGGTCATAGCTCAGTAATACAGTTTTACTGAAGGCTATTTGCAGAGAGTACTATCAACTAGATTTTCTTCAGTTTACAAACTGTGAGAAAATAATGGAGAGTCTAAGAAAATTCAAGGTTATACTGTGCCGGGTTAATCTTGTCCTGAACTTCAAATAAAGTAGCCTGGGATAGTAGTCAAATGACAATACTGGATAGCTGTATCCATCAACATGTTACTGTGACAACTAAGCATTAAGACTGAAAATATAGTTAATGAGATTATCTTTAATTGACCTGTGTTTAAGATGAGGATAGTTAAATGATAGTTACAGATGCAGAGAGGGAGGTTCCCAATTTTGGTGATACTCAGTACTTCATGATTTGGAAATTAACTTGCTAGTTTGAAGTTTTGACAGAAAGCCCATATAACTCTTGTGGATTACCTCAGTCATACCAGGTAGTCAAGGGGAACAAAATGCCCTGTGGGAACTTGTAGTGTGTTGACAGGGCGTCAACAGAGGATGTGAGAAACTCTGTGCATGAGATCGGGTTCGTGTTTCACAGCAGCTGAAGAAGTAATGGGGCATCTGTAACTACATGAGGCCACTAATCATTGTACAAGGGACCAAACTGGAGGGGTTTAAACAGTAATTGAGGACCCTGAGACTGTCAAAAACAAACATTCACCTGTTCTCCCCTTCCTCTCCTGGAAGGGGCAGGACAGATCTAAATTAGAGTACAAGGTGATCAAGATAAGGGCCATTTTACCTTTACTGGCTCAAAATGCATTTTTGTAATATCTTTTTTGATGCATTACTTCTTCTCTGGGAGTTTAGGGAAAATCAAGTGAAATCTTCCGCCAGTCTTTAATCAAGCTGTTTCTTCTTGTCTAAAATATATTCCAGCCATAACTTACCATACAAGACCATCTTGGTAGAAATTCGGAGTGTCTGGGTTGGAACAGAAAAATATCGTAGGTGTGCTGAAAGAAGGAGCACTCCTCAAATCAGAAGAATTTGAAAGATTTGAAGGAACCATTAGACAAACCCCCAGGGTTGCTTTGGTTTTTTTGTTTTGGTTTTGGTTTTTTTTTTGTATAGTACATGTTAGCTCTGTGTATTCTTTCAAGGAGCTTTAATTCCCTTTCCTCCTCCATCTAACTTTCACATTAATGCTGGGAGGGAAGTACTTTGGGGAGGGCAAAAGGAAAAGCAAAGTGATAAAAAGATGCAGCTAGAGAAATGTAGGGAGATTGAGCAAGAGGCTGTGAAAGTTACTGGAAAAGAGAAGTTTTAATTTCCTGCTTCATTGTACCCCAAAGACATTTTTCTAGAAATAGAGAGCTAGAGATGCACCTGGTTTGGGCTTCTGTCATTCCAAACATGAAGCAGAGTGGATTTTGCCCACCAGATGAGCATGAGTGTTTATCTTTCAGGCTCTTTGAGCCCAATGTATATGACACATGTAAAACAAACAGTATTGTTTTAATATATAAATATTTATTTATATAATTATTTTATATATAAAAACTTGTTTAAGTTTTTATCTGTTCCAGGTTTCGACCTCATCAAGATGCAGATCCTGAAAAGCCCCGAGTTGCTGCCCTGATTGACAGATTAATCTCTTTCAAAAATAATGATCATGGGGCCTGGGTCAGGGGAGGGGATGTCCTCATTCAAAACTCTGGGTAGGTATCCTGAAGCAAACAGTTGCATGTTGTTAAGAAATTTGCCCTGAAGCTTTGTTTATGAAAGTGCGTTACAACAGGGCCATAAGAGAAGGTTGATGCTTAACTCAAGGAACTTCTCAATATCTTGGAAGTACTTTCACACCATCCCACTATGTTAAATAGAACAAGTTTTTGTGTGATCAGATAAGAACCTGCCCTAAACAGCAAAAAGAAACTATGTAATAAAAAGAAATCTAAAAGTTGGTAAAGACAGTAAATTTATACAGAAGTACCTATGATTTCCCTGATGCTCTCATGTTCCTGCTTAAGTTATATAGAAAATTACTTGGGTTTTTTTTAACAGCAACTTTTTAATAGGATTTATTAAGTATGTGGTGGTTCTGAATTTCATTATGTTGTGGTTTAAAGGCCAGCTGGCAATAGCACCATGCAGCTATTTGCTCACCCCTCCCCCTGGTGGGATGGGGAGGAGAATAGGAGGAACAAAAGGTGTAACCTCGTAAGTTGAGATAAGGACAGGTTTTATAGTATAACACAAGAAAAGAGAAGATAATAATAATAACAGTACTACTAATGAGAATATATGTGTATGTTGAGTGATGCACAATGCAATTGATCACCGCCCAGAACCTTGATGTTTCCAAGCCACCTCCCCTGGCTAGCTCCCCAAGTTATATACTGAGCATGAAGTCAGCATGGTATCAAATATCCCCTTGGCTTGTCAGCTACTGTGGTTGTGCCCCCTTCCCAGCTTCTTGTGAAAATTAACCCTGTCCCCGCTGAACCCAGGACACATTAATAGAAAAATTCAGGCTTTCTTCAGTGCATAGCAGGATGTGGTCTTACAGTAGCTTACTGTAGGATAATTCTGAAAACATGACTGAAGCTTTAAACTTTCTTTTAGGTTTGCAGACAATGGAATAGGTTTGACATTTGCTAGGTAAGTACTTTATGCCAATCAGTTCTGGGTTTTCTTGCCTGTAAGCTTGAAAAATATACATGCGTCTATTAAAATTAATAGGTATACTTTCATAAGGCTATAGTTTCATTTTTGGGCCTGGTTCTGCTTCCGGTGATGTGGATGATGCTATAAAGGCTGTAAACTGACATAGCTGCCAAAGCGTGTAGTTTAATTCAACCTGTGCTTGTTTACATAACAACTTGCTGCCCCTTCACCAGAAGGGTTGTGTTTACCCACATATTTTTGGTGTTGTATGATTCCTTAGACAGTTTTGGCTTTCCTCATGAACAGCTGAAAGTAAGTAATTGAAAAGAAAGGGGCTGAGCATTTAGAGGGGACAGAGTCTCTTTCTAATAAAAAAGAATCAAGTAACTTAGGTAGCAAGTCAAAATTGCTGCCATTATGACAAACAGGTTATAGGATTGCAAAAGTGGGCTGTAAAAGAATGAGTGCTGCACTGCAAAGAGAGATAAAACAACAAATTTAACCGTTAGCCGTATTATAGGATATGTATTGTAAATGAAGTCTAGACTGCTTTACTTTAGGAGGTCTGTTACAGGAGTAAAAGTAGGACTATGCCTTGGTGCGTTCATCTGCTGGAGGAGAGTTGACTAAAAGCTTATCTCTGACGTTGCTTTGATAGTGATGGGAGCTTCCCAAATGATGAAGGTGCCAGCCAGGAGGTATCTGAGTCACTCTTCATAGGAGAGAGCAAGAATTATGGGTTTCCAGGCGGTCAAAATAAATATGCAGGAACTGGAGGAATAGACAACAAGGCACGCACACTGCCTAGAAATCGGTAAGTATGTTACCGTTGAAGGAAGTAGAAGTGATAAAAGAAATGTTTTCTGTATCAGATGTAAACACACCCTTCTTGCTTGAACTCTGAGAGATTAGGGCTCAATTGAAGGTGATGCTCTCTTTTTCTTTTTAACACTTTGTGTGTAACTGTGCCACTCTCACCTTTTTACTGAGTCAGTTTTCCTCTGATGCTAGCAGAGGGTTGCTTTTCTGTAGCAATTTGTTATCCTACTTCAGCAAAACCTTAGTCTTAAACAACATTTGCGCCTGAAAGAAACTAAGAAAAAGCTTCCAGGTAAAAGGATAACAGGGGTCAGTTTAGGACTAGAGACCAGTCTGTCTGAGACAAATCGCAGCCTGTGGCCATGATCCTTTTGTTTTGTCTCTGGCTTGCTGTTATGCTTGTTTAACATAGTGCCAAGTCCTACCTTTGCCACAGCATAGGAAAGAAAAGTGAGGTAGGTTGAGGCTACACTGTTTCTTTGCTACTTAGCCATTTAGAGGGAAGATGTTAATGTAGCAGTGATATGAGGTATTTGCTCTAGTTGAGCAGAATCGCAGAACAGTTGAGGTTGGAAGGGACCTTTTGAGGTCAACTTGTCCTACTCCCCTGTTCAAGCAGGGCCACCTAGAGCTGGTTCTCCAGGACCATGTTCAGGCAGCTTTTGAGTATCTCCATGGATGGAGACTCCACAGCCTCCCTAGGTAACTTGTGACAGTGCTCAGTCACCCTCACAGTGAAAAATTTTCTCCTAATGTACAGGAAAACCTGTTTTTCAGCTTGTGCCTCTTGCTTCTGGTCCTTCTGGGCACCATTGGAAAGAGCCTGGCTCTGTCTTCTTTCCACCCTCCATTCAGAGATCGTTGCACACTAATGAGATTTCCGCCTGAGCCTTCTCTGCTTGAGGCTGAACAGTCTGAGGTCTCCCAATGTTTCCTCCTATCGCAGATGCTCCAGTTGTGTAATCATGATTGTGGCCCTTTGTTGGATTCTCTCCAGTAGCTCCATGTCTGTCTTGTACTGGAGAGAAGCGCTCTAGGTGTGGCTTCTCCAATGCTGAGTGGATGGGAAAGATCTCCTCCCTTGATCTGTTGGTAACATTCCTCTCAGTGCAGTCCAGGATACCATTTGCCTCTTTGTGGCAATGGCACTTTGTTGACTTATGATCAGCTTGGTTTCCATCAGGACCCATAGGTCCTTTTCACTGCCACATAGGGTTGTTCCTCTCTAGGTGCAGGACTTTGCACTTCCCCACATTGAATTTTGTGAGGTTCCCATCTGCCCATTTCTCCATCATGTCAAGGTCTATCTGGATGGCAGCACGACCCTCTGGTGTATCAGCTGCTCCTCGCAGTTCTGTGACCTTTGCAAACTTGCTGAGACTATACTCAGCCCTATCAACCAGCTCACTAATGAAGATGTTGAGCAGGATTGGACCCAATATTGACCCCTGGGGTGCACCACTAGTTACTGGCCTCCAACTAGACTTCACGACACCACCCTCTTGATCCAACCATTCAGCTAGTTTTCAGTCCTCTCCTCTAGCCCATACTTCATAAGGATCTTATGGGATACAGTGTCAAGCCTTACTGAAGCTTGGATAGACCATGTCCACTGCTCTCCCCTCGGCTACCAGGCCAGTCATTTCATCACAGAAGTGTATCAAGTTGGTCAAACATGACTGCTTCTTGGTCAAGCCATGCTGATTGCTCCTGATTACTTTCTTGTCCTTCATGTGCCTTGAAGTGGTTTCCAGGATTAGCTGCTCTAACACTTAGGGATCAAGCAGGGGTTACCAGCCTGCAATTCACTGGATGTTCCTTCTTGAAGTTAGAATGACACATGCTTTCCTCCAGTCTACGGGCACTTCTCCCAGTTGCCATGGTAAATCAAAGAGCAGATGGTATCATTCTTCTGCTGTACTTCTCATGTTGGGAAAGGGGCACATTTGCGAGTGGACAGTGATAGCTCTTCTAACAGGAAAATTCAAAAGAGTGGGGGATTTTTTTGACTCATTAGGTACATCCACAAACAAGAGTTCCCTTACGAAGATCTAACCTGCAACTCATACTTTTAATGTTGCTTTCTTAATTCCCCTGAGGGGAAATGTATTTGACACAGATTCAGTCTTCTCATGAGGTTTTTTACAGGATGCTATAAATATTTGTTTGCATTAACAGGACATTTCCGATCAGAGGCTTTCAAATTTATGATGGACCTATTCACCTTACCAAGTGCACATTCAAAAACTTTGTGCCAACTCCAGACAGATTTACCAGTGCAATTGGATTCTTGATGAAAAATCCATGGCAGATGACACCAAAAAACAACATTTCTCTTGTGAAGTTTGGTCCAAATGTAAGTTTATTAGAGGTTTTATTTTATTCTTCAAAATGGCTTTCTTTTCTTCTTGTTGTATTTAAAAGAAATGTTCAAGGCCCCTAGGTTGTCTTTTCCATAGGTCCCTCCTCCAGAGTTTCTCTCTTGTATGGAAGTCACCTGAGGTGTATACTTTGTCTTTTGAGCAAAAAATAATACTAAGGGAGTTGTAGGATATGTTGCAGTAATTATGTTTCATGGCTAATGGTAAAGCTGAAAGGAGGTTTTTTTAAGGTTTGGTATGTCCTTAGTAATGAATTTTCAGTTGCAAATATTAACAATGTTCAGAAGCAAGAGCTGGCCTAAACCTATTACTAAAAATCAGCATGTCTGTTTTGCAAGATTCCACTGCTCTTGCCATAAGGCTTTTAATCAGCTTTGTCAAATTCCTGTGTTTCTGCAGGTGTGCAAGTGTTAATCTGTGCTTTTTTTTAGTCCCCCCTTTTGTCTGGGAGGGGGGAAAATATTTTAATTGTTGTTGCCAGGTGTCTTTGAAAGCCTTCTTTGGAAAACCTGGTCCCTGGTTTGAAGAAGGAGATCTGGATGGTGACAAGAACTCAATATTCCATGATCTAGATGGTTCAGTGACTGACTACAAGGATACGTATGTGGGCAGAATGGATAACTACTTGATTCAACACCCTAAATGCATTAATGTTACAGAATGGAGTGGAGTGGTTTGCAGTGGGACCTATGCACAGGCTAGTATTCTTGTAGCTTTCTGTTTGGGGCAAATCTACAATATGAACCACTTGTGGGGACAGGGGAAGTGTAAGAGCTACAAAATTACCCATCTTTAGAATTAAAAATTCTTTATGTTTTAAAAATACTTTCATGCATATTACACTTTTCAGCCAGTTGGGTATATTGTGTTCCCTTCAGCACGCAAACTGGGAGTACAATATTAAGTACTGCATGGTAAAACTAAATGTGTATGCATGTCAGGAGTTCTGTTGCAGCCCTATCTGCTAAAACATTTTTGTATTGGAGGTGTCTTTTCCCACTGGAGTTCTCTCTGTCTTTTTTTTCACTGTGTGGGTTTTAAGGGGCTTTTTATTTTTTTTAAATTGAGATGTTAAATATCACCTTCTGAATACAAATCTCACATAGGTTTGATTCCTATTCTGGTTCCTGTTCTGTATGAGTTTGGCCAAGCACCATAGCTCATTCTAGATCTATTCTTTTCTCCTCTCTCCCTTTTTTGTTCTGTCTGTAAAATGGGAAAAGTCTTCAATACTTTTTCACATAGGGCTGTTCTTCAGGAGATATTTGTGTACTGCATGACTCAGAATATTTTTGGCTAACAAAATACTGATTATTCTAAAGTATTTCATTTCCTTTGCACAGTGTTCAAATCCTTCCTCTTTCTTTTCATCCTCCTTAATATTATATAGCTTTATGTCCAAACCTGGAATGGACAGAATCTTTCCATGACTATCGTACGAGATGAGTACCCAGCCAATCCCATGGTTCTTCGAGGTATTAATCAGAGAGCTGTCTTTCAACAATACCAGCCAGTAGTGATGCTCCAAAAGGGCTACACAATACATTGGAATGGAAAAGCCCCGAACGTTTCTTATCTTTATCTCATTAACTTCAACAAGTATGTTTACTTTCTTTGATGTCATTGATCCATAAGGCAGAACTGAAGTAATGTCCTTCAGAATTAGCATGCATGAGCATTTGCAACCATCAGTAATACTGGATCTTGGGTTGTGTTTTTTCATCATTATAAATACTAAAGCATGAAAAGCAAGAGATTAAGAAGTAGACCTGCACCTGAAGTTAAGCTTTTGTCCCATACGGTGTCTTTAAGGAAAATCTTTTGGAGAAGAAAACGTGCAAATAGTGAAGTTGAGCAGAATTGGAGTTGAATAGTTTATCAGACTTTATTTTGTTGTCAGACAAACTTTTGAAATGTCTAAAGTATAAAATCAAATATATCCTGAGAGTATAAAAGTTACTATAGCATGTAATGACACACTGTGTGGAGATGGGAAGAGAGATTTTTCTGCTTGAAGTTTTGGGACCTTTTTGTGTTCTTGTTACTTATTTTTTGTGTGATCTGTTTGCTGTGTATTATTAACTAACTGTTCCTGCTCTTAATCATGCATTTTATTTTGTTTTCAGGAATGACTGGATTCGTGTTGGCCTTTGTTATCAACCAAATACAGATTTTGTTATAGTATTGGAAACCTTTCAAAGGCGGTCATCTGCTCTGTCAAGCAAGGTAGAGCGCTACATGCCTGTGTCTTCAATGATGGAGCTTGAACAGAATCAATCAGACAAGAAGTTTTATTTTGACAACAGTACTGGGTAACTCCTTGTAACTTAACCCTGTTGGAAGATGTTGTTTAACATAAAAATGTCCAGTTTAATAATGTTAAAAGCAACTGATTGAGATACCTGCATTCAAGAAAAGCTGTTGCAAGGGAGCCCAAAGCCTATTTGAAAGAATACTTCATGTGACTTTGAATCTCCAAAATACAGTGGTTGTCATTGAAATATTTTTCCAAGAGCAACACAGCTGCCACAGATATTTCCTACCCCATGCCTGGGGAAAATGTGGTATCTGGTATGCTGCAGAGCAGTGACTTTCAGGAAGTAACTTTTAAGTCTTCAGAGAAAATTTGTGCCTTCTTGTTAAACTGAAGATTCTAGAAATTTCTAAGGTTTCTATTCCAAGAACATTTTAAGAATGTGTTTCTGAAAATCCTAATCTGTTTTCAGCCTTCTCAAAAGTACTTAAAAGTCCTAGTCTCTCTTTCAAAAGTATTTCTGACAGAGGTCACTGTGAACCTTCTGAGAGGTTTAAGATATGGTCAACTTTCAGTAAAATAAGCCCTACTTTCATCACTTGTATGTTTTGCAAATGTTGATCTTTAATTTATAATTAGTTCTCTTTATTTTATTCCCCTGTCTCCTTCTTTGTCTGTGTGTAGTAAATATGTGGATGAAAGTGGCTTTTGAAGAGACATCTATGTTTCTTTTGTCTAGGAGATACAGTGGTAACAGTTAAATATATAATAGACGAATTACTGGTCTCTGTGCACTGTGAACATTGATGACCATTAATTAACTCCTAAATTGCATTTATGGGCATTTGCAACAGTACAATTACATTGTCCAGTGCTGGTGGGTGAAGTTGAATAGCCAAACAGTTACTGCTGGGTATCTGCAAAGATCTGTGATCAAAGAAAACATTTATTCTCTGCAGTTTGATTTGTGTTTCCTGCAAGCCACTTGTTTGAAGAGTGGCTGTTCTTTTCAAAGCATATGCATTCATAATGATGTCTCCTTTAATTGCTGGGAATTTCAGATATGTCATTAGAGACTTCCTAAGTCTAGTAAACTGTAAATATTTTTTTAAAATTTGAACAATGGTGTAGAAGTGAATACTGTAGTTTTTTCTGCTTCTGAAAATCATTAAACATAGCTGTTAAGGTTTAACATAAATATCTGTCTTTCCAGCAACTGATCTAGATTCTTTTTCCCCATTTTGTGCAGATTACTGTTTTTATTTCTTCAAGCCAAATATAATAGGGATGGTCACAGTTATTGCTCATCTCAGGGATGTGAAAGGATCAAGATTGTGACCAAAGATTCAGCAAAAGGGATCAGTAACTGCATGGCAAAAGCTTACCCAAAGTACTACCAAGAGCCAACTGTCATAAAGCGGATGCCGGTAAAAACTACAGTACCATGTACAAAATGCGGCACAACTCAGGTAAAATAAAATAAGAGGAAAAACTTTAATGAACTGTATAGTTGATGTTGCTGTCTGCTTGCTTTAAGGCAGAATTTCAGCCTTTTAGCACAGAATACTGCATCACAATATTCTGATATATTTATACATATATGTCAATATTCTGTATCAGAATACCACCTTGTGATGGTTAATCATCTATACGGTAGAAGGTGGGGAGTCGCTTGTAGCAGAAAGGTTTCAGTTTTTTCTTTGAAAAATACTGCTTCACCTCTCACTCAGAGTGCTATGGAGGAGGGGCATAGGTAGATCTGATGTCTTGTGCTGCGGTAGGGACTGTAATCCATGTAGGATGGCTTTGCTAGGGAGATCTATGTGCTGTTGGCTAACCTTCTCTCTTTTTTCGGGATCTTTACTTGTTGGCATGAACTTGAAGTTACATTATCCATTTTAGCTACACAAGCTGAGAAAAAATACTGAAAGTAAGGAATAAAATGGGTTAGTCTATACATTGTGATATTTATTAGCATTGCTAGTACTATAAATAACACCTCTGACAAATGGATTTGCTTTGGAGCATGGGCGGTCTGTTGTAAGTTGTCTGGCATGATAAAGTGTTGAAGACACATGGATTATGTGTACTTAATGTGTTTCGTTTGATATCCAGATGGTATTCACCAGCGATCCTCACAAAAACTACCTCCTTGTGCAGATTAATTCATCTGGTAAAAAAGAGTTAAGCAGAGGTCAGCAAGCATTTATTTCTGTAAGTATTCCTTATAGAACTCTTCTATCTTTCTTTTTATCAGTTTGTATTACAGCAGTTGTACAGCTCTACAAAATGCTGACCTCACATTTCTTCACTTGAATGAAAAGTGTTGGTTGATAGTTTAAAAGCCAAACAGTCAAAAAGCTGATGTTTTAACCTCAGAAAATCAGGCTCCAAAGCTCCATTTTGTATTCAAATTCTTTCCTGATGGAGAGAAAATTGTACCAGTAAGGGAGAGTTTAAAAAGAAAAGGGCAACAAAGCTGGTGAAGGGTCTGGAGCAAAGGTCTTACAAGGAGCGGCTGAGGGAGCTGGGGTTGTTTACTCTAGAGAAGAGGAGGCTGAGAGGAGACCTTATCACTCTCTACAAATACCTGAAAGGAGGGTGTAGTGAGGTGGGTTCTGGCCTCTTCTCTAAAGTAACAAGTGATAGCACAAGAGGAAACGGCCTCAAGTTGCACCTGGGGAGGTTTAGGCTAGATATTGGAAAAAATTTCTTCACTGAAAGAGTGATCAGGCGTTGGACCAGGCTGCCCAGGGAAGTGGTGGAGTCACCATCCCTGGAGGTGTTCAAGAAACATGTAGATGTGGTGCTTAGGGACATGGTTTAGTGAGTTAGGTGGTGTGGGTTGACGGTTGGACTTGATGATCTTTGAGGTCTTTTCCAACCTTAATGATTCTATGATTCTATGAAAACTGGGTGGATATACACTTATGGATGGCTGCTTTTGAAAAACAAAAAAAAAAGCCCCCCAAACCCAAATTTGTTTGTTAAATAACGTGTTAGTTAAATCTGTGTTGTTGAAATTGTTTTTGTGCTAATTTTGTGAAATTAGTGAGTTAATAGGATGAGTCATTCAAGTCATTAAGCTTTGCTAAACTCATTTAAAATGGCAGTTACTAAAGAATACTTAGAGATTTCTGTATTTGTTCTGGTGCAGCCCTGATAATGCTTGTGAAGTGATATTGTATTAAAAGCAGTTTACTTTGACTTTTCTATTTGGATGCTGAAGGAGACTTGCATGTGATGCTGAAATAGCATTTGCAGACATCCTCACAGCCCAAAGCTTAAAGTCTATATGCAGCTTATATTCTGCAATGTCACTGCGCTAGATTGGTTGAACTAGTAAAACTCTCAAGTTTGGACAGGCAAATGGCACCTTAGTGGTTGCAGACTTCTACAGGAATCTGTGTGCTCTATACCAAGCAGGAAGAGTACTGTG
Source organism: Pterocles orientalis (assembly GCA_011057875.1). Classification (NCBI taxonomy): domain Eukaryota; kingdom Metazoa; phylum Chordata; class Aves; order Pterocliformes; family Pteroclidae; genus Pterocles; species Pterocles orientalis. The sequence continues at coordinate 987,279 of WKFP01015551.1, read as the reverse complement.
GGAAGAAACTGGGCTGGAACTGGGCTGCTGCAGAGACAGAGTAACTGTACTATTGCAAATGCGTCCAGGTGGTTCAGTATCTGAATTTTAGCTTCCAGAAGTAGGAGCAATGACTGAGGCAGATAGCAGGTCCCCTGAAATGTATGATCTCCCTGTAGAAGCCAGGGGTGAAGGCTCCCATGCAATTTCAGAATTCTCAGTGAAAGCCTCCCTTCAAGCAGGAAAATAAAGAGGTGCTAGGGAGAAGCAAGTATTTGCAAGGAATTCAGTACACCACTGTGTCTAAACTGGATGAAGATTAGCACTGAGTGCAGTAAAATAACTGTTGAATTCATTTTAACTTTAAGAAACAAAGAAAAAGTTCTTTTCTTTTTGTCTTCCCATTCAGGTCAATGACACTATGTTTTCCTTCAAGGATAACGGTATACTTATTGTTGTAGTTGATGCCTGCATGGGCACGGTGTTGGGAAATAAATTATTTTCTGGAGTAGACGTTAAGCTTGTAGGTGGATATTTAAAATATGGAATTCCACAAAGGTATGTGTAATGACCACTTATTTCCAGTATGTCTTGTAAGCTCCCTAACAAGGATTTAGTTAATGACATCTATACAGGAGCACTGAAAGTAAGCAAAAAGATGTTTCTAAGTTGAGGGGAAAGGAGAAACATAGGAGCATTTTAACAGACAATTTAGCTGTATTTGAGAAAACAGAGCAACTCAAATTTTGAATGCTCACAGTTTTCCAGGGTAGCTTGTCTTTGACCTCAAAAAAATTTTTTTTTTTAACTAAACATCATGTATTAACACTTCTTTGCTTAAAACAAGAATAACTGACTGCTTAATAAGGTCAGTTAAGGACACTGACAAGAACTGTGTAACAAGATATCGTACTGTTATCTCCCTATCTAGAGAAAGAAAGTTAGTGTCAGAAAAATGAGCATTCTAATATTCTAATTTTTTGGATCAATATCTAAACTTGATTTTTGTTGATACAAAATATTGTACTGGATTTAAATGATACTTTCCAGCTTTTGAAGTTAAATGTAAAAGCCAGTGTAAAAAAAAAAAAAAATTCTAGATACTGCTTTCAGAGAAGGTTGACTATTTCCATGTCACAAAATGACATCACATGAGTACTCTAAAGCAAGTGAACTATGAGGCCAGTTAGCTGTGAAAGCATGTAGCAGAATATTAAGAAAACTTTGTTATTTATAATGTGTTCTCTCTGCACCATTTCTGCTGCAGGTCTATCGTCCTACTGAGCACAAGAGGTGATGTAGCAATTCCTAATAACTTATCAGAAGCCTTAATGTCCCTGGGGACAGCCAAACCACCTTATCTTCAGAGCAACGGTTGGTGGAAATTTTGCACGTTTCTTTGACGCCACCCTGGTCTGTGTGTTTATGTTGGCATGGTGGTTTTCTCACGGGGTGTGTGAAAAGGATGCAGCTGGCGGACGAGGGTTGCCAGTTTGCACTGGTGTGGGCTGCTGCGTTTCAGCCCTCATTTGCGGGAGGGGGGTTGGAGGGTGGGCAGCCCTTCAGCAGATGAGTAGAAAACCCTTCCTGCGGCCCCAAAAGGCATTGTGTGAAGCTTATTTGAAGAAGAGAAGAGACTAGTAGTTCTTTGTGCCTGTGGATTACAGGAAAAGAGCCCCAGGCTTTTTCACAAAGCCTGTGTTTTGTGTCTCACCCAGCGAATCTATTTCTGAACAATCTCCTGTGCCAGGCTATTATTTCCTGTTCTAAAAAATTTGAAGGTAGAGATTAGATGGTGTTGGTGTTTTGAGGGATGATCGATTTACAGACCACATGGGGTAGCTCTCATCCGTTCAGGGCCCTGGCACAAGTCCTGCCTGAGAAAGCAGGTTTTGTAACTGTCCTGATAGTTCTGTTTCCAAATTAAGATTTTGGAATATTTAATGCTGAATATTGAAAAGAGGAAATTGTGAACCAATGTTTCCTTGTGAGATAACACGTGGAGCTGAGAGTTCATTAATGTCCTGAGTAATCTGAGGGGGAGAATTTCAGAGGAGCGTGCTGTTCCCTTCCCAGCTGCTCCTGGGTTGTGCTTGGATGGGCTTGGCTGGTTCGGTAACACTGAGCTGTTTTTGTCACAGGAAGCCTGGCCTTTCTGGGATTCAGAGGAAACTTTAAGCCATCCTGGATTAAGCTGTTTACAGGTCCTGCTGGGCATGGGCTCATTCAGATAGAAAAGTATATCCCTTTACAACTGGAAGAGTATGGCTGTGCCAGAGCAATCAAAAGCCGACGGAAAGAGCTTGAGCTTCTGAAGAAGGCTACACGATCTCATTAGAGACTAAGATGTACATAAAAGCTGGGGAAAAAAAATGTGAACTAACTTATTTTTTAATTTATGGCATTTTTAACTATATTGTTATCCAAGTAAATCATGTTATTGTCTGACATGTTTGCCAGCATTGACCGCTTGAATGCCAATCTGTGCACCTTCTAGTTGTACAAAATATTAAAGAATTTATTAGTATTTGTATAAACAGGTTTCAGAGATTTTTCAGATGTTTGTATTTACTGTAAACAAGTTCCTTCTGTTTAATACTCATTTTGTATGTAAGAGGGTGTTCATGAAAGCCTTAAATTTTTGATAACAGGTGTTGGAGTGCATCTTGGATTACTTGAAAGACTAACATTAAAGTCTCCATAAACAGCTTGAATTGGTCATTACAACTTACGCATTTTCCCTCAGCTGTTTGTTTTCCTGAGGGTTTATCTAGCAGTCAGCTCAGTTACATTCTCAGTCTGCTTTCCAAGGTGTTGACTTATGCGTGTAGCTGACTCAAGGGGTTTTAACTGCAGTAAAATTTTTGCTTTGCTGTATGAAAGATGGAGAGGAGGGATTCGAAGATCCAGCCTGGAGCTGGGTGAGGATTGTGTACCGTGCAACAGAGTTTAACAAGGCTATGTGTACCAGCATAGCATAGAGAGGATAAAATGACTACTGTTCTTTGGGGTCACTGTTTACTATTCACCCCTAGATATACAGGTGTCTGAAAGAGTTACTTCAGTAAACAGTCTGGGTACCACTTGACTTCAAGGCTCCAGCCTTGGGTACCGCTTGACTTCAGCTTTTTCTTTGAAAGCTTTTAGCCAGAAGGGCAAAGTTGAGATACTGTTATTCTCAATTTGTTATAAGACTAACTTAAGTGAGTGGAATAATCATTCAGGCATGTTATATCTTTTCCCTTAACTTTGATTCCTTTAATATACTCATGTTGCTAACTCCTATTGATTTTATATTATGTCCCTTTCATTTCTGTTGGTTTTGCTGCAATTATTTGACCTTTTCTGCAAATAGTGTGAAAATGACTTAGAAGAACTGAGGCATAGGTGCCCTTTTTCAGGATCCTAGTCTTTGAAATTAAATTTCAGAGACTGTAAAGATGCATTTCATAATAGGGTATAGTAGGTGCCATAGAGCTAAAATATAACCATAATTCTAATAAAACTGACATAATTCCTTCTTCTTGTATATTTTCTCCTGCATTCTAGCTGGTGTAATGTGTCTACCATTCAGAGATGCTTTGTGCTTTGCATTCAAAGTGGAGTGGCTGTTGGAAATGAACTAAATGCCTGTCTTCTCCAAAGAAGTTGAAAAACTGTGGGGATTTTCTTTGTGCTTTAACGGAGAGGAGGCATAGTAGCAGACTTATTATTCTGTTCAATTAAAATATGCTACCTCAGTGCTACAATTAAAATGCCTGGTCTAGTGTAGTGTCATAAGTGAGAGGGGAGGGGAAAGGAGCACAATGCAAGAAATTAAGTTAACAAATAGATGACTGATGTTATTTTTATTGTAAAACCAAGTCAAATGGATGATTGTGTATTTTGAAGTTGTTTTGATGCACAGTTCTTTTATGTTAAAAAAAAGACATTTTGTTAGGGGGAGATGTGGTAAATCTTTAAGACTAGCTATAATATTTGGTGTTACTAATGCAGGGCAATGTGATTTAAGTGCTCTGAATGCAGTAGGGGTAGTGTTTGGGGATTAAAATGGTTTTAAGACTTCCAGTGTTCTGCGGGTCATGCTCAGCAGAGAAATACTGATGAGGTAGTGACCTTCAGGCTTGCGAAGTTTGTTGGCCATTATTTGTGAGATTCTGCTGTTCTAAGCCATCTTGTAAAAATTGTATTTGGAAGTGTCAAGGTAAGGTATTCTGATATAGGGCTTACTGATGGACAATTGGACCTGAAGTTGAAATGTTGTCTTTTGTGTAAATTTAAACACTTGATAAATAGCATAAATAAATTTTTTCATCTGACAAGGCAATAAACTCTTGGATCTCTTCTGTTATTGTACCAAGTGATTTTGTAATATGTGTTGTGTGAATACTATTAAACTATTTCATTTCAGACACCAACAGACCCCTGAAGTTTATGGAGCGTATCCTACTCTTCGTTCAGAGACAAACTGGAAATAGAGGGAAACAAGATGCTAATGGTGACTGGTCTGTCATCTTAAAGTCTGAGCTACTAACTGAGTGTAGAGTCATTTCAGCTTGGTGGGGGCCAGTGCAGTATTGTTTTATGTCTGAGGGCACCTTATCCAGGTACCTGGATATCCCTACCTGGCAGGGGGGAGTGAAGAAGATGGAGCCAGGCTGTTCTCGATGGTGCCCAGTGGCACAGGACAAGAGGCAGTGGTCACACATTGAAATGCAGGGAATTCCACATAAACAGAAGAAAAACTTTTAGTGAGCAGGCAGTCAAGCACTGGAGCTGATTGCCAGAGAGGTTGTGTGCAGTTAAAATTACCCATGTACCTAGCCTCTCTTTTCCAAGCACACTAGCCACTGCAGCCTGCAAGGGCTGAGCCATAGGCTTTTCACCTCATGCCTGAAACTCTGTGAGATCTTAAAAATGAGGCATCTCTGCCCTAAACCCAGTTCACAAGGCATTATAAATGCCTCTTCATAGTCAGGCTTTGTATACACATAGATTTATTTCCATTTCTTACTCAAATGGTGTCATTCTCCAGTAAAGAGATTAAAAACTCACCAGGCTAGAGAAAGGAAGGCAAGTTTAAAGCTCTAATGTAATGCATTAGAGTTTTTTAAGGCACATCTGGGCTCATGTTCTGGCTCTGCAGGTTGTTTTTGCATTTTATTTTGCAATTGTTACAATGTTTTAAAAACAACATATAATGTTTTTAAAAAACCAAATAAATAAACTACTTGGAACAGGGATCAGATTAAGTGTACCATCAATAAGACACTCTCTCTGGCCAGAAGTACCACTGAAAATCCATTGTATGAGGGGCTGGAGACACATCCCTAAAGAGCCAGGATGATGGCAATGACATGCTTTAGGAAAAGATAGACTTAATTCTTGGTATTGTGGCAGGCCCCAGATAACATCTGACACAGAACATGAAAATAAGTGTTCCTGTTCAAGGCAAGTCCTGTGATTTCCTCTGCTTCCCCTCAGCTCCTTTTCACATTTTGTAGGAAGGATGTACATCTGAGGACAGTCACCCAGCTCTGACTGGCTATATTTGTTTAAGGTGACCTTGGTGTCCTCCCAGTGTCGAAACGTCTATAAAATGCAAAGAAAAGCAGTAACTTTGAACTTCAAAATTGCATTTACTTGAGCTTTTCCAAGTAATTAATTTTCCACCTCTTCTGGTCATAACTGTTCTAGCACTTCAGGATGGTTCTGTCCTTTCCTAGGAGACTTCACGAACATACTTTTGTAATGCCTTCTTTTTGTCCTGTGTCTTAAGATAGTTAAAATTCTAAAATAATACTCAGTATTGAAGTATATCAGGCCAGCTTTGGTTTGAGAAAATTAATGATCTTTTTAATTATATGGCCTGAGAAGTACTGCAATTTTGCATATTAAATTTTATTAAAAATTGTAACGCTGAAAAAAAAAGGCTGGTCTGGCTGTTGACTTGCATGACTGGCAGTGATGGAACTGGTAAGCCATATAGGTCCACCTGTCCTTTTTTATATGATGAAACTCTGAAAAATAAATAGGTTTTGGGTACAATAGGAAACATTTTGGGAGAGAGCAATCTGGGGATCTCCTGAGATCAGCCTAGTCTTTTCTGATACATTGTCTTGTGCCTGCTCTTGTGACCTTCCCATAGCCATTACTGAGAGATTTGTGCTTTTCTTGAAAGGTTTGTGGTTGTTGCACTTGGTATACTAGTGAGAAATTGTCTGTATACTAGTGAGAAAAGTCTGTATAAACTTTGTCCTTAAAGCCCATCTTTTTTTCACTTTTTGTGATTTCTGTTGTATTTAAAAGTACAAAGAAGACTTAATGACCATGCCTGTAAGACAAACCCTTTATTTCATCTTTATTCGAGTCGAATGGGGTGACAGGTGAATATCTTGATTTAGAATTTTTTTCTGAGGAACTGTTCTTAGAATGTCCAGTGGCCTGTCTTTATATATAATTTATTCTAAACAGAACATAAAAACAAAGTGATATTTCAGGATTATTTGTGTGTGTGTGTGCAAGTTCATAAGTAATAATGCAGTACTAGAACTGCTATAAGCAGATAGAAATATAACTACCTCTTTCCTGTGCAGCATTTCCAGTGATATTTTCAACGAATGCACTAGGATCCATTCAGGGTGTGTTTTGTGTACTTGGTAGCTTTTAGGGATGGATCTCAGATGATGACGTGTCATCTTTTTAATATCTGTGAGGTTCTTCAGCAGAAGATGGTTTATTCCATCTGCAGGGTGTGAACTATGATCTAATAGTTTTCTTCCATCTCTGGTGCAAATGACTGGTGCATGTTCTCAGTAATAGCAGACAACACCACAGTTATCTGTGGCCTCATATTATTTCTGTTTCTGAGAAATGATTCTATGATGCGCATCACTCAGTATTACATATTACATTTCTGCTTTTAATAGTTTTTTAATAGTGTAATATAAATTTCCATATGGCAGCATGTTCTGGTTTAAATTTTTCTTTTTAATATTCCTGTATTGATACGAGATTTTTCTGTCCTTCACAACAGTGAAATACAAAGTATTAAGATATATATATGTGTGTGTATGTATGTATGTGTATACTCACACAAATCATGGCAGCACGCACAATTGCATTGGGGTTCCTTCTGCTAGCTATTACACAAATGTAAAAAAAAGAGCTTGTGTCAGGTTTTAATAGTTGGACATGGAAGAAAAGAAATGAAGGCTCAAGAAAAAATTATTTGCAGTCTCTTTTCTCTATAAGCCATATATACCTTTTTCCATTTGCTTTTCAGGGACAGGGTTCTCACCATTTCCCTCTGCTGGGTTGCTGCTCTGGTTAAGTATCTTGTTCCTGTAGAGTTTTCCATTTCTGCTATTCCCAATGTTTTGTTACCTGTGTATTTTTTCTGAGTAATTGTCCATCCTTCTCCATTAACTCTGTTTCCAAACCATCTTGAGGAGTGGGTTGGACTGCTCCTGGTTTCCCATCCTTTTAGTCTACCTAGCCTGCCTTAACATTCAAAATGTAATCTGTCTCTTTTAAGAGAGCCACTACACAAAAATGTGCAGTGTTGCCTGCTAAGCAGTAAACAGGCCCTTTGTAATCTACGAGTCAGGGTGAGTTTGAATTCTTCCATAGCTGTCATGTTGAATGAACCAGATTAAACACATTGTGCTCCAGAGTATAGAATTAGAATGAATACTGATATGAAGTTTAGAAATGTTGCTATCCACTCTTAGAGGAATAATTGGCTGGTTTTTTTCTTATGATATTTCAGTTTCATTACTTTCACACTTAAGTCATTGTGCACTCCTCCCTCCCCCTGGTACTCCTCTCCCCCTTGCCCCGGGCAGTCCTACACAAACTCCATTACATCATTGCTAATAGTGACATACAAGCCAATTTCTAAAATGTAGCTAATAAATTAAGTTCACACTAATAAGCATATGCCTAGCACTGATTACACAAGTAGTAAACTAGGGTCTTAAGTGAGCTGCAGTTTATAGATGTATATGTGCTTAATATGTGAGTGTGTAAATAACTGTATTAACATATTTCCCAAAGTAGATTCTAAAATTACAAAAATATTTTTGTGTGCAAACATTTCCCCTCTTTGCCCGTGAAAGCTCAGCGTTCATAGACAATCATAGAATCATTAAGGTTGGAAAAGACCTCAAGGATCATCAAGTCCAACGGTCAACCCACACCACCTAACTCACTAAACCATGTCCCTAAGCACCACATCTACACAATTCTTGAACACCTCCAGGGATGGTGACTCCACCACTTCCCTGGGCAGCCTGGTCCAATGCCTGATCACTCTTTCAGTGAAGACATTTTTTCTAATATCTAACCTAAACCTCCCATGGCGCAACTTGAGACCGTTTCCTCTTGTGCTATCGCTTGTTACTTTAGAGAAGAGGCCAGCACCCACCTCACTACACTCTCCTTTCAGGTAGTTGTAGAGAGTGATAAGGTCTCCTCTCAGCCTCCTCTTCTCTAGACTAAACAACCCCAGCTCCCTCAGCCGCTCCTCATAAGACCTGTGCTCCAGACCCTTCACCAGCTTTGTTGCCCTTCTCTGGACCTGCTCCAGCATCTCAATGTCCTTCTTGTGAGGGGCCCAAAACTGAACACAGGATTCAAGGTGTGGCCTCACCAGTGCTGAGTACGGGGTATATGAAAGGATAAATGACACTGTAAATAGCCAGGAATCTAAACTGAAGGTGTTAAGGAAGGTTGTTGCTAGAGAGGCCCGGGGCATGAAGTCTGGACACAGGGCTTAACATGGAAGCAAATATTCTCTTAGGAGCACAGTGTGTTGTAAGTTTGAGTCAAAATCATGTTTTCCCTCTCACAGGTGGATGGATATACACTAAAACAAATATTTGAACCCACCTCTATAGTTAACCAAACTCTGATCAGGCACTTAAAAGACTCAAACACTCTGTGTCTTGATTGTATACATTAAGAATTCTCAAAAATGTTATGCAAAAGTAATAAAATTGAACAGAAACATGCCATTTGCTAGAATGTGATGTGAAAGTACAAAGTGAGATGACGTTTCTTATTAGGCAGAGACACAATATAGGTACAGGCAAATCCTTGATCTCTAAAGACAATTATTACCCTTGACATCTTTGTAATTTTTTTAAGTTGTCATCCCATAAATGCTTAATTCATTTACAATAATGCGGATGAATGATTGGCTACATGAGGTTAAGGTCATAGGAACAAGTGTTTGAATGTAAATGAAATTTTTTGTTATGAGAATTGTTGCAGAAGTAATTCGGCAATTTGTACCTAAAGGGAGTGTTTAACTATGCTTTTCTTTTTGTAGTCTGTTAGCTCTTGTTTTAACTTCTACTTCATGCAAAGCAAGTTCTTAGATTGGAACTGTAATGCTCCCTCATACAATTAATGAACCCAGCTACATGCAGAGGAGCCATCAGTGAGATTTTTGGGAAAAAAACACCAACAAAACTCTTTCCCTCTGTAACAGTGGGTACAGAGGAGTGTGGGGTTTGTGGGTGTTCATCAGCTCTTACAGATTTGCATCTTCCCTCGCATTGATACATTTGCAGCAGGATGGCTTATTTTTTTGTGTGAGGCAGGCATGTTGCACGTATACAATTGTACATCTTTTTTGAAGGATAGGAAGCCCATTATCCTGGTACCAAGAAAATGCAGTCCACATGTACATACATAATACATTAGGAATGGGGTACCCAGATCTTCAGGACTGGTTTTGAAATCAAAGGCAGTAATTATATATATATAAATAGTTTAACTTACAGACAAGTAGCCAAAGCTCATCCAGAAAGCTTCTTTCATTGGGTGTGTAGAGACTGTCCCTGAGAAAATGCAGAGAGATCACAGAACACCCAGAAAGAGAGCTGGGTCATAATGGAAGTGGACAAGTGTAGGAAATAAATGTTTGTAAATGCTATTACGATCTTTCTTTTTCAGATAAAGTATGTCACAAACAGGAATGGGTTCCCATGCAGGAAACAGCTCTTCCGTAAAAAGGGCCAGGGAACAGAGTGTATTAGGCCAAGCCAAGGGCAGGGCAAACAAAACAAGTACAGCAGCTACTGATTTCCTTCCTGTGTCATGCCACAGCATAATTTATTGCAGAGCTGCAGAGAAGCAATTACTGCAGCTTTCAACACAGTTGTCACCTCATTCTGATAGAGAGTAATGCATGGTCTCATCTTAGATAAAAAGTACCAGCTGCAGAAAAAAATGCAGGCAGATGAATGTATTTGCTATCAAAATAAATTTCCCTGAGATATTACCAGAAAAAAGGGAAGTTCTCTTATGAAGGAAATAGTTCAAAAGAAGATCAGCATGAGCCTATAGAGGGCTTTGGCTGAAGGAAGTTAACATTTTTGTACCTCCAGTTAGCTATTGCTCATGATGCTCAAAACCAAAACCTGCCCCTACTGATTTTACAAGCACTGCCAGCAAATGCAGAAGCAGCCCTCCTGTGCATATCATGGTCTCACACTCAAAGGAAACATACACAAACTCTCACACGAGAAGCAAAGAGAGAAAGGATGTGGCTGAGCAGCCCAGAAATAGAATTTGTAGCCAGATACTTATGAAGTGAAACGTTTTGGAGTGAGGCTTCTTGAAGCACAACTTTTCTGGAGCCTTTTAGGAGCATTAACTGTTACAGTGTATGTCAGACCCTGGGAGGTTTTCGCTTATTTGCAAAAGGTGTTTTTGATGTTGTCTCAGCTGCAGCCTGTAATAGTGAGCTGACAGGAGCCAGTCTGGGAGGAGCAGTCACTTGCTGGGGTGTTTGCAGCTCCAGTGTGCTTGGACCCAGAAGAGGCAGTGCCAAATGGCAGGGACCTCCTATTGCTTTACTACTTGGCACCTGTCCAGCAGATATTGCATCCTCTTAACAAGATCTCCCTGCCAGGCAAAGCAACAAAGAAGGGCTTGCCATCACATTAACTGATTAGAATCTGCTATAATAAAAAGGGGGTCACTTTAATTAATGGGTTAATGTGAGCCTCTAAATTGAAATCTCGCTGGAGGGAATTAGAATAACCTCTGGGTGAACTTAGTTGGAGCTATCTGCCGAGCAATAAGAAATGTAAAGTGTAGGTTGTTTTGAGCACAGATGAAAGAGTGTCTTGGGTGAGAGCACTGGGGAAATCGAGGAAGGATTAAAAGAGACAACATAAGTTACTGAAGAAGATATTTTTCTTGCCTCTTAGCTCTCACTCCATCTTGAGCATTAAATTTCAGGTGTTCCCCACTGAAAATCTCCAACAGATGTCCATCTTCAAACAAAACCCTGTGACTAGGCTGTTGAGTAAAATCTGAGGCTGTCTCTCAGCATGTCTGAGGATTATGGGTTAATCAACCAGCAAAGATTTTCTCAGATAGCTCTACCATAGCTCCCTTGCTACTTTACATTGTAATTAAAAACACAACAACAAAACCTCAGAAGCTGTTGCCTCTTGAATAAAGTAGGGCAACAATGCATTGGAGACTAGGAGACATTTAACTCGGTTGGGAGGTAGGAGTCTCATTCCCTTTGCTAGATAGATTTTTTTTGTTTGTTTTAAAGCTATGCTTCCATCAAAGTAACGGCTGTTAGTCTGTGGACCCTAAAGAGCAGATCTGCATGGCAACAAAGATGACTTCAGTCTTTCACTGTCAGATTGAAAGGTATAATGGAGACAAAGGACAGCAACTGCACTGGGATATTTGTGCCAGCTGATAATTGTGATAGCAGTGTGCTCCGAAAATTCTGTAGCAGACCCTACAGAGTTTATTCCTAACCCAGTACCTACGTATCTTCCTTATATATTGTACTGGGGCTCAGGCCCTATGCGTTTTCTGGCACAGCATATCAGAAGTGGCCATTTCCACCTCTGTCATCTGGCTTCTTTCTTTGGTGCCTGTTCCTGAGTTCTTCCTCCCCAGATGTCAAAAGTCTTAAGCTCATTTGTTGGCATTACTTCAGCCTTAAACATCCATTAGATGTTCTTCTCTCTCCTGTTCTTAGTCATCCTGGTCTCCCACACCCATGAAAAAAAAGGCAGCCAGCGAAACAATACTTAACTATTAACCCTTGCTCTTCCAATGAAAGGGCAAGGTTGAACACTAAGTCAGTATAGATATGATGGATATATATGGACTTTCTACTGCTTATTTTGAAAGACTGCAGCCAGTTTGCTGTATCTTTCCTCTATCTATGTAAGGCAAAGACATTTCCACTACAATTTATGTCTGCAATAATGTCAGCAATGCTTTCTGAGTTTTTTGTTGTGAGCCATGCTGCAGTTTACATAGCAGAGCAACAAAGTTGTAATCAAAATGGTTTCCAACTACCTTACTGTGAAATGAAAGCCTAAGGTCTCAAACAACATTTCAAAACTATTTTTATCATCTATATGTTGAAAAGGAGTTATGTTACTCTTATGCCAGTTTGGGGGGGGGGTTAATTTTTTTTTTTTTTAATGTAGGGCTTTATATTTCAGCAGAGGGCACTGTGATCTTACTTAGAACTCAATCTGTTAATTGGACCACATGAGAACGGAAAAAAGTATGCCAATTTTCCCTGGCATCAGTCCTTAAGTCACAGGGTCATGCATGCAGTAAGTACTTATTCTCTGTTTTAATCACTGCCTTGTCGTTGTGGCTAAAAGTCTGTAAGCAAGTGAGAAAAACCACTTCATGGAATTAATATATTTAAAATAAAAAATCTCCTTACTTTTCTAGGGGGAAAGTTAGCTAAATAAAGGCTTGGAGTTTTTTTCTCTAGGGTGACAATACCCCACATTCCAGCCTCTGGTGTGGGCATTTTAACAAAGAGTTTACAGCAGAGTTATCATATAGCAGAGGTATCTGCTATATCAGAGGGTAACAAAAAAACCCCTTCTAAACTCCCAGACCTCATTGATGCATACAAGTCCCTGAAGCAGAACCTGCTGTTCTGTGCATTACCACCCACAAAGGGCAAAAGCACCAAACACACCTCCACTGCAACTAAACCTGGGGGACGCCAGGACAGACAGATTAGCATTCCTTCTTTCCTCTGGGAGCCGAGCCTGCACCGCGAGCCTCAGCCAGCCTCTGGCTTCCTTTTGGGCTCAGCTCTTGCATTTCAGCACCAGCACACTGGCCTCTGAGGCTGCATTTGAGTCTCCGCCACTGAGCACGTAGGTAGGCACTAGTAAGCTGTTGAAATGAGGAAGAAGTGAAGAAAAAAGAAGGAAGAAGAGGGTCTCCACCGCCTGTTTCCCTACCAGGCTGGGACATCTGGTGTTAAGCTAGCTTGCTCTGCTTGTGGAGCATTTAATGATGAGCATCTTACTTACAACGACAACAGGAGGTGCAGCTCTGAGCTGCAGAGGTAGCACAGGATGGTGTCCTGGGGTGCAGCAAGGCCATCAGCATTGCCCACTGCAAGGCAGCAGAGTGCCCTTGGTGTAACCAAAGGTGTACAAACCAACGCTTCCCTGGTGTTGCAGAGCTGGCTGCAAGGCTGTCCTGGCTTTGTCAAATGGCGTGAGCTGAACAACTCTTGTGTGAGTAGGAAGCGAAGATGTTGCTGCCAGTTGCACTATTACTGCTTCATTTTTTTCAGCTGCTACACAGGAAATATGAGGAAAAAGGTAGTAATAGAAAGAGAGCTTTCATGTGAGGCAATTTAGATAGCTGATAATATTCCCTAAAAGACAAATAATTCTTTCAGGTGTGTATGTGTATATTTGTAGCTATTAACAATGAAAAGATGAGGTCAGGATAAAGAAAAAAGGCTAACATAAGCTAGTAACCCCATCCTTTAAATTTTCTGGATTGAGTGGATTATATCCAAAACTTTCAGCTGCTATTTTATCTAAAGGTAGTATTTGCATTCCTCATAGATCATACATAAACTTGTCAGGAGGTACAATGGTTGCTTTGAGCTTCCCAGCTAGGAAAGCTTACTTAAATTATCTCCATTTGGTTTTGATGGTAGCATATGTCTGAGGAAAAATAATTTGCTTTCTATGAATGACTCTCTTCTTTTCCGCCCTCTCTGGGATTAAACGTGCTGCTTTTGCAAAGCAGAAATATGAGCACCAGTCACTTGTGCTTTAGATTGCAGGATTATAATCCTGGGTACTGAGGGATGCTGTGATGTTAGACACCTATTATTTTCTGTGACCTGTGGCCCGCTCTGTATAGTGGAGCAGCTGGTGTTGGCTGTGATCCATTGATACACTGCTTGTATCAAAAGATTTCTGGGAACCTTGGGGCTCCTTGTGGTTTACAAGCATCTAGTGAGAATACAGGAAGCAAGTAGCACAAAAAGGGGACTTGGCTGTAGGCAACATGGTGGAGTCCTGCCATGCTGGAGTCAAATGTCCTGAGAATATTTCTAGCCCCATGGGCATGCAACACACCTGACAGGCACAATAGTTATGTATCGTTTGTAGCCAAAAGTTTGTGGTAAAACTGTCCACCAACTTGTGGACAGGCTGTCCTAACAGAAGTTGTCAGCAGGGTCACTGTAATGAGACAACTATATTTCTGCACAACATATTAAATAGCAGATCTACCTCCACCTTAAAACCATATGTCACACAGCAGTGGCGTCTAGCTAATTATTGTTCCTATTCCACCCACTGTACCCACAGAAAGAGTTGCAGCAATTCCGTTTCTCTCACCTTTTCTATGTCTTTGATTTTGGGGTAAATATGACAGCTGAAGCTAACAGAGGTGCTCTGTGACAATGTGAGATCAATGTCTTGTTTTCACTTTTGTTTTTCATTTGACATATTACCACCCTTGCTGCTTTCAGAAGATTGATGGGTTTCGCCACATGGCTCCATTTGCCTTGTACAGTCCCCCACAGCCTCCCACCAGTAACCTCTGTGGCCACTCTGGCCAGGATGGTGAAATCAAACAAGTTCAAAACCATACTGACCCCCATATTAGTTCATGATTCTAAGTTATACAATTCCCATCATGCTCAAAAGCCTCTCTGTTCTGTCTTGTTGTGGGTCTGTAGGTAGTGCTGGTTCCAAAGAAAGCAGTCTTCCCTCTGTTTGCTGAACATTTACAATACAGTTGCCCTTACTCTTTTGTTTTTTGTCTTGTGACATATACAAAGAAATCCTACCTACTACACTGCCTTTTAGTTGCCACCCCCAAGCCTCTGTAAAATGGGAGTAGTGGAAAATAAGGTTAGATATTTAACTTTTGGAGAAAGTTTTAAATTATTTAACGTTATTGTAAGGAGAAGGAGGAAAAGAGACACACTGCACACCTGTACTGGCTTGAAAAGGAACAGGTGATGACCACAGTGATGAGAACAAACCATGGCATGACTGGCATAAACCCTTCCCTTCATGTGAAGGCAGAATTTATGTAGCCAAGTTGTCATTTATATCTATAGACTTCTCAAAAACTTATATTTTTCTGTTAAGTTCTAACAATTTCTAGCAAATCCATTGCAACAGAAACAAGCTAGAACTCCAGTCTGCCAGTGTAAATAACATTTCAGTCATGCAAGATCATCACCTTGCATTTCTTGTGGGTTAAGTTGCAAATTGCACCCATGAAAGCGCAGCTGTGCCCTGTCAGGCTTCAGCAGACTGCAGGAAAAACTGACTTTGGTGTAATGGCATTTCACAGAGGTGTGTCTGGGAGGAAGAGGGGTCTGAGAGGGAGACAGCTGCCAGAGACATGGGAAACAAGTGCACAAGGTTGGGTGGCCCCATCGGCTGCAGGAGTGGTTGGGGGCCCACAAGAGGAGCTGGGGGAATTGCAGCATTTCTCACAGCAGCCACAGCCAACTGGGGCTGGTGGTGGAGCTAGCTCTCCCAGGGCCAGAGCAGGGTATCCAGGTGCCCTTGGGATTGGAGCTGGTACCCCTGAGACCTGCTCTCAGCTGCATGCTTGTGGCATGCTTCTGCCATGGATGTTGGCAGACAAAGGAGTGATGAGCTCCTGCAGCGCAGAAGAGGGAAAGGAGATGGGGGATGTCAGGAAAGAGAAGAATAACCCACTTCATCATTTGTTCCCCATCAGCACCTTTCCTCTGCCCCCTGTCTTCTTTTCTTACACACTCCTGCACAGGTAGCATCTCTCCCAGTATCTGTATCAACTACACTAATTATGCTGATGGATCTGAATATAGTAGTTCATTTAGGTCATCAATCCTATTTGATTCTTTCCTTGCAAATGGTTTAAATGGCTCCTTCAGGGCTTAATGTTCTTCCCTTTACAAATATTGCAGACTCTGTGATCATGGCTAAATTTTGATTTAAAACTGGTATGTTATTAACTTGTCTTTATTTATTTTGAAACCACTTCTGCCTAATTTAGATATGATAACTGTGAAAATGCTTCCCCCTCACACTTAACATTGGCTGTGGTTTCTCATTATATTTGTGCACAAATCCAACAATTCTTGCTGATTTCTTTCTGGTCTCCCCCTTCTTCTTTTCCCAGTCTTAGATCAGTTCTGCAGATTTTTGGTTAGCCCACTCAGCAGTATTTTCCATAATAGATTTTTGTAACATCTGCAGCTGTGTACACACACTGAGTCTAACCTTTGGACACTCTCTGAATGACAACTCATACATTTAAATTGTGTGATGTAACAGGAGCTAAATGAAAGTTGCATACCTGTTTTCTGAATGCTGAGATGTTAGTAAACGTGTGCAGGCCCTGGATGTTGCGATTTAATGCGACTTAACTTTCCAAGCAGAGGTTTTCTTCTCTTAGTATAAGTGAGGTATGAGGCAATCAAGGCTTTATGAAAATCTGTTGGATATGGACACTGGTTAAAGAGAAGAAACTTCTCTGTGCTGAGGCTTGGAAACTTTGACCTGAAAAGAGTGGCATGGTAAGGAGAGTAAAATCTTGAGTCAGCCCAACAGCAGCTGCTTGCAAAAGTACGTCCTTCAAACACACTAGTTTACAATCTAAGCACACGTTTAACCCAGCAGGCAACACTGCATAATAAATGCTCTGAAACACAGTTTAGAGCCAAGAGCAGCAGACTATGTTTACCTCAGATCTAGCTTTGTTACCCTGCGATGCTGATGGCACAAAGATCTCCAGGCATATGCTCACAGAAACATAGAACATCTCAAGTTGTAAGGGACCCATAAGGATCACCGAGTCCAACTCCCTGCTCCTCGCAAGACTACTTAAAGCTAAACCATACAACTAAGAGTGTTATCCTTCAAGGCCAGGCTGGATGTGGCTCTGAGCAGCCTGGTCTAGTGGTTGGCGGCCCTGCATATGGCGGGGGGGTTGAAACTAGATGATCACTACGGTCCTTTTCAACCCAGGCCATTCTATGATTCTATGATTCTATGATCCTGACGCTCCTTGAACTCTGACAAACTTGGTGCCATGACCACTTCCCTGGCGAGCCTGTTCCAGTGTTCATGTTTAGTACTACGAGGATGTGATGAAGCAATGGCATTTTGAAAAAGTCTTTCTGTGAAAAAGGCATCCATTTTGGCATGTGCTACTTTGGAACAGTGCTATTTCTCAATTAGACCTTCCTGTTTTGCAGTTGCTGGTTTTATATTGCAGCAAATGTTTTGATGGTTGCTTTCACCAGGAGAGAACTGTTAGGCAGGTAGTTATTACAATACAAATATTTTTAAACATGTTATCTTCTGTAAGGCAAGAGGTGCTGTTCAGACAGCGAGATACTATCTACAAGACAGAGTAAAAATGGATGCAAATGGATAGCTCTTTAAAGATGCAAACGCTTCTGGGACCCTGGCGGTAACATTGGCTCTCAGTGCTCGCATGCAGCATGCACTACAGCTGCTCTTCCAGGTCCTCACTAACTCAAGCTGAAGTATGATCAGATTCATGAAATCATCTCCCATGTAAGGGAGATAATTACATTAAAGTTTTTGCATCCAAACTCTGATTTCATGCCCCTGTGGGTGCAGAAGGCTTTTCTCTGTTTATCAAAATTCTCATTTATCACATATCAGATCGACGAGGAAACTTCCTTTCCTGAAAACAAACTTTTCTGTCACATAGCTCTGCATCAAGTAAATAAATCTAAAGTGGGGTTTTGAGGAAAAATGTTTTGAACCAAGATTTTTTTATTAAATAGCCTCAAGCTATTCAAGTTGACCATACATGTCACTGTTCAACTTCCCCTGTTTATAATGGTCTTCATGAGTAATTTAATTTTTCTTATCATGATGTAGTTCTGGGGAATTTACAGAACAAATAATTTTTCCTTTTTTCCTCCTTTGTCTTGATTCTTGTCTCTGTAGTATTTATCTTTTTTTTTTTGTTGTTCCTTTCTCCTGGTTTTGCAAAAGTGACGGGGACACAAAATAGACTTTTACAAAAGAGTGCATTCTATGCTTAAAAGCTGACCTACAGACAAAAGTGCTGGATTGCAGACTGTGCAGGTATTTGCAATAGGTAAGTATTGCAAAGGGGTGCTATCAGTAGACCCCGTGTGCTAGGATTCTTCTGATTTGCTAATCTAACCTAATCAGCTGCAGAACTGATGAAAGCACTGCTTTGATATTCAAATACGAAAAGAGAAAAGATGAGGCTCAAGCCAGAAGTGGTTCCTCACTGACTTACATGGATGCCAAAGGCAGACAGCACTGTGGGTTTTAATGGCAGCAACACCATAATCATCCCATTTTCCTTCCGACACCAGTGCTGCTTTGCTGCTCAGGACCTCGGGTGCTCTTACCTGCGACCCCACAGTTGCTTTCTGCTCACAGCCTTTTCACCCAGGCTGCGAGAACAGTGTTTTCCAGAGTCGCTGGTGATGTACTTTTCTCATATTGTTCCCACACTGGTGTTGATATGCTGTTGGTCTCATGGCCTTACACATGCCCATGTCTGTGCTGCTGTTGTGGCAGATTCTTATGAGAAGCAGTTGCTAATGTCATGACATTCATTCCCCACTTTCCCCATGCCACAGCTTCAGCTCTGGCTTTCCTATGGAAACCCAGCAGAGCAACTGCAGAAAACTCACCATCCAGCCGGGCACGCAGCACCTGCCCACACCAGAGCATGCTCCTGCCAGTGTGATGGCAGCATAAGCACCAGCAGCCAGCGGGGACTTCAGGCAGGTCCTGATGAAAACCGGAAGTGTTAATATGGGAAAATGTATTGGGTATATCATCTGCTGCATGAGAGAGGATGCCTGCACTTGGAATGGTGTTCCTCTGAGGACACCCCAGCACTTTCTTCTCTCTCACTCTCCCCCCACCCCTCTCTTTTTTTGTCCCTAATTTTTCTCTGTAAGTAACATTGACCATTAAAGTTGGTAAATGCTAGCAGCTACTAAACCTGCCAACATGTCTTTGTGCATAGGAATCTGTCTCAACACATTTTGTAGAAAACTTTTTCCCACTGCTGCGAATTGTTGTGAAGAGCATTTTTGAGAGAAGCCTTACTTAAACTTTGTAAGAATTTATATATATGCCATATTTATATGGCATACCCAGCAATCCTGAGCCTAGAAAAGAAATAAAGGTTTTTGAAGCAAAATAAGCCACATCCATCAGAAAGCTGTCATATTCAAACTCATTGACTAATTAAATGACATACTGGGCTGCTGCCACCAGGGCACAGATTTAACAGGTTAGCTTTGTAGCAATGCTTCTGTGCTCTGTCCTATCAGGGACCACGAGTACAACTATCTTATCCAATCCATCATAGAATCATAGAACCATAGAATCATTAAGGTTGGAAAAGACCTCCAGGATCATCAAGTCTAACCGTCAACCCACACCACCTAACTCACTCTCATGTTCCTGTCTGCCACTTAGAGTGCTTCAGTGATGAAGGAGCAAAGAGATTATACAACATTTCATTAGTGGCCTGACTGAAAAACAGAAATTTTCCTTTATGCCTCCTGCTAAAGATTCCAATATATTTTTCTTTGATCATATTCTGCTCTTCCCTCTCTTCACTGATTACATTCAAGAAAGAAAACTGCCCTCCCTGTAAGCCTTTTGCTCCAGTTTGAACCCTGTTTTGGCAAAATCATTCTCCTGTGAATTGGCATATCAGACATTCATAAACCAGCCTTAAAAAAACACAAACCAATGAACTTCAGAATGTTCCATAACAGTGAATGCCAGACTCTTGTAAGAAAAACATCCGATGTCAAATGCAAAAATACTGGTGGAGATACAGTTCTTTCCTGATTCTTTCAGTTTGTGAAGACTGTGCAGAAGTTAAATGTTTTGATTGATAGCGGTCATGCTCACATGGGCCCACTGAAAAAAATTGCACGTGGTTGTGATGCAGTACCTACCACATTTGCCAATTGATACAAAAGTTTCACTGTTTTCACAGGAGAAGTTCATGCCTGACTTCTTTAGGGTTTGTTTGCTCACTCCAAGGTTATGTAGACATGTTAGGACAAGGGAACTCCAGTCCTTGTATATGCTATTAAGTCCCACTGAAGCCTTCTTGGCTTTAAGAAGAGAAGGGTAAGGAAACAGTCCTGTCTGCAACCACTTAATGGCCCAGTTGGAGAAATTCCCATAAGATATTAGGAAAAATATTTCCGTAAGGGTCGTCTGGGGTCAAGTTATATGGACAGTTCATGGTTTCTCCACCCTTGAAGCTACTACAAATATGACAAGCCCTTAGCAAGCTGCTCGAGGCAGCCCAGACTGAGCAGAAAGTTGGACTAGAGATCTCCGGGGCTCCCCTCCAGCCCCTCAACTTCTGTCCTGTAGTTATGTCAGCCCCCCATTTCCTCTTCTCTTTACCAGGCTGAACCAATGCTCCTCACTCACCCCCTCATTTTATGCCAGGTGCTCCTGCACTGTAACCACATCAGTGACCTCCACTGCGCATTTACAGACATCGCTCTAGTGCCGGTGAGCCCCAGGCTCCCTTTGCTCAGCCTGATGTCTGCAGTTCTGCTAATGCTACCCAGTATGTGTTTGGCCTGTACTGGAGCAATTAATCTCAATAGCACTTAGCTATGTCCCAGGATGCAAAATATACAGTGTTTTTATTTGTACTAGTGAAACACAATAATAAAATATACAGTAATAAAAAGAGTAGATCTGGTTTGAATTTTGGAAGGTACATCTTAATTTTTCTTGGTTGGAGTGTAACAGCCTGGTTTTACGTAAATGAAAACATACACACACACAGACAGACACAAACACACATGTGTACATGTCTCACTGTTTGGTATTTTTCCCTCAAGTACAAACTTATGCTTTAAAAATATTGCAGGTGCAGCTATGGAACCTCTTTGAAAACCTGGCGCTTTGTGCAGAAATTATTGAACTATCGTTCTAGATAATCTGAACGTGTTTGTATTGCAAAATACTTAAACAATACAGCTCAACACAGTCTTATGGCTCAGTTTTATACCCATTTTAGAAGATCGTAATATAATTTGAGACCTTGTGTGAAGACAGGGGTGTAGCATATGCGTGACAGTCCCTGTTTGGCCTAATTTTAAACTAGACTTAAAACTTTACCTCAGCAAAAAACAGTAGGAACACATATTCCAGGATGGAAGTATAAGTCAAAATTTTGACTTTCCAATAGTTTTTAAATAGCAAGAATTGCAACCTTGCACGTGACTTTAAGAACATTTCACTGAATGAAAGTCATAACATTTAGTGATACTAAGGTATCATTAACGCTTATGTGGACCCAAGCCTTGAGTATGTGGTATAAGGCTGAAGTATAAACATGAAACTGGAGATATATTGGTAGTCCAATTCCTCTATGAATAAACTTTCTTTATTTGTTTTGGCTTATTTTTCACTCTTTTTGAAATAAATTTAACACAATCTGGAGAGCTTCATGCATTATTTCACAATTAACATCCACTGTTTTGTTTCAATTTTACTATAATATACTGATAATCACAGCTGCATCTTATGCACAAAAAAAGTTTTGTTTTCCTGGAGGTGTCAATTATAAGAAAGTAAATAGTGGAAACGGTGCAGCCACGGTAGTCTAGGTATGTGAGTGAGGCAAAGATTGTGAAGACTGGTGTACAGTTTGGGTGGGAGGGAGGACATAAACTCTTAGGGTTATAACCTTGTTTAGAGAAAATGTGAGGGCGAAAAGGTGTTTGCCCTCTTTCAGGAAAGCTTTGGTTACCTGGAGAGAGAAAGTTCTTTTCCTCCAGGGGTACACTTTGAATAGGAAAGCATGTAGTTTCACTTGCATTTCTTTAAGAAATAGTGTTGCCTGTGTTTTACTTCCTAGTAAATTCTGTCTAGGCTACAAGGATTTTAAATAGAATGTTCTTCTGGGCTCGTCTGGTTTTTATTTTATTTTATTTTATTTTATTTTATTTTATTTTATTTTATTTTATTTTATATTTTATTTTATTTTATTTTATTTTTTTACTTTCATTTCATTTGTTTTTAATTTAATTTAATTTCACCTTTAACGTTAACCATGGTGCTTTCCCTTTGGCTTAGGGCACGTGTTAGCTCATTTTAGGTCTGAAGCAGGTAGTCTTGCCTAATTGGCACCTTCATGGAGGGCTTTCCTAGCTGCTCATCTCTCTGACCTCACCTGACTCCCCATTTTCCCACCACTGTATTTGGTCCAGATCCTGCAGTGCTTCTCCTGTATATGGCAGCAGCTCCCAGTGGTCCGCCTAGCCCCTCATCCCAGTTTGTCTCTCATCCCTGCTAAACTGGGCTCTGTCCCTGCACCTGCCAGGGGCCATGGGCCCAGGCCCCCCGTGGCTGTTGGTTTCCCCCCCAGAGGGGACAGAAGGTGCCACGGCATAGTCTGCATCTCTCTAGGTTGCACTGCTTCCTTCCCATTACTTTGCTTGCACCCTCTAATGATGGTTTGATTTCTGTATGGCTCCAGAAGTTCAATCTAGATTCCTCGTCTGGCGTTTCCATCTAGTACACTGAGTTTCCTTATTTCATTTTTTTAGCTCTGCTTTGATGTTACATTAGCCATCTTAAGTTATTTTATGGGTGACAGGAGAAAGGATCTACAATTGTTGTGGGAAAAAAAAAAGTAGCAGTTTGAAAATAAACAGTATAAAATAGAAACATCTTAAGAGAAATGTGTAATGTGTTTCTCTATGCATTAAAACGTTTCCGGATTTACAGTATTTTTACACAGCATATTCTGTGGCAGATCGTTATTGTGGATCCAACTGTCTGTCCTCTTCTGTCAGCTGATTTTTCATGCAAAACACCTGCATTTTCACCAGCATCTAGCTATCTCTTTTGTGGTTTTATTCTACACTAGCTACAGTGCCAAGAGCATCCTCTATGCCTGTGACTAGACTCTGGAGAAGGCTGAACTGTTTTCAAATTGTAATAAGAACTTGCTCCTCTTCAATAATTTAATCAGAAGAACCCACAAATGTAAAAGAAATGGTGTATTTATATGCATAACCTGGTCATAACACAGTTGCTTTCTCATCTTGCTAGTCAATTCTCAGATTTTTACTACTAGAGGGTGCAAATATGAGAGAAATACGACATGGAACTCACAGAGGCCACAAATTCTGACATGCTGTTAAACAAATGACAGTGATCTTTATAAGCTTTATATGCAGAGTGAATCGGATGCCTTCTGCTCAGTCACAAACTGCCTTTTTCACTTTCTCCATAGCCATAAAATATTTCTGAAGTGGGAGGGAAGGAAAAGTATGAAAAAATTGCCTGACTCTGTACAGAAACAAGTACCTGTAATTAGTGTACAGAATAATGTTTGAGATGTTATTAAATCGTTATAAAGGACTCATTCTCTTCTTCTTAAATGCTTGCTTAAACAAACTGAGTAGCATCTTACTCTGTTAATGAGTCCCTTGACAACCAGGTTGTTCCATCTATCTCCAAATATTAATTTGAAGCTTACATGAAAAACCTCCATCAATATTTTGACTGTGAGAGTCCTCTCATTTCTGAGATTCAGAAACATTACCCTGAGAATAGAAGAACAATAAGACATCTGCTATCTGTGGTTTCTTGACGGATGCCCCCTACCTAATTCCAGCCCCTCTGGAAACTTTCACCATCCTGCACACTGGTGATGGGTTAGGACAGCTGCTCTGCTTGTCTCAGCCATGGACAGTGTCCTCCTTCTGCCACTGAACAGCAACCTGCAGAGTTTGAAAATGCTGTGGTTTCTTTCTGGAGGTCTGGATGTAAGAGTCTGTGTGAGTGCCATCAAAAAACACCATGCCACCTAGCTGGCTCATTAAATCCTGGTCCAGACTCCTCCCTGCTTGAAGGATAAATTTGAAATATGTTATCAAAACAAGATGAGAAGCCCTTTGCAAATTAATTTCTGATTTTAAAAGAACGGAAAGAAGTGAAAGGTTGTGAGTGACTCATGTTGCATATCCAAGGGATTGTATTACCTACCAGTTATACAGATGGGAAAATGAGGTATGTGAGCCATACAAAGTCTGTCTCTGTTCAGAAGTGACAACAGAAGTTAACTTTCCAGGGTCAAAGGAGAAAGCACCCCAGACAGGTTTTCTTGGCCAATACTAGCTATTTTTTTTAATATATATTTTAATATACACACTTTGTTTGAAGAATTTAAAATAACTTGTTAAAGAAACACTGCTCCCATGATAGTGCTGGAAAAAAAATTGTTCCTGTAGTCACACTATTCATCATCAGTAGAGTCCTTAGTGTAGTTAGGTCTTGTGCATCTCTTCTCCAGTCGAAAACACTGAGAATTCATAGAATCATAGAATCATCAA
Source organism: Pterocles orientalis (assembly GCA_011057875.1). Taxonomy (NCBI): domain Eukaryota; kingdom Metazoa; phylum Chordata; class Aves; order Pterocliformes; family Pteroclidae; genus Pterocles; species Pterocles orientalis. The sequence goes on along the minus strand of WKFP01015551.1, from coordinate 962,600 downwards.
GGTTGGAAAAGACCACAAAGACCATCAAGTCCAATTGTCAACCCAACACCACCTATCTCACTAACCCATGTCCCTAAGCACCACATCTACACAATTCTTGAACACCTCCAGGGATGGTGACTCCACCACTTCCCTGGGCAGCCTGGTCCAATGCCTGATCACTCTTTCAGTGAAGATATTTTTTTCTAATATCCAGCCTAAACCTCCCCTGGAGCAATTTGAGGACATTTCCTCTTGTGCTATCACTTGTTACTTTAGAGAAGAGGCCAGCACCCACCTCACTACACCCTCCTTCCAGGTATTTGTAGAGAGTGATAAGGTCTCCTCTCAGCCTCCTCTTCTCTAGACTAAACAACCCCAGCTCCCTCAGCCGCTCCTCATAAGACCTGTGCTCCAGACCCTTCAGCAGCTTCGTTGCCCTTCTCTGGACCTTCTCCAGCATCTCAATGTCCTTCTTGTGCTGAGGGGCCCAAAACTGAACACAGGATTCAAGGTGCGGCCTCACCAGTGCCGAGTACAGGGGCACAATCACTTCCCTAGTCCTGCTGGCCACACTGTTTCTGATGCAGGCCACGATGCCATTGGCCTTCTTGGCCACCTGGGCACACTGCTGGCTCATGTTCAGATGGCTGTCAACCAACACCCCCAGGTCCCTCTCTGCTGGGCAGCTTTCCAGCCACTCTCCCCCGAGCCTGTAGCGTTGCAGGGGGTTGTTGTGACCAAAGTGCAGGACCCGGCACTTGGCTTTCTTGAACCTCATACAACTGGCCTCAGCCCATCAGTCCAGCCTGTCCAGATCCCTCTGCAAAGCCTCCTCCTGGAGTCCTACCTTTAGCAAAAATATTAGCATAAGTGAAATTCAGAACTGCCTTAATCAAGTCTGTATTTTTAAAAATTATATAAAAGCTATTATTCCCTAGTTCCCTATATACAAGATAAAATTCCAAGTACAAAATGAAGCACTCAGTTTTCCTTACTGGTCAAACAGCTCAAGACAGTAAACATTTTCAGTCTCTTTTTGAAAGTGTTTTGTGTTATGGATCATCCAGAAGACTACTGTGCTGGTCCTTTTTATTATCTAATTTATTACCTTGATTATTTTATTTGCTTGCTCTGATAATATAAAAATCAACTATTTTTCAGAAAACGGTTGGTGATAGAGAAGGAAAGTTTATCTATGATTTTGGGATACAGAGAGCAAACAGTGGCTATGCACATTACATGAACTGGCTGAGTTCTCTTATTTCTAAGGGGGAACAGGCTGTGCAATAAGTGACCTTTAATACTTAAGTACATAAAACACAGTTGTAGTACATTGAGTGGTTTCATTTCTACAGTATTGGTACTCTGTTCTGCATGTTTACAAACATACAAACCATAACAATTTTTAGAACTTATAAAGTTACACCTTATTTACAATTTTATAACCAAATAACTAATTCTTAACCCACCCTTTCTAAATGTGTAATTAGTATTCCCCTTTACTTAGCTGATGGAGAACTGTAAGCAGAGAAATGTGCAATGATTTTCTCTATCAAACACCAGCTTAGGTTTGTCACCCGTCTGAAGGTGGAACTTCTGAATCCCACGCCCTGGCATGCTCTTCAGCAGCACACACTGTCCCGTGTCTCCAGACAAGTTATTCTGCAATAATAGAAGCTCATAGACCCGTATAATGTCCTGAGAACAGGACTAGCAGTTTCGGAAATGTCTATCGTAAGATCTGTAAGTCACACAACACCCACGGATGGCATCCCCTTCTCATGCGGCAGTACGAATGTATCGTTGGAGAAACAGTTCAGCTGACATTAGCTAAGGAAGAATCCAGGCCCTCTGCCTTGCAGCAGTGAACCCCAGCTCTTCTCTGATCTTTCACACTCACCCGTGGCTCTGAGCGCACCAGCCTTGGGCAAGGCTCCTAGGAAAACAGAGGGAAGGTATGTCAGCGGATCTACACAGGGATTTGGGGATATGTTTATGTTGATTTAGAAAGGTTTGTATCTCTTTGGCTTCATCAGTGAATTTATATTATCATCATGTGGCTTTCCAACACGATGGGTGATTGTTGAGATTCTCTGCTGGAAAATAAAATATGGAACATTGGCTAGCTAAAGAATTCCTCCTGCCTGCTGTTCTTCTGTTTGCCTAAGATTGCTGCAACTTTTAATGAAAAAGGACACACCTTTAAAGTAAACATCAGCTGGAATATTTTCACTAACCTTAAAGAAAGGAAAGGGCAGGATGGCGGCCTGCAGTTTTCACTGAAACTAACACAGGTGCAAGCATGTGTTTAGGGAAAGGCAGTTTAAGGCCACATGTGGAAGAAGTACTCTGCATTTAATCAATCTACCAGTTTCTCCCATGGCAGTTAGAAAAAAAGACCCAAAAAAGGCATTTCTCTTTGCCATAGTTCTGTAGTTTTTTACAAGGAGAACTTGCAGTCTAGAGCAAATCCTAAGGCTTTGTTGTTTAGACAGCTAAGAAAATTGGCACTTAAAGGTGATCCAAAATTATCAGCATTCCCCAGCTGTCAGCCAGCAGAGCAGGTGAAACAACTGAATGTCAAGAATGCACTGCTGGTTTTTGAAACCATAATAAAGCCTTGATCCTTCAGTACTTCTGTTACACATTTTCTCCGTGTCATCTCAAAGTGTTTGGAGTAATACAGAGAGCTATCGCCCTCCTGGTGCAGAGGGAGCACTAGGCAGAGATTCTGAGATGACATGCTGCAGTGGCTTGACAGCCTCAAGCCAAAGATACAGAAATACAGGGATGGGGAAAGGCATATGTGAATATTGATATGATTTTCTTTGAACTTGTGAAATTAAACTGTCAGGCTGGCTATGTGTAAAAAAACTCTCAAAAATCTTTCTCACGTTTCTGTCAAAAACATCACCAATGCCTTTGCAACCCCCAATTTATATTCATTCAAGATTAAATCTAAGGATATCTCCTCTTTAATTTTGAGCCTCTCCAAAACTCAGTTGCAATTCCATCTCTCAGCTCTCTGCTCAGCCTTTTCTCCATAAAAACCTGTCCAGCTAGCACTTCTCTTTCCTTTAAATTAGGAAAGGCTCAGATTTTGCTGTGTCTTCAGTGTGCAACTGCACTACCTCATCTGAACACTCAGCCCCATTTTTCATTCTGTAGTTAGCTTGAGCAGACAGCTGCAAACAATGTGATATTTTTAATTTCAGAAATAAAATTGATTTCAACGAGATTATTTTATAGTTATCTTTTTCATTAAGCTGTACATGTCAAAAGATAGTATCTTTTGGTTCAAAGCCTGGCCAGGCCTTACCTGCTTTTAGAACAGCAAAGTTAAAAGGAGAGAGGAGGATGTCATTACATCTAAATTAATTTCTGCTTTGTTGATGGGTAATTTAAATGTTGCGCTCCCCCGTGACAGGGTTTTTGGTTTTTGTTTTTCATTATAGATCTACATGCCAGTTGCAAAGCTTTAGCTAGCTGTGTGTGTTAGAAACAGAGATTTGATAGGAAAGCAGATGTTACTGGTCAGAAACGGTCTTTCAGCTTCCTGGCTCCATAGAAGAGTCTACATCACATATTAAAACTATCTTAAATGTAAGGTATTTATTCTGCTTAACTTATAATAATAGAACTTTTCTTCATTATTTTCAATAGTAGTTGAAATTGCCAACCATCCCCTTAACCTTTAACTCATAAAAACATCTCTCTATGTGCAATTACACTTCATACAACATCAAATTACTTTTACCTGTATTAGATTAATCTTATGTTTCTTGTGTCTTTTTTAACATTTATGAGTGTTCCTAGAACAGTCTCTGTCATGTGGAAAGTACTGCTGGATTTCAGGCTTGCTAAAGAAAGCAGTTTTGACCTAATTTGATCATAACCAGGTTGCATTGTATGACTTTCAGTCACATGCTACGTCTGATGAACTCCAGAACCCAGCTGTATGGTGGAGAAAGTGAAAGTTATATATTAAAACTTCCCAAGAGTAACAGGCTAAGCCAAAAGTCCTTGTCTTTTGTATCTCTGGAGACCTAAATTAAAAACTAGCTTTCCAGAATCGTCAAGACAGATAACCACGTGGGCAGGAATCTGTGATATGATCAAACAGGGTATAATAGCTTTCACTTGCCTCTCTTTACCCACATGCTGTCTTCTAGCAAGCGTAAGGGTGTTACAAAAACTCTCACAGTGACTTACAATGGTGATTCCAGCTCCTGCTCTACTGTAGTCCAGCAGCCTGCAAACACTGAAGTGTCTGCAGACACTTTGCTCTTCTCATGTACTATCCATTTTTTCCCCCCGCCATTTACATTTCTTAGCTTGAAAAGATCCTTTCCTTAGTTTTTGTTTTGTCTTGTTTTTGGTTTTTTTTTTCAAATGTGTTGAGAGTTGATGTACTTGATTATAACTTATAAATTACTCAGAGCTGCAAATCACACCTATGGGTTGGGAGTGTGAAATACTGCTTTGTGTAAGTATCAGGGACTCCCTATGGGCAGCTGAATTTTGATGTCCGACTCAGCAGAAACAGTCGTAAGAGACTCCAAAGTGTAAGCAGTTTACTGAATAAAGCACAGCACATTAAATGTTAAAGAAGTTAGGTAGAAAATACATAATCAAAGGGGAGCTGTTAGTACGCATAGCCAAAGTGCAGACAAGATACAGTATTAGAGCAGAATCAAATCCAAGGGAAGAGGTGGGCTTGTGCTGATCCCAGAACTCTGGGTACACTGGCATTTCATCCACGCACTGCAGTGGGGCTGTTCAGTAATTATTGCTGATAGTGTGATACTGATGAATATTGTAATCACAAACAGGCCCAACATGTCAGTGGTACATCAAGGGTTGCTGGCTCCCCTCCCAGGCTTTCTGTGCTGTGCTGTGTTTGATCTCTTGGGCAGAGAAGACAGATAAAAATCCTCTCTTTTTGGAATCCACAAGTGTGAAATCTTCAGCAGCTACACAGGAAAACTTGTTACTCTGAAGGTGTTCCTGCAGCTAATGAATGTGCACGGAGAGGGGGAAAAAAAAGACAGAAAAGAGGCACACTTGAGAAGTGTCATAATTGCAGTAAATAAGAAAATCTCCACAATTTTGTTTTAGTGTCACCATGAGCAGAAAAATGTGGCAAACTACATGTCCTGTTTGAGATGAGGAGAAAGAGCTCAAAAAGGATTGCAGTTGCTTATTTCAGAAACCAGTCAGAACAAAATGGGTTTACACTGTTAACTATGGGTCCTGCTCAGCGGCACTTGAAAGGAATAGATCTCTTTTTCAAAGCAAAACCATTTTTTTTTCAATATATACTGTGACTTTTCTGCTTCTATTGACCTCATTCCTTACAAAAACTGTCTTGAATGCTCCTTTCCTGTGTCTCTTATGTTCCTACTAGACTTTGAGGGAAAGAGTGTAATTCCAGATAAAAGTGGTTTCTTGATTTTTCTACCATGCATATATCCAGAAAGTAACACATTATCCCTCTGGGGAGGAAAAAAATATGTAAAGAAATTTTAAGACTGATATTAGCATAATCTTTTTAGATTAGATCAGACAAGCCTGCCAGTACAACCACTTTACAAGGCTGTAATACATCCAGTGTGTCCTTCCCTTTGAAAATGCTCACTGTGGTCTCTGGGTTTGGCAGAACTTAACCTGGAGGCACAAATACTTCTCTGAATGCCCCTTCCCTAAGACAGTGTACAATTTCACTAGTTTAGACATTTCCAACTGTGAAACTGTATATTTGCCTCTTAATCTAAAAAGGGCTAAGCAGCTTCAGGTAAGATTCTTCTGTGCCAGTGCTTCATTTCTTTAACGTACTTAGCACCCCTTATGCCCTGAAGCCTTATTTTCATAGCCTATAATCCATCACTCTGCATAGTCCTCCCAGTGCTAAGGAAGAAACAGGGGGCAGGAATTTATTGCAGCAATAAATTCATTGAGCTATTTCCTTGGAAACCAGGAGACAGGAAGCAAGGAAGGCGGATGAGGTAGTGGTGGCAGGTTAAGCTCGCAGGGGGCAATTCACAGATTTGCATTTTATCTCTGAGGTTCCAGTGATTCCTTCTTCATATAAACTATCAGGTAGGATTAAAAAGAGATAGGATAAATAATGCATGGTGTTATTGGCTGAAAAAATATTGCTAGAATTCGCTTCAAACGGCATACTCTATTATATTGTTAGATTTTCAGAGCCCTTCCATTAGTGCTCATTTAAACGTGTAATATTTTCCAATTAAATGTGTTGGTAGGAATTATTCATTTTAATAATTAAAGCATTTCCAAAGCTCCCTGAAGAGCGTTACCATGGAGGATCGGACCCTCTGCTGGAAACAGTCACAGCATGCTAGTGCACAGTATAGGCCAGCTGCTTAATATCAGTCATGCAGAAGCATAAAATCCAATCCTAAGGCACATTAGCATTGGTTGCATATATCTGTCCTTTCTCTGGCTGAGTCAAAGCTGTTTTTTTGAGGTAGCTTTTGCATTCTGGGGCTTATGGAACTTGCTGCTTGAGCAGCACCTTCAGATAGGCTGCAAAGCTGCCTGTCTCCCAGTGTGCATTATGGTGATGGTTTTCTCACATCTTTGGTCATCTTATTTATCAAGGACAAAAGTGAAGGTTTTTATACTGTTTATCTGCTTTGTCTCTCTTTTGGAAGACTGATAGTCCAGGCCATTGAAGAGCTGGCATTGGCCCTCCTTCCACGAACCCGCACTCTTGGCATGCTCCTCTTTTTTAATGATCAGAAATTAAAGACATCTGCTCCTGTGGATATTGAAAATCCTACGGAACGCTCTGGAGAGGAGGGTTGGATGTGGCATCCTTGGCCAATATTCCCTTTTCCCAGTGCTGTGCAGCACACTGGCTGGCTACCAGTTGGCTTGTGTGGCTGTCACCCTCCCACTGGAGACGGCTGATGCTCTGTGTTTGTGTGTAGGCATACGAAATGAGACAGACAGACTGAAAAGTGCTTTAGAAACAAGAGGTATGATGTGAAATTAAGCTTCTCTAGCACTAAAAGATCTCTAGTCCATATTCAAAGATGCAGATCCCAGGCTAACTTGAACAAAAGGAAACCTGGCAAACAGTGAGTTAAGATGGGAGTCACAGGGGCCATGTATCCTTCCAACATCATAAAACAGTTTCTATTTGCTGTAAATAAAGAAGGAAGAAGAACAGGGAACTGGCTAAGATGCTATGTTCTTTCAGGCAAGCAGGGAAATTTGAGGGAAGATAATTTATTTATTTTTAGGTAAGCCAAACGAATTAATAAAATAACTTAAAAGAGGCAAAGTGCCTTAGAAACAGTTGTCAACAAAATAATTTTATTATTACAGATTTCCTTGTACTGTCTACTTCCTTATCTACAGATAGAGAAATCAGATCAGTTATCAGTACTAATACCCCTTAAAAATGTGACAATAATCTAGACCTCCTACATTGTCATAGTGAATCAATGATGCTGTGAAATATTCAAAGGTCTTCTTGATCTGATTTTCACTGTTTATTTCATACCCTTGTATCCTTGGAATGCTTACAAATAAAATTCACAATTTGTGTTCTTTGGGCTGTGATTTCAAGATGTATGGAAGTTTATCAACAGTTTGTGATGAAATACCAGTGGTTAAAGCTAAAATATTTCTGAATAATTTGGCTCAAAGTAATTCCTTGGCATTCAAAAATCCTTAGAAAAAATAGTCTGAAACCATGACAAGCCCATTGGCAAGAACTTAGAGTAATTTTCATCTTGAAAATATCAACTATTATATAAAATGAGCTGAAACCTAGGCAAAATGTTCAGGGCAAATGTTCAGCCATGCCGTTAATAACCAGAAACCAAAGTCATATCTGAATTTGGGATAGAATCTTTTGAAAGGCTTGACAGTTCACAACAGACAGGAAGATAATTTCTTGCCTACATATAATATTTATTTGCATATTTTTTTATTCACTTTAGGGTGAAAATAATGTGCCAATGCTAGAAAGAACTTCTCTTCGAGGACAAATAAATTTATTTAGTCCTTCTTTCCTGATGCCTTTTTTTTCCATCAAAATACAGAACTAGATTAACTACTTACTGGTGGGATTTGGAATACTAAACTATCTTCTACTGTATTATAACTGATCACTAACATGCACACATTATGTGAGTGGAAGTGATTATGTGTTTTTGTATCTAACCAGAGCCATTGGAGTGTACAGATTATTCTACAGTTAGTACTGGCTTCAAATCTCACCCTACTTGTGCCTGGAAGTTTCCTGACAGGAGTCAGCAGTGTGCTGCTGCAGCAGACAAGGCAAGCCAAATTCTGGGCTGTATCTGCAGGGCCATTACTAGCAGAGATAGAGACATGATCATCCATCTCTATGCAGCACTCATCAGGCCACACCTGGAGTACTGTACCCATTTCCAGGTCCCACAGTTCAAGAGAGATGCAGACAAACTGCAGAGGGTCAAAGAAGAGCTATGAAGGTAATCAAAGGGCTGGAGAACCTGCCCTTTGAGGAAAGACTGAAGGACTTAGGTCTCTTCTCCTTGGAAAAAGAAGGTTCTGGGGGACCACATCACAGTACTCCAGTACTTAAAGTGTAAATACAAAGAGAATGGAGGCTCTCTCTTCACAAGGAACAACAAGAAGGCAAGGGAAATGGGTACAAGTTGTACTGGGAGAGTTTTCATCTTGACATGAGAAAGAAATTTTTCACAGTGAGAACAGTCAGTCACTGGGGCAACCTTCCTGGGGACCTAGTGGTTTTTCTGTTGCTGGAGTTTTTCAAGATGCAATTGGACAGGGTGTTAGACAATCTCATCTGGGCTCCCATTTCCATGAAAGTTTGGACCAGATGATCTTCTGAGGTACCTTGCAACGTAACTGTTCCATGATTCCATGATTCCATGGTATCAGACAAACCTTAAGCAGTCGAAAAAAATTGGTTAGATAAATCCACTCATGTTTTGTTTATTTTGCAGATATGAAGCTCAGAACTTCCTCTAGAATGTTATCTTTTCTTTAAATCATTCTAAATTTGCTGGAGTGCTCAGAAATAAAAATAAGTTTTATAATCAGCCTGGTGTTTGTGAGATACTAAACACAGCCAGACTCATTTACCTGGCATCTTCACTAAGGGTAGCCTGGATCTAGCTCTGGATCTGCTCCTCTCTAGCCTGAATAAGTGCAGTCTGTCTCTGCTTCTCTTGACTGCTTCTTTGCTAAAGAAGTGAGTGTCCATAATTTTGCATAAAAAAGCTGTGTTTACTTGTGTTTCATTATCACTTGGTAACCGTTACAAAACTGACTCTGGGAAGTCTTGACAATTAATTCTTCATGTTCTTTGTGTTCCTTAACTTATCATTGGTATTATCTGATGAAAACAGATTGAGCTTAGTAGCACTGAACTAAGCAACATATAGTAAAACTGGCCTAAAATAATTCTCATTTTAAATTATTTGTATTGCTAAAATAATGTTGCACCCACAGATGAGACTGGTGCAGGCAGCTAATGCCACTGGTACTTTGCAGTTTTAGCCTTGAACACAGATCTGCACAATCGATTTCTGTCTTTTCAATGACTTATCTAGCTGTGCAGTTTGTAGCAGGAAGCTCATTGAAGACACGTTTGTTAAACTATGATGGAACTGCGACAAGTGAGCAAAACTAGGGGAAAAAGAAGCAATTGCTTAATAAGTTTTATAAAAGATAATCCACAGAGCTGTTTTACTTGTTTGATCTCTGCTTTTACACTCTGAACACTGCAGCCTGCTTCAGAGCTGCCTCTTATGACAGTTCACATGGGTGCCTCCAAACTGACAAACCAAGGTCACAGATACTTGGTCTTCTTGTCAGCTTCTTTTCTAATTGGTGAGCATGAAAGTGGCCCCATGACAGAAGAGTCCAGGCTAACATCACTTAGGCAGCCAAGTGTTGCTGAAGAGAATGGTATGAGAGAAGAAAACAGAGAGGGGGAAATTGTCTTGGCCAGCGGGCTGCTGAGTACTCAGAGCTGACTAACCCAGTAAAACAAAGCAGCAATCTCCCAGCCATGGCTGGAAACCAGAGCAGCATAACCAGCCTTCTTCGCAGTTCAGGGTTTACTTCTGGTACACCTTGCAGACTAAGATGGCTAAATCTAAAATCAGATCCTTGTCTGTCCATTTTAATCAGGACTTCCTGCTGTGGTTGCCCCAGTTGTCATGTATGATCCCCTGATACCGCATCTTCCCGCTGTGCCTGTCATGGCTCTGGTTGACCTCTCCCAGCTCAACATCCTCTAGGCAGTCCCTGCAGCTGAGACTAGGGGGATTTTAAGTAACTCTTGGCTCAAACATCAGCAGGTTAAACTGGAAAGGTTGACAAGTTTAATAACCCTCCAGTCTCTACCTGGGAAGACCTAACTGTTTGAGAAGTTATTCCTGATCCCCTGAAGTTCACAGAGTACAGCATATAAAGGTAAACCAGTACTAGTTTCACTGCTTGTGCCTTATCCATTGTAGCATCAACTACAGCCAATGAGGAATGAATTCCCCAAGAGCTAAGTCCATAAGGTCAGTTCTGACCCCATAGGAACTCCCTAGAACTCCTTTTGTAAGCCCAGAGCTTGCAAATGCTGTTGGCTTGTAGTTAATTCTTCAGCACATGAAGATGCATAGACTGTGACTACACTGAAACATAAACAGCAAACACACTTAGTGGCTGATAACAAATTCAAATATTCGGCAAAAGCATGTATGTCCCTACAAACATTTTGCATATCTGAAATTCTCCACCACCCTTGGACATAGATCAGGATTCCCTGTGGAGGCTGGGATCCCCAGTCCTACAAGGGATTCTTCACCAAGGTGCAATCTCAGCTTCTCTTTTTTAACCCTCCACTTCCCAATAATTTTCCTTTTGCAGTCAGTCACACAATTAAACAAGAGCTCTGTATTAGGAAAGCGCCTTTCTTCCTCACTTCATTAGCACTTCCCAGCTTATAAGACTGATACTAATATCTCAAGCTTTGCCTAACTTAAAAAAAAAAACAACATTATTTTGGAAACCAGTTTTTCTCAAATTTCCACCTGTCCTGTTTTCCCGAGCTTCATCTCAGTGGGAGCGTTTCAATAGCTTGAGTCTGCATAATCACAACTTGTGTGAATGCCATTACGTAGGAGAAGTTAAAGATGAGAAGTTTGCATTCTGACCAAAACAAACTTAGGGACCTACTGCATCAAACGGAAGTTCTTAGCAGTCCAGTAAGAGACCCTTAATGCCACCGCACACTTTATTCTATTTCTTTCACAATCAGAAAGATGACAGTGTCATCATTTGTTGGCCTCTAAGGGCAACAAATACCTTGAAAATATTAATACATTCAAAGGTAAGTGGGGGAAATGAAGAGAAGGGAGGCAACCCCTCACACTAACCAAGAAAACAGCCTGCTTGCCAGCTTCTAGTCTCAAGCAAAAAAACCTCTGAAGTTAGCGAAGTTTGGTTGCAAAGGCTTTGAACAAGATAGTCAGGTGGCTGCCAGAGCTGGTTTGAGGAGGTGAGAGAGGCAAGCAAGAGGTGTTGGTCCAATTAGAGAGTTGAAATGCCTTTCTATAATGCACTTCTCTTCTTGGTATCTTCCCTGTTAGCTGACAACATGATTAGAATATATATAGCCATCACTTACACCTTCCCCCAATTTTGCTGTGAAGATCGGACCTGTTTCTTCTCCACTCACTTCCCCCTCCACCCACCTCCAACTGGCTACCAATCTGTGACAGTTTTTGCTCATTTGTTACAGTTGTGCAGGCTGGCTCCACTGTGCATGGAAAAACAAACTGGCTCATTTCCTCTCTACATTTCTACCCCATATGCACAACATCAACACGGGGCTCTCTCAAATTATATTACTATAGCAACTGGTCTCAGATGTCTCTCAGATGTATTGTTTCAGCAAAAGGATTCAATATTATAGAAAAGGTTTTAGGCTGGATGCATTAATCTTTTCCATTTGCCCTTATTTGCTGGATTTGCTTTAAAAAAAGTAATTCAGAATTAGGGAATCAATCAAATCTTTGGGTACCTCAAATAGCAAGATAAGTGTATAAATATACAATAAAAAAATTTGTGTTCTTTACTTTCAAACTCTTACTTCAGGTGAGATGTTCGGCTCCTATTTTCAGTATTCAAAAATCAAACAAATTCTAGCAAAACTTTGCAAAGTTACTTTTCATCGGAAATAACTGTACGAGCTATAAAAACAAAGGCCCAGTTTTATGAATTCAGATTTTTTTGGTTTTTTGATTCCAAGTCAGCTACTCAGCCTAATCTCACCTTTATTTAGTTATGTGTTTACTATGAATGACTCTTTGAGAACATGAGCATTAAACAAAACCATGTGTTTGTAGATCCAAGTCTAATATATGATTTTGGAAAAAACCTTTTTTAAAGTGCTTATTGTAAGTCAAATGCTTCTGACTGCAGTTGAGTATCAAATAAGATTATTTCTAGGTTTTGCCCTCATTGCAGTGCTAACTCTAAGGCTTTTTAGCTGCTGAAGGTCTCAAAAGAAAATGTTGTCATAGACTTGACTACATGTGTGCACATTTATCTACCAAGCAAAGTTTTAAGAGAACAACATTGTACATCACAAGAAGAGCATAGGTTTGTAAAGATGTTAGTGTAAAGAAGTTTGCAACTTACTCTTACATGCCCAAGCTGTCAATGACATCTTGGCAAGCTTGGGAATAGTAGCAAAGTCCACAGAAAAATACTGTGCATGTCTATGGCTGCTTGAAAAGGGTCATGAATTTTACTGTAATTAAAAAAAATGTGGACGGAGATATGTTACATGTTATGTCCTTGTCATATATTACTTCTGTCATGTTATGCTGCCACTTAATTTCACTCTTAAGACAGCAGCAGTGAAAGATTTTGCAAGGTTTACGAGGTTCTGGTGGGGTTACAATGCTACTTGCAGGAAAAGAGCCACCCTCATTAAAAGCAAAAATAATTTTGACTTCAACACAAGAGTAACTGTTTGTTGCATTATGTTATAATTTAAATCGAGATAACAGCTAATGGCAGTCTATGCTTTGCTTCTGGAGCTTACCATGCCACATGCTTCCACATTTTACAAAATTTCTGTGGCTACACTACAGTTTGGCCATTCTCATTTTTATTTTTGCTTTATACTCCAAAACAAACAATTTAAAAGTCAGCCCACCAAAAAATCTAGGTGTATAAACAATCTTTTAAAAACCTTAAAATGAAGCAAAATTTTTTTTCCTGCACTAAATACACACATACAAGTGAAAACTATTTCTTTAGTAACATGTTCACAAAAAAAACAACCCAGATGTTGCTGCCTAACTGAAAGAGAATAATATAATAAATAATACAATTGATTTTATTCCTTGGCTACAACTTAGAAGACTTTAAGTTGTAAAGAGCATGCATTTTGACAGAACAATTAAATTCTTAGCATTCATTGATTTTGGACATATTTAAGCTAGCAGGGATAATCCAGTTTTTACATTGTAAATTTTTAAGCTTGTACTGTAGCTTTAGATTTTAGTGAAACATCTTCATTAGTTTTTCTTACCAATCCTCCTGTCTTTTGTTTTAAAATAAACTAGGCTGTAGTTGTTCTTCTCTCCAGGATAAAATCTGGAGAAAAGTCTGACTCACACCTGCTGTTTTATCCACATGTTGTCTTAGCTGTCAAAACCTTCATTAGAAGCAAATAATATGAGAGAGATGAAGAGGATAAAGACCCTTGTACCTCTCCAAGATAATGTCTTTCTTTCATTTTTTTTTGTGTTCAATAATAATGTGATTTAGAAATCTGTACTTTTTACTGCAAAAAAGTAGAAGTCTCTGCAAATAGACAAAAAATGAAGGATTTTACTTTCTTAAACATTTGACCAAAAAAAAAAAATAAAAGGAACTGTAGTTAAAATGCTGAAAGGGACTGGATATTTGGTACATGGAATAAACTTTCTTTATACCTGGAATACCATTTGGTATGTACAGTGCACTTCAGACTTCAGTTCAAAGTCCTTTACACATTGAACACGAAATTACCCCAAAACAACACTGCCTACGGCTAGTCAGTAAGAAAATACCAGTATGATCTTTCATTAAAGCTTCCAGATGTTACACTTAAGGCTCCAGAGCAGCGTCTACACATGTTCTAGAAGAAATTCTTGAATAGACCTGGTCCTGGTATTCTGTTTTTTCAAGACAAAAAAAATAGGACTAACTTATAGATGCAGACAGTAGTGTTTGGGTCTTGTTGTATGGAATAACATCTAGGATTTCCTTAAAAAGAGAGATGGTTCAGCTCCTTTCTTTGCTTTAGAAATCTGCATGTGGAATTCCACATGTGTATGAATGGATGCTGTCTGCTGAGGGGTACAGACCAGTAGTAGGCTACTGTGGGAACCCAGGGACAGGCTGAGTGCCTTACATCCCACTGGGAACAGCCTCAGAAAATGGTCAAGGTCTGCTGGGACGAGGGGATGTTTTGCAAGAATAAATGTTACACTGGGAGTGGACAACAAGGCTGTCTCCTGCAAGGAGGGAATTCTGCTCCCCATGTCTGGGATTCCTGCCACTTTTGGTCATTAAGTAGCCACTGGACACCAATGAACATTATAGCATATGTAACAAGCCTTCATGTGGAGATCAGAACTTGTACCTCCTCCAGGACACCTGAGCTCCCTGCTGCACTGCAGTACCATCCTCAGTTATTCTTAGTCCTGCAAGAGTTTCAACTCAGAATCATATAGACTCACAGAATCATAGAGTGGTTTGGGTTGGAAAGGACCTCAAAGATCATCAAGTTCCAACCCCCCTGCCATGGGCAGGGACACCCTCCACTAGCCCAGGTTGCCCAAATCCTCAGCCAGCCTGGCCTTGAACACCTCCAGGGATGGGGCATCCACAACCTCCCTGGGCAACCTGTTCCAGTGCCTCACCACCCTCACAGTAAAAAATCTTCCTCCTAATCTAAATCTACTTTCTTTCAGCTTAAAAACATTACCCCTCATCCTATTGCTACACTCCCTGATATATCTCCCCATCCCTCCTGTCAGCACCCTTGAAGTACTGGAAGGCTGCTATAAGGTCTCCTCAGAGCCTTCTCTTCTCCAGGCTGAGCAACCCCAACTCTCTCAGCTCATCCATGTGTGGGAGATGCTCCAACCCTCCAACCATCTTTGTGGCTCTCCTTTGGACACGGTCCATGTCTTTCTTGTGCTTTCATGCCTTGCCATGAAGTCTTCAGAGTGACTGCTGTGAGATGGCAGAGAAATTTTGGAACCTCTGGAGCAGAGAAAGGAACTGTATTTGGTTTGTCATGTAACAGGCATGTTTCTGCTCAGAGTATTATTTTTCTCTTCACCAGTAAGTTGTTCAATATCCTGAGACTTGTCCAAAGTCATACTGAGGCAAGCTTTAGTAATACAATATGATTTTGTTCTTTTGCTAACAGTGACTTGAAGTTTCTTAAAGATCCTTCACCTGCTTATAGAGGTGAAAATATCTGACGAGAATGTTACTTTTGAGGGCTATAAGCAGTGATTGAAAGCAGACCTCAGGCTGTAGGGGTGCTTTGTCTGGTAGCCTATGACTGTCAAGTTGTTAGAAAACAGCATCTTCTCAGTCCCCATGTGACACTGGCAGAGCTGATTCACTGCAGCCTTTATTTATTCAGCCATAAATAAATAAATAAAGGGAATTGTTGAGTAACCACCAACTGTTTTATTGTAGTTTGCCATTAGGTTTGCCAATTTATGCATCTAGCAAGTAATGATACCTACTAGGAAAAACGGAAGCTCTTCTCACAAGGGAGAACTCCCTTCCTGAATTCAACATAACTCTATAAACAGAGGAAAATTTATCTATAAATAGACCAACTAATTCGTGTGCCATAATGCCTTTCACACCAGTTTTAATAATCACGATCAGTGTCATTGATAGATTGTTTAAGAACCAGCTGGGATAATTACCATTCGGCTTTGAATCCAGCAGTAGTACTAGAATTAGGAAATTGATACTTTTATCTCAGGTCACAGGTCACAAATCTTCTTTCCTCCCAGGTACCGATTGTCTGCAGAGTTTATAAAACACCAGGGCTTACTGCAGGAGACAGCTCGAGGTGTACAGTGATTAGTCTTCCTTTGCGCTTCCCAGCTCAACAGGCAGCAATGTCAGAGGAGAGGAGATCAGCTAAAGCCAATCACGGGAACCTGCAGCAATAACAACATGCAAGAACTCTTTAAACTGCTGTGAGGGCTGACGCTTCTCCCTCCACCCCTGCTTTTTCTGCCTCCTTGCTGTAGAAATGCACCAGTGTTGCACTCTGCTGATAGACTTGAACCTGCTGCATCTCCCACATCTCCCAGAATGAGGGAAAGGCAGCTGGATTCATAGCAGTTCATCTGCAGAGAGTTGGCTGCCCAAATGAAGAATAAACAGGCAAATTTGGTGAGTTTCCTGTTCTATTTAAATATCTGGAAACAAAGTAAGAGTTTTGTTGTTGGTCATTTTTTTAAAAAAGTTAATTTCGGATATTGAGATTGTTCTTTCTTAAGTCTCTGGAGGCTGTCATGGCTGGGAAACTCTGGAAAGGAAATTTACTTTAATAGTTCTCTCTGAGATCAGGTGCGGTGTGGAATGGAATATTTGTGAAGACACAAATGCCTGAAAATATCAATATTCCTGTCTGATGCAGTATCAGGGTACTGGAGATGATTTCTCATATAGCGATAAACTGTTTCTAGATTCATTGTTCTAGGAAAGACAAACAAAATAACGAACATAGAAGGGTTTCAAATCTCTTAAATTGATACTGTCCATGGGAGTGAAAAGATGAAGCTCAAAACTACCACACAGTTTAATGTAATACTGCTTTTTTTCATTAATTCATAATGCTTAAATAATAAATACAAAATACACAAAAGTTGCATTTTTTAAGCTACGGAAGAATATTAGTGTCTTGCCTTCACTATTCTGATTGTTGAATGTTTAATTCACGTACACAGAGTGTATACACAGAATGCACGTTGTTTTGGTCTTACTTGTAGAATTTTTCTACTTTTTCAGTAGCATTTGTTGTATGGTTTAGGAAGTATCCACTAGACCAAATGACAGCTTGTTTCTGCACCCTGTTCTGTGAGTGATATGCGAACGCCTTTCAAGGGCTGATGCTTAACTGTTGAGAACTTCAAACAAGGAATATTGGTTTTGGATATGATTGAGGTGCTTTCATCTGAGCTTTTGCTTTGTTATTGCTTTAGACCTCACTGTTTAATAGTCTAAAGAGAATAATTTATTTTATGTGCAATAATTATTTTCATGCAATTTAGGTGATAAAATCATACAAATTTTCTTGCTCTGTGAAATGCATTTTAAATTGAAGATATTAATTTACGACTAAAACTACTCAAATAAACACAATTTTCCCACAGAAGGATAATTTGGAAAGGGTTTCAAACTATGGTAAGTGATCTTACTACTTCTTGAAAGATAAACTGCGGTTTGATCTGTCTTGCTTCCTGTGGTTTTTATGCTATGATTTTATCAGAACTCTTGGTTTAGAGACACAGCTAAGTGAGGTAGGTGCTGAGAGCTGCTGCCTGACAGTGGCGTTATGGGTGGAGGCAGAATGAGCTGTCTTTGGAGAAAGCGGGAGTCAGGCAAGAAAGAAAAATCATTATATGGAACCACTGTCACACCCTTCTGGTGTAGGAGAACGAGGACCTGTATTTTAGGTTTGCAGCTTGCTGTAAACATTTAAGTTGTTTTATTGACACGATTAAGACCCATCCATGAATTGCTGGAAATGATAACATTCTCATTATTGGGAGACAGGACAGAGGAAATGTAAAATGGATTCTCTAGGTCTTTTCCACTTTTATATCAGGTTTTAGAGCACAAATGTTTTGAGGTGCGTGTGGAAGGAGTACCAGGTCTGTCTTGTGTGCAGCATTAGAGGCCGAGATGTAAAGGTTCTCACATTGTAAAGCATACCAAGGCAGCTGAAGACATTGTGGTGGGTTAGCCCTTGGCTGGGGGCCAAACCACACACACTTGCTCACACAGTCCCTGCCCCCACCCAATTCTAGGGGAGAGAATTAAAGAGGTAAATGGCAAAGAGGACTCGTGGGTTGAGATAAGGACAATTTAATAACTAAACTACAATAATATTAGAAATAATACTATATACAAAGATGCAATGTGATACACAGTGATACTGCCCCTCCCCACGTGATGACCAAAGGCCCAGCCCACTCCCAGCCAATGGCCCCGAAGGAGGGAGAGAATAGGTGATACACAATTATGCTGCCCCACAGAAAAAGGCTCGGCCTGTTGACAATGATACTGCCCCCCCGAAAAGGCTCGGCCTGTTGCCAGCTAATAATCCCCAGAAACCGCACAGACGATTCCCCCAGAAAGGGGGGGAAGGGGGGAAAGGGGGTGTACCGCTCCCGGAGGCACTCACGGAACGGAGATAACAGCCCAAGCGTCCCAGGCCAAGAGCTGACCGAAGCAGGGGAAAAACAGCTAATGCTCCCGCCGGAGAGGGGGGATCCCGAAACTCACGGAACAGAGATAACGAGCGTCCCGGGCTGAGAGCTAATGGTGTCTGTGGGAGGGGATGAAGGCCTTGGGAAAGTGAAAGCAGGAACCCGAAGCGAGATGATCCGGAGCCCAAGGGAAGTAAAAAAGAGCGATCTCCCGGTAGGGTCCCCACCTATATACTGGTTATGATATGCATGGGATGGAATAATTGGTCAGGCTGGTTCTCAATTTTAACCTAAAAGCAAATCGCAGGCTAGAAGCTCCCCCCCCCCACCCCGAGACCTCCCCCGCTCTGTCTGTGGAGAGGAGAGAGGCTGAATGTATTTGTCCTTGAAAGTATCCTGGCAATAACTATAAACGTTCCTTCTTATCAGCTTTCTCCTGAGCAGGAATCCAAAACATAGCTTCTTGCTAGCTGTTTATGAAGAGAAGGAAAAAAAATTAACTCTCTTTTACTTAACCCATGACAGACATCCAGGAGTATTTTCACAGCAAATGAAAGTCATAAGAGCTTAGTTACTGTTTCTGAAGGATTCCTAAAAGTACATGTTGCTTATGTTGTTAGCTATACTGCTGTAAGTCTCTTTGAAAAGTATATGGAGAGGAGGGCTCAAGGGGAACTGAAGATGGCACACTGAGATGGTTTGTAGTCTCTGGATCTCAAACCTACTTCTATGGTAGTTTTAAATTATATATAAAATTTGTTTCAAGGATCTTATTTTTTGTAGCCCAATGATGGAAGACAACTACTTTTCTAATCCCACTCTCTCCCACACAAATACCCTTTGAAAGTTGCTGGCTTTTAATAAAGTTGTCTTGTGGAGATCTTCTGATATACTTTTTATATATTTTTGTACTTCCTTCTTTTAATGCAAAGAATTGCACAAATCCAAGTTATCAGGTGATTTTTAAGATCCTATTCCTGATGATTTTAGTGTCTTATTGTTCTCCACAGCAATAATAACTGTTATGTCACAAACAGTGAAGGAGCTAATAATCACTAAAAAAAACAAACATAAGTTCACATAAGAACAAAGCAATATTAAAAAAACAGGAGAATATTACAACACAATGTTGTCCAATAGCAGGAATTCTTCCAAAGGGTGAGTTTCCTTTCAGAAAAGCACCAGTACATTTTCAAATGGTTAAGAATGTAATTAAGAAGATTTAATTTATAATAAAGATAAAGATTAAAGGATTAATTGTTTGCATGTTTTGCTTCTAGACATTGAAAACGATAGTTCATTTGTGCAGTGGCATGGTCCCCATGTTAATTTTCTTGATTGCAAAAAGAGCAGATGTAGTTGCTACCTGTACTGTTATATTTTTGAAGATCTCTAGTACAGTACAGTATCAGTCTGAACAGTAGCAATCCAATCTTCATGCATAAACACTAAAACATATTGAAAACTGTTATTATTTTTTAAAGGGTATGTCTTGGAAAAAGTCGTCCTGATGGTATTGCAACAATATTGGCTGAGAATATAATTTAAAGACTCCTGTTGTTGCATGACATCCCTTCTCCAAGGGGAAGTGTCAAGGGTTGCCAGGTTTCCTAGGGTGGCTCTGGTAAAACCTTCCTTTGACAAAAGAGCAAGGAAGGGCAGGTTCTTAGGTTCTTAGCATCATGCATCTCTGAAGTAGCTTTCCCTGGAGTGAATGAAGAACTCTTGCCTCTTAGAGTCTGGTTCTGTTGCTGTCCTCCAGCTCCACCTCCATTTCAGGCTCATCAGCTCACATCAGCAGGTGAAGGGCCTGCTTCAGGAGAGCACTCTCAAGGAGCACATTTTCAGTACTGTCAGGCCAAAAAGCATGCCTGAATTAGACATCACAACACTGCCCATTCAGAGATTTTAAATGGATGAGTGCCTTCCTGAACCAGTACCAGATGGATCATTTTCTAGACTGTGGGCATAGCAGCCAACTTGCTTGCCATCATTGTTAACACTGTCATTTTCCATCCGTCTGGGTATCAATCTGCTCTGCTTTCTGACACTGAGCTCTGCTGCCCAAAGGACCGCCTCCCTGCTTTTAGAGTGCTCCAGAGGTCAGTGCTGTTGCTGATGAGGTGTGTTGCATGGATCTTCAGTGCACACCCAATCATATCTCCCTGGAAAATAAATGCTCTACCAATAGGCTGCCTCACTGCTTAGGCTGGAGTGGTAATATCCCAGTGTCTGGATCACCAGAAGTTTATTACAACTGAAAAACAGCTGTAGTGATGGATGTGTGTGTGTGGGACAAGGGTTGTTTGTTGTCCTGAGAAGCATGTGTGAAGTCTCCCTTTGATTCCTGATCCCAGAGATGATGAGGCTTTCTTGAAGACAGGGGTTTTTTGGTTGGTCCTTGCAAATAGTCACAACTGTGGCACATACCATGTGAACTGTGAGCATCGAGGGAGTCACCAGGCTTGTCCTGCAACCCCACTGTGCTCTGAGCTGCAGGACAGAGCCATAGCGAACTCAGCTGGTCATAATCAGGCTTTGTCCTCTGGTGGTCCCCTCTCGAAAAATTCCCTGGGCTAGTGAGAGGAAAAACTTCAGAGGCCAAAAAGATCTGAGGAAACAGCAGGCTTGTATGATGAATGTAACAGCAAAGATTAAAAGAAGGGATTGTCTTGCAGATGACAAGACTGCAGAGGCCAAGGAGGATGTCAAGGGAGAGTTTGAGACAGGAAGGTTCAGTGATACTCCAGTGAGGCAAGCCTCATGAGGAGCTCTGAGGCTTGCTCTGAGCAATGCTTTGACATGACAAGTACTTACAACAGAAAGAAACCAAATACTATTTTATCAAAACTCAGTTCCTTAGCTGGTTATGAGGACATATCCTAAGGGAGACTCTCCTGTATCTTAGTAATAGGGAGAACTTTTGGGAATTGGGAACTTCTGGGAATTGGTAGTTTGAGTGGAGGCAACCATTTGATTTTTACCACCTGAGCAGTTTGTATGCTCGTAGTGCTACATGTGTGGGAATAAAACTTCTGCTTCTTCTGTTGAAAAAGGACCTAGCAGCTATTTATAGCCTATAAGGGAGATAAATGTTCATCTGATAATATGGTCGAGGTGTAAATCAGGTGCCGAGCAGCAGTTACAATAAAAAATTGTGTGTTGCAGTTTGAGGAGGAGAATGGCCATTATAGGTGATATAAAAAAAAGTGCACAATTTGAATGTCTAGATGTAGCTTTACTTAATGGGTTTTTTTGCTGCTTTCCATGCTACTTTAAACTAGGAAGCAAAGAGATGAATGCTTTTCGGAGAAAGGATTTTTTTTTCTCCTTAATAAAAGATTTTTTAGTTTGGAGGAAAAAAGGTCAGAACAGTCATTGTTATATCAAGTCACATAAAAAGGCAAACCAGATCCTCCCTTTTTACTTGTTCTAGCACTCAGAAGCAGAAAGCTGCCAGTTAAATGACAATCTATGTGCTTACGGTAGACAGCTAATCTGTGCTGTAATTCCTTGTGGAAAGAGCACACAGGAAAATAGCTACTGATAAATAACTAAATGAGGCATGGGGCATAGGACAAGAGTATATACTTGACCAGATATCCCAGCAGGACAATTTTAAATCACCTTCTGAAATCGCCTGGGTATAGGAGACAGACCATAGGTCTTAGTCTTTTTATGCTTGGACATTGCAGTTATCATATCCCATAGCACGTCTAACAGATCTCTCAGTTTGGGTAGTTGTTACATATATCTT
This sequence comes from Pterocles orientalis, assembly GCA_011057875.1. NCBI lineage: Eukaryota > Metazoa > Chordata > Aves > Pterocliformes > Pteroclidae > Pterocles > Pterocles orientalis. The sequence goes on along the minus strand of WKFP01015551.1, from coordinate 940,340 downwards.
TTGAAGGAAAAAGCAATAAAACAATCATTTCTGACATCCATATGACCACATGGTCCATATAACTTGCTCCCTGCAAGCATTTGTTTTCTCTTCTGTGTTCTGGTTACTGACTTTAGTTATTTAAGCCTTGCAAATCACTGTGCTCTGTGGGATTGGACAGTACAACAGAGTCTTGATAGTCTCTCAGAATCACATCACCTGAAATTAAAAAAAAACTGAAATACACAAATTTGTGAATAATTTTAAGTCAAACAAGATCTTGCTTGTTCTCAGCTTCAATTTTTCTGGTTTCCTCTTCAGAAACAAAAGAAAAATTACTTTTTTTTCTATTGTAGTGTAAAGGATATGCATTGCTATTGGTTCTGATTCCAACATTCAAACTTTTGTCATTCCATTTTATTAAATAGGGTTTTTTTTCTTAACGTAACCATGCCTGTAATGCCCTGAAATAAATCATTACTAGAGAAACAACACATATAATTTTTCTATATCAGTTACCATTTATATTTCTGGAAAAAATAGTTTGTGTACTTTAAAATGTCAAAATTTTCAGTTTTATTAAATTAAAATGCTAGACAAATGGGTGAATGACTGCTTTAAATAGTCCCTTTAAATAGTCCGTTCAAGTCATAGCCTTTATTTTTCTCGGTCAATCAAATTCGAAATGCTACTCACTTTATAAACATGCTCTTTTCAATTGTTGAAGATGAATAAGCAATGCACTTTTCATTCTTTCCTTTTTCCTTTCCATTAACATTCATGGTTTTATATGGGTATTTCTCTCCTTTTCCTTTCTCCTTCAAAGGATAAAGAAATATACAGATGATCAATAGCTGCATGAATCTAGGCTTGTAAAGTAGACACTAACTCTGGACTTCTGATGGCAGGTGGTAAGAATACATCATACTCTGTACTACATGGAGCACTACCTTTGTTAGCTAGTGTTATGCAACTCACTTTAAAATAAAAAAATAAGCTGTTTCTAATTAATCTTTGATGTCAATTCAGTTTTCTCAGTAGGTGTCTTTAAAACCAGTATTAACAGTGGACAGCTTTGTGGATATTGACAAGAAAGACCTTCCATGTCTAATGTACAGCATCTACACAAATCTAGTGCGAGGTGTCCTTGTCCATGGCAGGGGGGTTGGAACTAGATGATCTCTAAGATCCCTTCCAACTGGAGCCATTCTATGATTCTATAAAAACACATAGAAATACTTATGAAAAAGCTGACAAGTGGGTAAATGAGACAAAATAGAATAAGTAGAAACTAAGGAAAGATGGAGTAAAGAATTGAACTTGAAGTTGGTAATAAGACGATCACATTTCAATGCCTGAGCTTTTGGAGGTGTTCAAGAATAAAAATATGGTGACAATTTTAAGTAAGAAAAATGGCTTTGACAAGGAGTTGAGTAGGTGTGGGCATGACGGTGAGGAGGAGAGAAAACTGAGACTGACAGTGAGACCTGCAAGACCCAGGCAAAGAGGCACAAGGCAGCCTTCTGCACTGTTTGGTTACCAACAGCTCTGCAAACACTTTGGTAATTTTGATTCGGGTTGGAAGGCCAAGTTCATTATCTCCCTTCTGCCGCAGATGCCTGCACCTTCTGTCTGACTGTAAAATCCCTTGCCTTTTTCTTTAGCCTTCTACTTTTTCCCACTACTGCTGATTGCTGTACAAAATAGGGCAGGAACAATTAATTCTGTAGTAGAGTCATTTAAGCTTAATGACCATTCCCACGTCATAGTTTAAATCAACATCTAGCATGTTTTACCAAAGTATCCAAATTAAGAAGAAATACGGTCACATTTCCTTGCTGAAGATTTGAGAAGCATCTTATGGCTCAGCTGTTTAATCACAAGCAGCTGTAATTAGATTATGTAGCACATAACAACAATCTAATCACTAAATCCTTCTTGGAGAATCTGATTTATAGTGTTACCAGGCTTCTTAAATATCCTAATATGTGTAAATCTATTTGTCCTTATTTTGTGCAGCTTACTCACTTATACCCTACCTCTGACATAGGGTATAAAAAATCTAGCCTATGAAGTGTTACCAGTGTTTTGTACAACTCTGAACTTTTGACTGATACTTGTGCTGATCAAAGATTTTACTAATTCAAAACAGTCACATAAGCAACCCAGAAAATACTTTGGCCTGATGTAAGCATATTAATAACAACAGTTTAGCTGTATTTCAGTTTGAGATGGCTTCAGTACTACATAAGACTAGACGGATTATAATTTTGATAATATTATTTACAGTTCCAGGATGAAAAAGGCTTCCTCCTTTCCTCCTAAACAGAACTCAGTCAGTTACATTAGCTTACTGAAGTACTATTAACTCTTCATATTTTGTACTTTGGGAATTTTTCTTTTAATGTCAGTATCATGCTCTTAAAAACATTTTTTTCTGTTTGAAACCAAAGAGCAATATAACAGCCTAAATTTTTATTTTTGGTGGCTTCAGAGTTGGGAAGAAATTGTAATTACTCCACCAAGGAGTGGATAACTAGCTCTAGAGTTGTCTGAACCTGCATGTCTGACTGGTTTGACTACAGTGCCAAATTGCTCCCGGGACTGTGCAGACCTGGCTCTCCCCAAGGCCCCTTTCCCACCAAAACTGGCCAAGAGCTGTGTTCCAGATGCCCAACGACCAGACCTCATTCAATTAGTCCCCATAGTAGTTCTCACACAGACTTATATAATTAAAACCTTTCCAAAATATCATGTTATTGAGCAAAATATATGTGACAGCTAAAGAACAGCTTGCTCTGCTCAGCATCACCAATCATGGTTGGAGTATTTGCTCTTCCTGGGCTGGCGTGGCTTGAGCACCTCCTGTAACCCCCAGGAAAACCCTGCTCAATGATCTGGAAGCTGATTTGAGCAGGGACAAGCGCTGCACCTTCTTTCAAGCTGTGCCCTTGTGCATGGGCAACAGCTGAGTTCATAGGATCTCGGATGTCCTCAGGTGGGTTTTCTTTCCTACCTGAGTGCCTTATCTTAGAGACCCCTGCGCTCTCCTGGATGATGTTTTATCTACAGTTCCACTGTTTTCTGCCTCTATATAGAGCTGCACATTTTTTTCTCTTCAATGTCCTGGTACAAACTGTTTTATGATCAGGGAACAGACTCTGTCTCAAAGCAGACTGTGTTCAATAAAACAAAGCTGGCTCTTTCAAATGCGTATGCTATGCAATGTCTTCATCTTACTTGTAATAACCTAAAAAACTGAGCAGGCACAACACTGCTATTAGCTTCATAAAATCCTTGTCACAGAGGCTCTGGCATACATTTTGAGTTAGACACTTAAATGGATTTTAGAGCTTAAGCCTTTTGTGACTCATTAACCTGTTAGACAAATCCCAGATGCAACAGAGTAACTTTAAACAAATCTAAGATACTTCTTCTTCAGGCAAAACAGAGATCTAAAAAACAAACATTTTTGAATTTGTTAACTTGGGGAAGAGATAATTGTCTGTGTAAATGTTAAGAATTCTGTGAACTACATCAAATTGTGACGTGATATTAACATGTTATGATGTAAGCATAGCTTTTTGTGTGTCTATGAAATATGTAGAGGATAGCACATGTAAATCCCCTTTGAAATGGACTGAAATCTAGTTATCAAACCAGATGGTGAAAAATAAGCACATAGCTAGGCAAGGCGTTATCCACTACTCCGTGCTTTACTTGGAGCTAGCTATTCAAAGAGGAAAGTTTCAGCTGTGGTGTCACAAACCAGTATCATAACAATAATAAACCTAGCCATATTACATTTCCCAATTTCTATGGCAACAATCTCTGTGATTTCGACTGTAAGCATTCAATTACGTGTAGGTAAGTAAAAGCACAATAAAACACAACAAAATGCTGTTAAAAGGAACTTTTTCCTGTATGGGATGGGATTTTCTCTCATAACTTCTACAGTGAGTGCAGTTGTAAAGAATAGCAAGAGGGCTTATTTAAATCTGTGCTTTTTAATTTTAAAAGTGAGAGACTTTGGTCATTTGTATAATTTGCTATAGAATTTGGAGAAGGTTCTTAAAATTTTAGTCAAAGGTGATCAGTCTTCCCACTGAAGAACCCTCTTCCAGGCAGATTGTTTTGCAAGCTGTGTTACCAAAAGAAGCTTGGTTAAAAGAGTTTGGAAGCTCAGTTTATGTTGCATAATTCACCAAAAAAGTACTTGCATCTTTTCTGGTATATCTTTTTTTTACAGACCAGGAATTTAGACATTTTCGAAACAGCAGGTTTTCTTGTAAATTGACACTGGGCATGTAATGTATATTCCAGGTTTTCTGCTGTCTTGCTGGCAAATAACAAAGCGAAGGTAGTTAAGTAATTTGGTTTCTTTTCTCTTTAAAACAAATGTGGCTTTGGAAAATATTTGCATACCTTGCTGCTATCTGCTAAACTTTTTTGGAACTTGTGGCTTTGGGTGGGGGTTTTTTCTCCCCTTATCTCCTTTTCATCTCCCAACAAGCAGCAATAAGCTTGTCAGTGGTACTTAAAGAGCAATGTTACTGCTGCTTTTGCACAGGCCAGGTGAAACCAACAACTTTGCGGACGCTTCAGCAATCAATTTTTCCTCTTTCTGGCATCCTACTGGCAGGAGGGATCTGCTGGTGACTCACATAAGAATAAGAAATGGAGAAAAAAAAGGTGTACAGATTTGCTTCGATTTGTGATTTGAAATGGTAGAAACAGATGTTAAGGAGAAAAGCCTTCTACCCCACCCCTTGCCCCCCACCCCAAAGCATGTGGTGTTTTACAGGAGTTACTGGATCATGGTTGATCCATTAATGTGCCTGGCTTGCTGAGCGATTCCTAGGAATGGAGAGGATGTGGGTGTCATGGAAACAGCATTGCCCAGGGATAGGAGGGAGGTCTGAGCACCAGCAGATCCATCTACAAATATATGCGTCTACAGATCTTAATGCAGATGAGGGTTTATACAGAGACATCGACTTCATTAACCATTGTGATAATTAGTATGAATTTAACATTACATGCCTATAGCTTATTTTGAAATGACCAAAGGAGTGTTAAATCACTATATACAATGTGTAAAAACTGTTATTTATACTAAAAAAAAAATAAAAAGCCTCCTGGAATATGAATACCACATACATGCAAAATCCATAAAGAAGATACTAGAAAAATATAACTTTCCCTGATAGACAGGATGACTTTATTCTCAGTTTTCTCCTACCTTGTTATAAAGGAAAGCTATATCTCGAGTCTTTCACCAGCTCCTTGTCCTCCATCAGTCTCACCTGGCATTGATCAGTCAACATAACTTCTGTCCTTGCTTTCCCGTGTGTCAAATGCTTAGAGTCTCCCAGGTCACTCCTTCTCATAGCACTGAACTTCATGCAGTTGCCTTACAGAAACAAACCAAAGTTGGTTTTTTTTTTTCTAGTTGAATCTACACTAGTGCTAGCACTGAGGTGGAAATAGAAATGAAGTGGAAGTGTACTTTCCTAACAGAGCTGCATGCTGTTACTGGGCATTTTTTTCAGGCTGGAAGTGACCATTCCCCACCCTGAGGGAGAGCTGCCTCATCCACTGCCTGAGAGCACCGGGGTTGCAGGTGTCTTGGGTCAGGACCACCACCACGTGGTCACAACCCCCCCCCTCCCCCTCCCCTCGCTGTAAGATGGGGAAGGATAAGAAAAAAAAAGTGGAACCTCATGAGTTGAGATAACGATGGATTTTTAATAATACCACACAAGGAAAAGCAAAAGAAATGAGAATGTAACAACAAGACAAGATATAGAATACAATGGAAAACACTGATACAATGAATATCTCACCACCAAGGACTTCACAAAAGAGACCCTTCTCCGGGCTAGCTTCCCCTTATATCCCGGGCATGACATCAGCATGGTATCGAATATCTCTTTGGCTATGCCCTCGTCCCAGCTTCTGTGAGGAATTAACCCTATCCCAGCTGGACCCAGGACAGCAGGGCATCAGCTGGTCACCCTCCACCTTGGTGGAGAACAGGCAACAAGGCTCAGCAGCAAAGCCATTAACAGACAACCAAATTTCCAAATGGTCCCCTTTCTGTTTGGGTGACATGAAGCTTCGGGGCACCTACAAATGGGTGCAGCTTGGCTCTGCTTTGCTGCAATTTCTTACACTTGAAATTGAGAAGGAAAAAGGCTGTGGGGGCTCTGCCTGACCCCTGCACCCCTTCCCTCAACTTGCTTCTTTAGAGCCCAACTTTGTACATGAGAATGAAATAAGGACAAAAGGGGTGAACAGCAAACAGTTGTCAGGTACCTTTAAGTAAACTTTTACTCTGTGTACTGCCCAGGGACAGAGGAGAGGAGAGGAGAGGAGAGGAGAGGAGAGGAGAGGAGAGGAGAGAAGAGAAGAGAAGAGAAGAGAAGAGAAGAGAAGAGAAGAGAAGAGAAGAGAAGAGAAGAGAAGAGAAGAGAAGAGAAGAGAAGAGAAGAGAAGAGAAGAGAAGAGAAGAGAAGAAGAAAGTGTCCAGTAGACAAAGACCCCTTTTGCAAAATACATGTCATCTCCTTTATTTGTACCATAGACAATTAGGATGTGCAGGCTCCCTGCTCCCAGACTTATTAGGATGGTGTGTCATTAATGTAGCTCCTTTCCTGCTTCTGTTCCCTTCTTCTGAGTGCTGTCCATTTGCTGCTGATTGGAGATTTGCATTTTCCACTGATACATATTTCCTAGCTCATTATTCTCTTTCCCAGCAACAGTTCTATTTCTTATTTAATGACCCGACTCTGTTTACTTTCCCTTGCTTAGGAAGAAACCTTGTGGGTGTGTTATGTGCTCTAGTCTTTCTTAGATCCAGTATTTCCGTTAACTTCTCACTTAGCAGAGTTTAATCTGCTTATCGAAACAGTGAATAAACAGAGTTAGTTTCCTCTCCTTTTCCCAGCAGAGGTGAGGAGAGGGGGAAGGAGTGTCCTCTGGTATGAAAAGGAGGAACATCTCACCTCTGTGACAGGCTGAGAGATCTGTGGTTGACAGAGGTTTTCACTGTCACTACTGTCACATAGTTTAGGAATCACAGAGACAAAGAAAATCACTGCTATTAATATAAATGGCCTGAACCCAGAAATGCTGGTGTGACCTTCTAGAAAATCCTGTCCTGGCTGTCACTGTAACACAGTGCTGAAGCTCAAAATATGGCATTTATATGTGTCATATGTCATGGTCCTGAGTGCTTTAAATCAGAGTTGATCCTGGCATTTGTGCCTCCATAGCTGCTGTCAGGTGTTGGAGTTGTGGTTACTGTCAGCCAGTACTGTGTGTGCTTACAGGCAATTTGATAACGTCCCAGTCTCATTGTTGGCTCAGCCTGGCCCACAGTAAGAGAGCTCAAAGCTGAATCAAGTTGCCTTACATTTAGCGTAGCCTATAGCTGGGCAAACAGGCACTTCCTACAAGTCAGCTTCATTAACTATGGCAAATAGATCAGGTGCTGAAATTCAGCCCAAGAATTTCTCCCAGGGAGGTAAACTGGGACTTCGTTTCTTCATTTCCGTCCACAGTGAATTCTGGTTTCTGCTGCTGCAGTTGTTCTGAAAGATATTGAATTACTAAAATCTTGCTTAAAGAAAAGCAAGCAGCTTTTCCCATGTGAAGACATTGGTGTATTGCATTGTCTACTATCTTGCTTGAAAAGCCTTACAGGTAACATTTTTGTTGTTTGCTGAAGTAGCCAGTATCTCTTCTAAGTTCTGGAGCTCTGGGCTCCCTTGTGTACATCTAACACCAAACCATTGTTCACTTCTCCTATTCAAAGTGTGCAGCAGAGCACTAACTGACGTTTTATTGAAGGGATACTAAAATAATAATTGGAACTTTTTGTCCAAAGGCACTACCTATCGTTCCCCTTTTCTATGAAGTATATCACTGTTAATTTGCCAGTTGACTGTATGCTTCCCCTCTCTGTTCTGAGTGCAAAGAAATCACAGTTCTGCGCTGGATGTATATCATGATGTACAGGGCAGTTGTCTTCACTACCATTTAGTTCTCATGTCTTCTGAATAGTCTTTTAAGCTAGGTATTACATATTGTTGTCTTCACCTAGAACTGGAAGTTTACCTTGTTACAATACAACCCTTTTAGACCTTTTGCTTCATTCTTTTGCTCCTGCTCTAGTTACTCTCATATCCACATTTAATTTGCAGACAAGGTTATGAGATCAGCCGCATAATTTTCTTTTTAGTCTTTCAACAGTTATAAGATTGGGTCTGACTGTATGCATGAGAATAATCTCTGCTGGAGGTCTAGAAGAAAATATAATTATATGTAGTTGCTATGGTAAAGCTCTTATTAATGAAAAACTGAGGGGAGGGGTTATAACAACTGTCACTCTTCCCAGAGTTCATCTTTCTGGATTAATGGCTTCTTCAGGTTAGTATTTGATCAGGTATTTGAATTATCTGGATTTTTTATATTCTAAATCAATTTTAATGTCGTGAGACAAGTGAACATGTATATTTAATGCTAGTGAATACACCTCGCCTACATTTTTCAACATCCTTCTTTTCATGCCAATGGAGGGAGAACTGTCTTAGTAAACTCAGTATAGCTGCTGCTCAGTTCCCCCAGACACATCTTTGTCAGTCTTTTTCTTGCTAAAAAGTACTCATGGGCAAGAGAGACGGGTTGTAGCTTTTCACATCTTATGCACCAACGTAAGGAAAACAGTTCACCAGAAGGTCATTACATTTTCAAGGTCTGCAATATGGGAAGACAATCTTTAAAAGCAACTGGCTTGGAAAGAGACCAGCCTGAAAATGCTTCATTTCCCTGAAGGCTGATCTAGGTGTAAACGTCCCTTACAGAAGGTGATTCAAGAAGGCAGGCAACACTCAATGCAACCCTGTGAGAAATTTCTCTCTCACCCGGGAGATAACAAAGTGGACACTGGGATTTTCTCCTGAAACGTGGTGTTCAGCTCTGTGGCAAGTGGCACTCTCATACTGCATTTTCCTGATGTTAAAGGAGTATCTAAGGTAATCTTAATCATACTAAGGTTCCTTCTTGCCTCTGTGTTTCTTTGTGGGTAAAAGCTCTTAGTTCCTTCCAAGAAGGATTGCTGTTCTCCAGCTCCTAATCCTGGATGATAGGTACAGAGGGCACCAATGACATAAATGTTACTTTCTGCTTTAAATCAAGAATATACAAGATTTGTCTCACCCCCTTTCTTGTTTAAATCCTTGCAAATGAGGGCAGATATCTTAGGAGAGCAAAGCACTAAGTATGCAAAAGCTTGGGGGATTTAAATATGAAATTGAGATTGTGCAGTCTGTGTGTCTAAAATATATTTGGGAAATGAACAACAACAACAAAAAAAGACTGTAGCTGTGCTGAAGGCTTCCAAATGAGGATTAACTCTGCATGTCTTAAATTAGGAGAGCTCAGTCATTGCAAAACACTTCCCATGCTGAGTGCTATTTAAGCCTCGCGTGAAAAGTTGTCCATTTGAGGTCCATTCTTACCACCTTAGCCCCTTGCTGATGCCAGTCAGGTTCTGCGTTCCCACTAAATGCCTGAACTTCAACCAGCCCCTGATGTAGGAATGAAAGTCCTGCACCAGAGAAACTTCCTATGCTCACAGAAATGTGAGACTAGATAAGATCTGGGCCATAGATTAACATAATTTGGTCTTGTGGACAGCTTGTTCTATGTCATTTCAGAATAGGTCCCAGAGAGTTTAAGCAATAAAATATCTCTACATAAATGACCTGCTTTCCAGAAAGCAAGTTTGTGTGTGGGATGTCCTAGCCACAACCTCTCTTTGCTTCAGCAAGAGATTGAAGGAATTCTCTCCTTTTTACTAAATTTACTGGAAACAGAATCCAGAAGTTACTCTGACTAGAAGCCACGATATGGTGCCTCTTACTGTGGCATTTGACATCTAAGGTGGCTTTAGGAAACTTATGGGAAGTTTCCATATTTATGAGGGCTAGTTGTTTTAGTAGCTACACTGCTTTAATTTTGTACCAGAAAACAGGCTCTGCAGAAGAAACATAGCGTAAATCATCCAGGCTGGATTTTTTTTCTCCACTTGTTTTTCAGCTATGAGCCTAAAGATGCCAATATGCATGTAATTTCTGTCTAGTTTAGCTCTTTTGATCTTTTTTTTTTTTTCCTGCAGCTGCAGGAAGGATAATCTCAGTTAGAAACAGGAAAAATAAGCAGGCAAGACTCTAGTAGGAATCGATCTGTGCAAACACAAAGCAAAAATACATTTCTTCTGGTGTCTTTATTCCATATGAAATGTATTAGCTGTGAAGAACGCTGGTGTGAGTTTTTGCTTATTTTACACAGAACTTCCTGAATACTCTCTCATCCTTTTGTGTGTGTATCTTCTTCTTCTTTTTTTTTCTTTCCTTTTGGACTGAATCAGTAAACTGTCTTCACTCTGTATTGGTGAAATTACTTTTCTTCTGAATTAACAAAAATAAAAAGATTGCAATTGTTGCAGAACAAGGCAGAATCCAACAGTCTTGAAATTATTTCAAAAACTCAAAAATACAATATCAACACTCATGAGAGTGGTTGGTATTTTATCTCTATGTACCTTTTCCACATTGAACACCTGTATAAGGCATCTGGAGATTTCTCATTTTTGAAATATCTTTGTCTGCACAATAAACATTGACTCAGATGTACTCTGGTACGTATCAAGATCTCCAGTATTTCCAGTAATATAGAAACTTCCCATAACACTTAGTTATAAAAGGCTTAAATTTCTTATATTTTTTTCATGTCTTGCTATTCCAACCAGACTTACATACTTTTCAAAAATGTATTAGCAAGACAAACTCAACTGATACCAATAAACATGTAGAGTACAGGGTTATTTGCATTAATACTTCAGCATGATACAAGGAATCACTGCAGTCTGCATGAATAGATTGTCTTTCGCATGCCCAGCACATCAACATCATTCATATTACTTTTTGAGAAATGTCAGTCTTATTTTCAGAATTTTTATTTTTCTGTTTTTTTTTCACCTGACATCGCAGACTTCTTTGTGGTAAGACACCTTCTTTCACTGGAGTGAAAAATATTTTTTGTTCCTATGGTTAAGGCGTTGACATCTCTCACATATTCTTGTGAGTGATGATGTTCAAATGTTCTTGGTGCAAACCTCTTTGTTCCCCATCTGGGGCACAATGACTCTGTCCTTACTTCAGTTCAGTTGTTCCTTTCTGTCCAAAACGTCAAGGGACACAGAAATGTACTAATTCCTTTTTTTGCTTTTCTTCCCCCGGTGCTCCCCCCTTACTCCCTTCATTTCTTTTTCCACTGTAACCCTTCAGAGGCTTTTTGATTTGGAAAAGTTTATGGAAATATCTTCAAAATTCCTTCCTTTATCAAAACAAAGTGGAAGACACTCATGTTCAAGATAAACAAGAATTTTGGTGTAAGCAATTTAGACTTTTTTTTTCTTTAACTTTTGAAACATAGCGGGAGCCATTAAAAATATTGCTAGACTGTGCTTTTTACAGTAAGTGCTTGTCACATTGGCAGAAAATTTAGGAAGCAGGTTTTCCAGTGTGTCTAGGAACTGAACTTCAGTCTACAAGCATGTCAAAAGTTTCTGATTTATTACTGTAATATGTCTTAATTAGATTTTTAAATTTTTATTTCTGAAAGCTACAAATTGTTTTATACATACTCTTTAAATAGCTTAACCTTTCTGGATACCAAGTCTGCTGCAGCAGTACCACTAGTATCCAGAAAAACAATGTATTTGAATGGCTTTATTTTGCTCAAGTATATAGAACAAATGTGTTCACAGACAAGAAGTTGGGTTTTTGTGGGTTTTTTTTACCTTTTGAGGGCTTCAGCAGCTCTCAGATATCATAATAACTTGTTATATGGGGCTGCTGGGGATCAGAAGAGGTCAAACTAAGCTATCTCCTTTTCATGCTACCATTACTTCCTAGAATTGCTCATCTGTAGAATCATAAATAGATGTTACGCATAAGAAGAACAGGTGGCTAACTAAAAAAACATACTGTAGAAGGTGTTAGGGAGCTATGGAAATCAATACAATATTAAGAATCTTAATTTTTTTTGGGCCTGGTGTCAAAATAATGCACAGTTTCTACTTGTAATTTTTAATTTGCATTTAGCAAATTAAGGATCATTCAGTGAAATTAAAATCACGCTTACAACCCTTGAATATGCGATTTTAAAAAATAACCTCTGCTATAGATATTCCAATATCAGTGCAAGCTGGCATGGCCTAACCACAAACTCTTTATTTTGGCAAGAGATTGCACGAATTATGCCCTATATTTTCTGACAACCTCTCTTACAATTTCTTTTTGGTCATCAGTATTTTCAGGAAACTCTAATATCCCTTGCAGAACAAATATGCATTTCATTTCCCTTTGGATGGGAATTCTGGGGAATACAAGACTCCTTAAAGTCTAAAAAAGACCAACTACCTCACCCCTACACACCACGTCTTTATGACAGCTCTTCTCTGGCATACTGATTTTCTCCTTGTCTCACGTAAGATCCTTTTGGCTTGTCTTCTATTTTCCTTTGGTTTATCTTCCTTTCTTTCTTTTATCTCCCCATCTCCTCCCTCATCACCCAAGCTCACTATTTGCTCAAAAAACTAAGCTACAATAGTATTGTCTTCCTGAATTTTGCCGTACCCCCACTCCCACTGCCAGCCCCTCCTCTTCTTGTTACAGTAGATTTAATACAAGGTCAGACCTAAAAGAACTCAGCCTCACTATAATCCTTTTAAATGACCAGTACCTATTTACAACATCTGAATGTTTAAAATAACTTCTCCTGAGATGCTACCAATTCTGAGGTCTTTTTTCAAAAAGAACAACTTAAGTAATGAATTTTATTTGCTATATTATTTACTCTGATACTCTCTGGAAGAAACACCTCACACTGTACATTTATAGCTCTGTACGTGTGAAAGCAATGAATTACTATCATGTGTGGCCATGCTCCCACTATTCCACCCTCTACCAGAACCTTGTGTTCCACCTGCATCATAAGTACATTGAACCAGTTCCTTACACTGGTATGGACCTCTCATTTTAAACATTGAAATTCCTTGTCTAAGTGAGGAAGGTTTTAGCATAAATAAAGACGACTTTTTTTTTAGTCTCTATAGTGGAGGGTTGTGGCAGAGATTCTGTGTCCTCTATTGTTTTGCTTCCAATGCAGATCTCCAGCTGGTTCCAGGGACTTTTGGACTTTGAGGTCTACTTCCTCATTGTCAACTGATCTTTAAAATTTATGCATAAATGTTGCAAGAAAAGTAGTGCAATATAACTCAGTGTGAAATCTTTTTGAAGGAAAATGTGATACTTCTTTACAAAATCTTGACGCAAGTTGGTTTATGCATTCAGACTTGTTTGGTCATTATCTTCATGCACTCACTCTTTCACTCACACACAAACACACTCACAGGCACCAAGAAGTATCTGTCCAAGCAGACATGCAGCTGTTTCCATTCACATCTACTGCAGTCATACACCAACATTAATATTTCTGTTAAAAACCTCTACAGCATCAAAAGGTGATTTAAAAAAAAATTCTGGAATACCTTGCTTAAGTGTTTTTCTGTTGTATAGACTACGTCTTAAAAATAGGTAAAAAAATATTCATCTGCATCTCAGTGTAACAAATATCTCTGCTATAAAATCAAAGTGACTGTCACTTCAGTGAATGTTAGTGAATGAAGAAGAATGTTAGGTGATAGCAAGCATTCTCTTGTTGATATAGATCATCAGTCATTTTCAGTACATGATCACACTAGATGACATAGCAGTACCAAATCCGGGAAAAAATTAATCTTCTAAAAGAACTTGGGGTACCATGGTAACTATTATTTCCAGAATTCAAAAGTTGCAGTTGGAGTTAGAAACACATCTATCACTATTTATGGAAAATATCTTGTATAGGCTAATGAGATAAAGCACAAGAAGTCAATTGTTTTATGTTTAATCCTAGTCCTGAGAAAATCTTCTGCCTAGATGCTTAAAACTAATAAAAATCTTTTTACTTGTAACAGTGTTGAAAGAATGACAACTTTTGACTGCAGTATAACACTTAATAGTTTAAGACCTACATATAGAACATTAATTGGAAACGACCCCTGTAGATCCTTTCCCTACTTTGAAGTGTGCATAAAATACTGTTTTCTTCTTCTCATTGGTTAAATTCCCTCAAAGAGCTGTAAGCAGAGGAATGAATACAATAGAGTAATATTAGTGGTTCTGTTTTGCAAAAGTTTGTAATGGTTCAAGTGGAAATCTATTTACACACACATATATATATATCTCCAAGGTAAACTCACTCATACCAAGCAAGTTATTTTTATGTTCTAGGATTGTATCTAATAACACAATTACAGAATGTAATAGGACCCACTTTCTCATCTAAAATGTTGGTGATGTGAAAATCAAACCCATAATAGCTGGCACTTGCGTGCTTCATGTAGCAGTACTTATATATTCAGCAGTATTTCATGAAGCAAACATGTAGCTTCAATAAAAATTACTGGCAGTTCTATTGACTTTGAAGCTCAATATGGGTCCAAGTGCTTTGCTGGGTTAAGATCTAAATTTTATTTGAAAGAAAATGTTATGATGTTCAACTCAATAAAAGTCACAGTCTTTTCATATATGAATAATACATAAATTACTAAGCTTCCATCTGCCAGGTGTCAGAAGTAAGAATTAGATTAAGAGATCATGAAATCAGTCTTATATAAATTTAATGGCTAATGCCGGCTTGACCATTTCAATACCGATCCTCTTCAGGGCTTCTCTTCTGCAAGAACTGATGCACAGTAGCCAGATGAAGCAATTCTGGGGTGACTGCCATTCCAGGTTGGCCTTAAGTCTGGTAGAAAGGCTAGAAGAATGAAGGCAAACCTACAGTGACAGTGTGTGATGGTTTTCTCTAGAAAGGGTAGATTAATAACTTTTGTGGTTGAGACAGACCAGCTCTATCTATTAGATGAACATAGACCTCATTCAAGCTGGGTACCTCTCACTGTCGGGAGGTCTTCTATGTAAAAGGGTAGTATGGCAGCTCTCAAAAGGAATTTTCTTTTAGAAATAAAGAAAAATTAGGAAAAAAAATCCTTTAGGTTTACCAAGCTTTCCAGAATTCTTACATGGAATGCTTCTGCTCTTTTCTTAAATAAATAAAAAGGCCATTGCATAGGCCACAGAACTGCTCTCCACTGTCCAGAAAAACCTGACAAATTAATCGAAAAATATTATCCTCCCCTCTTTCCCTGGAAGTTTTTCTTCCTTACTTGCAAATTGTCTTCTGGGTTGTGTGGGGTTAATCCCCTGCTATTCAAGCATTTGAATGGCAGATTCCTATAGAGAGAACAGACTAGTGAATTAGTTATGATTTTGGGCATTAGTAGTCTAACAGGGAAATGGAGATGCAAAATCAGAGCAAAGACTCAATTTTCTCTGATCTGAATGGATTAACCTTGGCATCGCTTACGTTCCCCTTGGTGCTTCAGCGTTTTGTCCCTGACAGCCAACCATATAGACAATGAAGATCCTTTCATCCAATTTAAAGTCACAAATACTTCAGCAATCCAAAAGTGTCACAGGATAGAGTCGAGTGTTGTCACTTGTTTAAGGCTATATATGTTTCCCAAAACTTTGCATACATTTACTAGTATATAATTACTATAGGGGGATGTAAAAGCAAAAGAGATAAACTTGCACAGGAACATCTTATTTTGCTATAACTTTTTAATTCAGATGAATTAATTAAAAGATAGCATGTAGCAGTAGGATGAAAACTACTCCTAACAGACGCAGAAGCTATTTTTTTCCATCTTTCATTGGGCATATGGTAAACTAGTATACCTTGTTTTCAGTGAGCAATGAGGAGTCATTAATTTATATGCTGATGACAAAAAAATGGATTTTTAAATACTGGCCTAAGTTTTTAAAGCCCTGTCATAGGACTGAGATTAATTTAACTATACCATTGTGCCTTACTTCATGACTGAAGGATTAAATTCTGTGGATTTGTATTAGCACAAAATTGTTGTTTAATGCTAGGATTGCCATTCACATTGGATTGTGAAAGTGTGCTTTAATAAAATGACTGTGCAAAGACAAACTGTGGCTCTCAAACCAAGGCAGTTTTTGAAAACATAACTTCCCTTAGTCTCTTTGAGTTGTACATGGATGAGGAAAAGTCACTGACTGCTGTGCTGTATCCAGCAATATGGCCCAACCTGTGATGCACACCAGGGTACTTAGCATATATTGTAACTAGGTCTTTATAACTGCTATTGGAGTGCTTTTACTAGTGTCTTCTTTGTTTCATCATTTGCTATATTGACTTCTTTATTTGTCTCCATTAATTTACAGTCACATATTTTTAACAAAAACATAAATATTGTGAGAATGAGAATTTCTTAGGCACTCGATAATTTGACAGCATGGTTCCCAAGAGGAACATTGCTTCCAAGCCTTTATATATGTTGAACTGTAAGGGCCCCTCTCCTGAAGGCAGAATGAGCATCTGTGCCTTCTCTGTAGAGCAACTTACAAAAACCACTGTTCACTTCTTGTGTTACAAGGCAAGTTTCACAGTCTAAGCACAAATACGTTGTGTCATCAAATGTTCTCTTTTTGCTGTATTACCAAGTGCTAAGTGTGTTTTTAAATGAACATTCAATTTAACATTTCATTTAAAAAATAGGCTAAATTCCAAGTCAAGCAATTCTTTGTTTTGTTCTGAATTTACTACCTGTTTTCTGCATGAGATGAATGACAGCCTTAGCAAAAATACTGTAGAGTATTGGTTCATGCTGTCTACCCTCTACGGTATTACAAATGTTTCTGACAATGTTGTGGTGGAGACTGTAACCTTTTGATGTGAACAGATGGGAGAAATTAAAACTGAGCATAATTAAAACTTAAATGTTGAAAGTTTGGTCTTGCAGTCTGTGCTCAAAAATGACTTCCTCCTGTAGTGGGAGTTCAGCTTGAATAAACACTACACTAAGGGCTTCTTCTAAGAAACTGTAAAAATTGAGCCTTTGTTTGCCCTGTCATACTTTAATGAGGTGTCCAGGCATGTTTTAGAAAGAGATGTTATTAATCGCCAGTATATTTCTAGACTGCTTCTTCCAGTAGCGAGCCAGAAAACAAGTTATCTGTCTGTAGCATCCCCCTGTCTAAACACTGCGAGGTAAGAATGTTCAGGTGGCTAGGGCTTTAGACAGTATAAAGAGGATACCAGTTAACACCACCTGGTTCAGTTTTAAAGTTGGGATGATACACAGGAGGTCACTTTAACTCTGTTTTTCAGACGTAAATTGGCAACAGAGCTTTTCTCTTCAGTCCACTATCCTACGACAATGACTCAGGTAAACATAAGGATATGAAGTTCATTTTCTACTGATCGAGTATAACAAAGCTCTACTGCCACATCTTTCACACTGCATGGAAGAAAAAAAATAAAACTGTTTAAATCCAATTTATTTTGTTTTGAAACAAGAAGCCTATTCCTATTTAGGTCATGGCTTTTTTTTTTTTTTTCTGTCAATGACACAAGCAGTATTTAATGTAACAGGTTTCACTAAAACCTTCAAAACTCAGTGGCTGCTGTGGCTTTGTGCTTTAGAAAAGAAATTTTACTGTGGTACTTACCAAAATTTTCAACAGAGATATCTTTATTACCCAAAATCTAATATTTCAGACATTTTGGTGGCCCAGTATGAATTCTAAGTGAGTTTCGGGGCTGGTATTTTTGACGGGCTTATGGAAAAGTGAATGGTCACCTTCATTTATTGTGCAAAAAGTTAAGATTAGTCACTCTTTTTCTTTCAAAATCAAACTTGTGTTTTGTTGGAGTCTTACCTCAGAAGGTATTATGGTTGAACTAAACAAGTATTTTGTAAGTATCCACCAGAGAATATTGGTATTGGCTTTGACTTATCTGCCTCTTTACAAAATTGGAAAGTATAAAGAAAGAAAAAAAACCTATGATAGTTAGGCAATACAAATGATAAGCAATAATTGTAGCACAGAATTTCTGAAAAAGACTTCTGCAAGACTTTGATTCTGGTGTATTTAACTTTCTTAATTAAAACTCTATAAACTGGAGAATGGAAAAAATCTTCCATAACGCAGGTGATAAAAAGTAGACGTGTATGACCCACTCCTAACAGCAGCTACATAAAAGAAACTATAATACTGTTCCCATTTTGAGACAAGGAAATAATTTACATTAGCTCTTGGGTTATAATTAATTTTTCTGTAGAAGGAGGAAACTTAGAGAGGAATTTATTTTTCTAAAAATAAAAAAAGTTTGGCAGAAAACTTTGCTTTGGAAAACCTGTATTTTTATATTATGACCCACACTTTGAAAAGGAGAATTCACAGACAACCTTTCTGCCCCTCTGAAATGGTGTAATACCCTTGAAGTAATTACTTCTATAAAAAGCTAATCAAAGGAAACATGTAATCTTTGTTTACGTCTTTTCATTAATTTGGCAGAGTTTATAAAATAATTGCATAATTTTGTGGAGCATGAGGTAGTCATAAAGCATGATCAAAGGCCTGGGAATGAAAGCCCTGCAGATATTTCATACTTGTGATCTATTTGTGATGTAAGATCTTACAAAATGCTCATACTGTAAAATAAAAAAAGAATTTTCCTTTGTTGCATTTCACAAGGTTTCTACAAGCTTATTTCTCCAGCCTGTCCAGATCCCTCTGAATAGCAGCACTGCCTTACCCTCAGGTATCTACTGCCTGCCCCATTGTGATATCATTTATGAACTTGCTGAGAGCAGACTCCATCTATGTCATTAAAGAGGTTAAATAGTGTTGATCTCAGAAGGATGCTACTAGTAACCAGCCACCAGTTGGACTTTATACTGTACTATATGATCTGCTTCTATGATCACAACCCTTTGAGTCTAATGGTTCAGCCATTTCCCATCCACCTTATTATCCATTAATACAGTTGTTACAACCTGAATCAGCAGCCCTGGGTCCCAAAAAGGACTGCAATGAGGTTCTGAGATCCCCCGTGGGCAAACGGAGGCAGAATTAACACCAAGTGACTAAGAAAATCCAACTGAATTATTTACTGATTACATGAAAGGAGTGGCTATGCGGTAAAGGGTATAACTGTAGCTAATCTAAGTCCAAACCTTATATTGTGCCAACACAAAACAGAATAAACTCTTCCAACAATTCTTACATCATGAACATGATCAGGAATGTAATTTTAACTATATATATATAGCAAATCATTTTTATATCATACATGTGATTGAGAACATAAATTTAACTATATATATACATATGTATATATGTATGTGTCTATGCTCTAACAATATGTTACCTGAGAACTGGAGAAAAGTAAGAAGAGGAGAGGAAATGAGGAAGGAAAGAAGTAGAGAAGAAATAGAAGTGATTAGGATGGCAGGAAAGGGGGAGCATCACCACCCTAGGTTCTGGTGATGACTCATTCACGGTTGTCTGTCGAATCATGGTTCCTGGAGGATGGGCTGGCATGCCTCTGCTCAATCTGATGTCTTTTATACTGTTTCTGTTGGAAGATTTTGGAAATGGGGGCGGTCCTGCCCTTGTGTGGAGCAGTCCTTGCATTGGGCGGAGTTATACAAAGAATGCTCACCACCTCATCTGCAAAGTTCTCAAAGTGGGTCTAGGAAGTGAAGGGGGTTCTGAGGGTCAGTTTGCCGCTCTGACTGGCATGACCATGGTATGGCCTCCTGTGAGTACAGGTGCCCTTAGCCTCCTGTCAGATCAGGGGAGCTGGAGAGACAGCATAGCCCTGTCTTACAGCTTGCTGCCGATCACCACTTCCCCTTCTGTGCAAAACACTTTGAGGTATTCCTTGTATACATCACACAGGCTGATGATGACAACAGTCCATATCTTAGCTGTTTGGGTAGAAAGGTACTATGAGAAAACATCTAAAAGGCTTTGCAATTGTCAGGCTATGTAACATCCACTGCTCTTCCCTTGTTCTCAGTCAGTTGTCTCATCACAAGAGACAATCAGGTTAGTGAGGTTTAATTGCTCTACAGTAAAAGTATACTAGCTATTCCTAATCATTGTCTAGTTCTTCATGATCCTGGAAATGGCTGTGAGGAGTATTTGCTCCAAACTTTCCCAGAGATTGAGGTTAGACTGACTAGTCTGAAGTACCCTAGGTCTTCTTTGCCTCTCTTGAACATGGGTGTACTGTTTGCCGTTTTTTCTCCAGTCACCAGGAGCCTCCTCTGATTGCTGTGACCCTTC
This sequence comes from Pterocles orientalis, assembly GCA_011057875.1. NCBI lineage: Eukaryota > Metazoa > Chordata > Aves > Pterocliformes > Pteroclidae > Pterocles > Pterocles orientalis. Next base: position 920,016 of record WKFP01015551.1, on the reverse strand, counting down.
CAAGGCGACCGAGAGTGGCATCACACACTGACACCAGCCAGCTCTGCCAGCACCTTTGGATGTATTCCATGTGGCCCCTGGACTGATGTGTGTCCAGGGCGTTAAGTATGCCTTTATAGTAGGCATTATCTCACTCTTATAATCTCTGCTATGCATCTTAACTTCAGTATTTCTGCAATGAAAGACAGAAAACAAGAACAAACAACAGAACAGTTTTCTCTGCTTCCAAAACCACGAATGTCACCACACATTATTAATTACTAATCCCTAATTTTAGTTCAACCAAGCTATTTCAGCTGACTTATTTCCCAAATGTCTCTGACAATAACTTTAAATTTAAATATTTGTAATATTAATCTTGTTTATAACTAGTTTTTAGAGGGAAAACACAACTGAGGAAGTGACTATGAAGTAGTACTAGACACTCGAACTGGTGTTCTTCCTTCATTTTCAGGAAGGTATCCAAAGAAAACAGGCCGTCTGTCCTCTGCTGGTTTCACCATCTAGCTTCTGAACCTATCGACTGGTTTTAACGAACTGGGGAAAAAAAAAAAAAATTCTGACAGTTAGTTAAATTCCCATAAATCTCACAAAACTAAAAAAGAGGTTTTGTATTAAGTAGAGATAAAAAATAAGCAGTAAGAATTCAAAGCTTTTACATTAGCAAGCTGGGTGCTGACAAGCTATCAGTGTTCACCTAGCCCTAGGTAAGTCAAAATATGTATTGTTCATTGTGCAAGGAGATGGCCACAGGAATGATTAGAATAGCTAATAAGATGTTTGCTACTTTACCTGAACATAGAATAAGTTGATACTAAAAAATTTGCTCCTCTTTGTTCTTTCCTGATATCATAAGAACAAAATTAAACATTCTATAGACTTGTGCCCCAAACTGCCCAGCCCTATTTTCTGTATGGACTTAATTTTTGCATTTGTTTGTGGTAGTTTAGGTCTATGCTACCCTTTAATCTGCTCAAGTTTCTGCTTGCTTGGTTGCAGTACACAATGCACGTTATACAAAAGATCCCAGGTAATAAGCCTATTATATCCAAAGATGACTAGCAGAAACTTACAAGCTTATTTGTGAAGTTGCTGAAGTAGCTGAAAAATAGACATTACATCCTAGCGTAAGCATAATCAATATACAAATTATTTCCAATGACTGTATGTCATAAAGAGTTGGTTTTACGAGCTAACAAAGTATACAGATGCTGTGTTTTGTAGCAATGCTCCACTGAAAGATTAAATCCTCTCATACACTCAGAAGTGAGTGTCTTTTCACAGTTGCTTTCATAATTCATACACATATATGGAAAAATTAGTTACAAGTGTTTTCCAAGTGTACAGATGCTGAGGATAGATGAAGGGACAAAGGTCATCCCAGACTTTTTTTCCAATAACACCAAAGACCAGATGAAGGATTTGCCAACTACTGGGAAAAGCCTACCTCTCTTCTCTCCCAGTCTTAGTCTTTTTCCAGTTTCTACTTCTCCCACCACGGAACTAGGATGCTATTTCAGCAGTGGCACCATAGACTGTATCTGTGCTACACTCACATCATCTTGGTGCTCCTCGCAGCTGTCTCCTGGTTTCAGTTTCTGTTAGAGAAGAGCAGAGAGGAGAGAGCCTACTCTTTAGGGTCTTTTGCTTCTCAGTTTCTTCCAGAAGGTAGGCAAGACTGCCTCACTTCAGGTAGGATCAGCTGAGAAACTCCCACACATATAGCTCCGAGGATAACAACCTCACAAATTGCACTCCTCTGCCCTCCAGCAGACTTACAAGCACCCACCAGAAGCAACAGGATGATCTTTTCTCTCATGAGTTTTAGGCAAAAGCAGAACTACTTTCTAGCCACCTGTCCCCAAAGTCAGTTGCCTGTGCCCTACATTATAGCAATAGTAGACTTGCAAAGATGACAGTCCCTAGGAAGACTCTCAGTATCTCTGGCAACGCTCTGCTGCTGTGATAGTAATCTGACTCTGCCTAACCCAGTTATATACACAAATAAACACAAATCGAGTCTTCACTAACAGGAAAAGGATGCCAAAAACTGTTCTCAGAAACATGGCAAAGAATAGTACATATTTACACAGTGTTTATTACTGCTTTTCTTTTTTATTTCTAACATCACAAGTACACCACAAATATGAAATATCCACAGGGGTTCATTGCTAGGGCAATATCACTGTATTCCTCCTAGGCTACCTGTCTCTGCTCTCACCTTCTGTATACTCACTTTTACATCTGCGTTTTGCCCAGATCTCCTTGTTCATCCATGGAGGCCTCCTGGTCTTTTTGCCTGATGGGATGGACTGCTCTTGAGCTTGGAGGGGGTGATCCTTCAATACCAGCCAGCTCTCTTGGACCCTTCTTTGCTTCAGGTCCTTGTCTTACAGGATGCTTTCAACCTTTCTGATCCAGAAGAGGCCAAATTCTGCTTATGCCTGGCTGCAGTGTTGCTCCAGCAGATACAGGTGTGGCTGAACCTCCCCTGTGAAGAACAGGGACTGTAAATGTGAGGCTACTTCTAGCTGTCTGTAGAAGGCCTCGTCCCCATGACTGAAGAGAAGAGACTGCGAGATTAATGTTAAAATTGTTTGTTCAGCCTTGACAGAGCCTACAGGGTGTCTTAATTGTTGCCTCCAACTGCTGAATAGGGAGGTGTAGAGAAGATGGAGCCAGACTGTCTTTGAAAGTGTATGGTGAGCAAGAACCACACACAAACACAAGTGGGAGCATGAGAAATTCCAATTGTCTATAAGGAAAAGCTTTTTCACTGAGACCATGCTAAAGCACTGAAATTTTGTCCAAAGAAGCTATGAAATCTTCAGTCCTGGGGTTTTTCAAGATCTGACTGGACAAAGCCCTGAGCAAGCTGATCTAAGTGGACCCACTTTCAACAGAGAGTTGGACCAGGTAACCTCCAGTGGCCCCTTCCAACATAAATTACTCTACAGCTTCTGTCTTGCGAATGCAAAAAGAAATGAAAACATTTCATAGGCCCTGGACGACTGCTTCCAAGCCTCTGAGTAGTTCAAACTTGTCCCAAATGTTTCAGAGGGCCTCAGACTCTGCTAGGCTAGAAGATCTAAACCAGGCAAATGGAGCCCTGTCACCACCTATTGACATGCCTTCTTGTAATTCTTCATTAATATTAGAGCATATTTATAACTGACTGTGAAGAACAGACATGTAGGTGGAATAAGAAAGGCTGAAAAAGGGATATCAGGGTACTGTACACATAACGTGTGGTCATGTCCTTTTCTAATCAGGATGAAATTACTTTCTCGCCAGGCATACAGTATTCCTGACTAAAGCCACAACAGCACTGTTTACAAGTGTACCAGGAATTAACATATGGTGTATATAAGACAAATGTTAAAAGCTAATCCTGTGTAGGTGGTTATCAAACATATATGTTGCATTAAATCCTGGCAGACCATGTAACAAGTTGAAACTTACTGTTATGATGGTTTATACAAAAGGTGACTGACACTTAGATCATCAGGTTCAGATGGATTATGGACCGAAATAAAAAGAAGGAAGCTGTTTTCTGTGCTGAAACTTTAGCCTTAACACCTGAAAAGAAATGATATTTCCACATCTACTGAGATGTGTATTGCTTTTCACAAAATTTGACCTTCTGATATTACTCAAATGACCTGTGTTATGTATTACTTTCTGAAGCTTAAATTGCTCTTAGCTATGAATTTGTTCTGTTTTAGTTTGAAGTTTGTAGCCTACTTAAAACAGATTTGCTATTTTAATTTTTTCAATAATTTATTTTAATATTTTAATTATCTTTACTATTTTAATTTTTTTAATATTTTTATGTTTCAAATATTTCAAATATTTTAATATTTATAACAACAAATTTATAATATAATAATATTTTTAATATTTTAATAATTTCGCTATTTTAGTTAAGAACAATTGCTTGCTTTTCTGTTGTATCTTACATGGTACTGTGAGATGAATAAGTAGTATAGCACTCTCTGTGTAACTGAACAGGTAAAGGTACCAAACTTCTTATTCTAGCTGTCAAAGAATTAAACAAGACTACTGACAAATCAGTAACATAAATATTTTTGTATCCTGTCCATTAATTCCTTTAGATATTCTTACTACCTGCCCTTCCAGCAAGACTCCTTAAGAGCATGTCTTCTGGGTTTTATGTAATTTGAATTTTAAAAAACTAACTTGCTTACAAATTTTTCTGGGGTTTGAAAATCATTAGATTCCTCTAATGTGTAATTAAAGAAAAACACTGGAGTTGGGAAATTTGATAGTTATAACTAGCAGATAGAGGAGACACCTGAGGAGTTGATATTTAGATGTCATTAAAAATGGTAAAGTTAATTAACTTCATCAGGAAAGCTGACCAAATGCTGATATGCCTCAGTGAGGAATAAATGAAGCTAAAAGCACGCATGAGAATAGTTCACACAAATTAAGTAAATTGCTACAGTTAAAGGTCTTGGAAGGAAACTTCCATGTTATCTGTCCAGATAACATTTGTGTCCACTGAATGAAAGGTACTTAACCGGTCTGGAGTCTGATAAAGGGTCTGGAGGGCATTAGACTACCTAACACCATAACAAAATCCTTAGCCATTAGCTTCCAATCTATATTTAATAGAGAATTTAACACGTTCTTTGGAAACTCTGACCCATGTTTCTTGCTTATTATTATGGCATTAGATATACTGTCAGGAAAATATATACTTTCATAAATCATTTTAAGAATTGTGGCAACAACGAGAATAATATTATTCATTATAGTGTCATATCATCTTTTTAAAATAGAAAGTTCAGCTATTCAAGAGAGCAGCATATATTTGACTTTTTCAGTAAAACAGTCTTCTAAGAAATCTTTGTAAGAAGGATTAAATCATAAGTCCAAGTCAATAGTTTAACGCCTGCAATGCACTTGGTGTATTTTTAACACCACCTGAAAAAAAGAGTTTCTATTTAGATTTTCGTATTTTTTATATGGCTGTGTAGAACAAGATGAAATATTTACCTTGTAATGCTGTTGTCTGAGCTTGTATGCCAACACACTGACTAGCCATCTTGTTCATTCATTCAGCCATGGGGACTTGACCATCCTCTCACCTCTTGAAGAAGAATCAGCAGGAGCTTGGAGGGCAGAGGAGAGGCAGTTTTCCTCAGTGGCACTGCATCAGCACCCTGTGCTCAGCATGCAGAGATGATGAACCCAATGTGCATATTCCTAAAGTGCCTGGTAGGGCATACTGAATCCAGTACCCTGACCAGGACCACAGGAGAACCTTCCAATATTAGCAGAGAGACTGTTAATTCCCGAGATGTTTCTTGTTGAATTTCAGAAAGAGAAGCAGGCCCCCGAAAGGTGTGCCCTACCAACAGGTACCATGCCGACTGTTGCTTCTGACTTGGTGTTTCCATCATCCCAAGTGTAAACAGGAGAGAAAAACGCTGGGCTTAGTGTGAAAGTTGTGCACCTGGCTGTTCAAGTTTAAATGGAACATGTTTTATTATGGGCAAACTACTAATTTAGTTCTGTAGAGCTACTAGTGTAGTTTAATGAGAAGCCTCCTGGCAAGATTTTTGCAAGATCCAGACATCGAAGCAAACAGGTGTTGTAACCGGTCACGTTTAAGCACCGAATAGCCACCTGCCCTTCACTTGTCCTGTCCGTTTCCCAGTTCACTCAGGGCAGCTTTTCCGGCTCACGCCCTAGACCAAAACTCTAATTTTGCTGTGGGATACGACGGTCTTTAATTGCCATCGAGCACACCACTCTTGTCCCATCACCTCCCCCCCCCCAGGCGGGAATCCCATATCACCCTTCCTGCAACTCCTCCCCGAGCGCCCTCCCCTTCCCAGGTCCCCCACCGCTTTATCCCCCCTCCCCCGGGGAACAGGCGCCTCTCGGCCCATCTCCCCGCCCTCGGGGCTCCCCCCGGTCAGTCCCGCGGCCGCGGAGGGCGGGCGGTGCCGCTCCGCCCCAGCCCGCCTCCCCAACCCCCCACCGAGCCCCGCGGTGTCTCGGCGGCATCATTAAAACTACGAGCGGCGAGGAAAGGCGCAGGGTACCGGCGGGGCCCGGCGGCGCCGCGGGCCATGGGGCAGAGGCGGCGGAGCCCGGGGGAGGCGGAGCGGGACTGTTCCGCCGAGGGGGCGGCGGGCAGCGGCCGCGGGCGGCTGGCGGAGTCCTGGCGGCGGCTGAGCTCCCGGCGCGGCTCCGCCAAGCGCGGCGGACCCTCCGCGCCCGCGCCGCCGGTGAGTGCCCGCCACCGGGACGGGGACAGCGACCGGGACCGGGTTCCTCTTGTCCAGGCACCTCGTGAATCCGGGTGCTGGGTGGGGTGGTGTTAACAAACCTGTTGCGCTTGGGGAGGAAGAATCCCCTTCTTCCCGTGCGCTGAGTCTGACTTTGTAGTTGCCGCAGGTGCGATGCTCCTGCTCCGCTCTCCGCGCCCGCGGGTCTGTTCGTTCAGCTCCCGGGAGGCAGCCGCCGGCTCCCGGCGCAGGGGTCGAGGCCCCCGGGAACGCAGCCGGTGTGGCTGGGAAGTAGCGGCTTGGGACTTGTGCTTGGGTTGTGCAGCTGAGGGGAAGGTGGCAGCTATGATAAGTAGAAGACTTGAAGGCAGATAGACCAAAAACCATGCGGTTGGGAGCCAGGGGTTTTCTTTTCGGGAAGGTGTCTTCCTTGGTGGAGTGGCTGCCTCCAGCCAGCACGGTGGGATGTGTCAAGCGTCTCTGAGGTGGATGGACAGGCATCTTTATGAAGATGGGTGCCACACCATAGATTACATGTCAGGAAAACAAACACCTTGGCAAGGTATACACAGAAATAGAGACAAGGAATTGAGTATTCAAGTAGAAGAAGTGAGTGACATTAGAGTGCTTGATTGTCTTTTTCTTGGGATCAGAACCCTAGTGCTAGCTGCTGAAAAAACATATACAAACAAAGATTTTGGATGAAGTGCTCGTTTTCCAAATACAACCTCAGTCCTCATGTGTTTAGAAACAATGTTGTGTGTTCTTACCAAAAGCTGACTTTCTGAGGTCTGGAGTGATATGCCTTATTCAATAGATCAAATATATTGTTTCAGAAAGAGACACAGATCCGTAAGCTTTTGAACTGGGGGGAAGATGCCCACAGGTTGAATGCCAGTTGGAGAAATCACATAAGGGTGAAGAGACCTACAGTAGAAAGGATACCATGGCAACAAGAAAGCATCAGAGAAAGTAGCAATATTCTCTTATGGAGGGGGAAAAGGAGGAGCATTGCATTCATCTGTATCATGCTGTAGATTAAAATACTATATAATTCAGGGTTGGTTGTTTGGGTTTTTTTTTCACTAACTTCTCTTTCCAGTAGGTGACTTAAATTTCATTCCCAGGTAAGGGTTCCATCACCAGAACTCATCAGAAAAATGCACAGTACAGCTGAGGGTTGGGTTTTTTGTAGGACTTGTGAAGTTTCTGTTGTTCTAAACAAAGTGGGTCCTGTGGTTTACAAGCAGAGATTAATTCTTTATCCAGGCAGAACCCTGAGTGAGATTCAGGTTGCAAGTGTGTAGCCAGAATTGAAAGTCTGTATTAATCTTTGATTAATCTTTACATTTTCATAATCTTTATGAATGGCTGAGCAACTTCTTCCTGTTATCTTCTCTAAAGCAGTACTAAAGTGGTGTATTTATACTAGTGGATTTGGATTACACTTAAACTACTAAATTCCATAAATTGCAGGGCAGATGGGAATGGTTGATTCTGAATGTTTTTTCATTTTTTATTTTTTTAAAATTTGTGCTAGTTTTTTTATAAAACTTTTTTTTGTGCATGGCTAAATACTGATTTTTTGTTTATACACTTCGCATAGGATTCCAGAAATCACATTTCACTAAGAATAATTCACTTGGGATAATTTTCCAAGGCAATGTCAGGACATACTAATCCTTAGGACATTTCCCACCACCACCTTTCTTTTCATTCCCCTTACCCCCAACAATCCTTGTAAAAAGTGTACGATTTAAATCCTTTTAGCATTAACATTATGGACTCCCCCGAGCCTTGTTTCCTCAATTGTATTTTTCTTGTAGTAATTTCAGTTTGTATGCCACAGCTTACTTTTAAAGGTCGTCACTGGTCTGAGGAGGACCTTTCAGGGTCAATGCTGAAGTAGGAGGCTGGCACAAGTGATGCTGTGCGTGTGTATGTTTTTGCTTGTGGTTCTTCCCTAATCTTGTTTTAACACCATTGTTCTGGGGTCTCAGATTATTTCTGTGCTTTTTTTAATTAAGAAAGGCTAGTTTTGGTCAATATTGTTAATAATCTGGAAACTGGCCAGGTTGTGTGGACTTGCTTTCTTTCGCTTCTTAAGCATGCTAGCCCAACAGCCTTTTAAACAGCTTAGTGGGGAGGCCATTGCTGTGTGCAGACAGTTTTGGACAGGTGAAAGATGATGTGAGTAATCCTTCAGTATCTCCTTGAAAGCTTAGAATATCACTTCTTTAGAGCATTCCCTGGGGTTTAACCTATGTGACAAACCTACTTTTTCAAAATTTGGATTTATTCAAAATAAAATGCAGAATAACTGTTATGTGTGTGTTCATTTTGCATAAAGGGTCTTATCTGAATGTCTTGCAACTCCATGTAGGTAGGTGTTCTTATTGTGCAAGAAAAGGAAAATTCTGCATTTTGAAGAGCTAATTTCCTCCCTGTTCAGACTTGTTTTGGATTTTCTGTCAAATGCAGAAGATTTAAATTAGTAATTGCACATAGTGGTTTGTAGTGAGCATTGCTATATTATTTCTGCACATCCTTCTTATCAGGTACTGTCTACCAATATCAGAATTTTCCACACTTAGTTTTCTTCACATGTTTGTAGAAATTGCTGATCCTGATGTTTCACATTTATTTGATGAAAAAGTAACAAGTAATAATCCTAAAAGTTGTCTTTTGTTTTATATCTTTAATTGTTAATTCCTGAAGAATAATTTATAGTCTTAATTTCTTTATCAAAACAGGTTTTTTAATTTTGTTTAGCCTGTTTTGATATTAATTCTCAAGTGATAGGGAGTTGTGTTATTGGCAGGAGCTGAGGAAGTGTATTTGTGAGAGAAAAGATTTGCAAGAGCTAACATTGGATAGATCACTCATGTGGTTGCCACTAAACAATCTCTAACTTTAAAGCTGTTATGTTTGTTTTTAATGTACTGACCCAGTTACATTTAGAGTAAAGGGGTTACATATTGCAGGACTAGAGTACAGGTATTGCTTTAGAAATGAAGCCTTTTCTTCTGTTTTCCTCTCTTCATCATCTGTTTGTGTAATTCCGGTAATAGAAAGCTGAGTGGAAACCCCCTGCCCAAATTGATGGAAGTTTCGCCATTCAAAACAACAGATCATGTTAAATTTTTACCCATAGAGGAATGTCTGACTTCTTTCCACCAAGATCTAAAATTTGTAGCTATGGCCTCTGGATTATGTGAGTTTTTCACAGGGGCTGCACAGTATAGTGTCCTGGTTCAGTAAAAAAGGAGCTGAATGGCTATTCTGCTGTACAGTTTCTGATTACAGCAACCTTTTTTTTCTTTATTGTTCAAAGATAATTGTTTTTTTCTTATTGCTTTTGAGCGGAATTTTCCCACACGATGTTTACAGTAGCTCAGAAACAAAATGGTAAGTGAGAAATGTATGAGCACATGAAATACAGCTTTTCTCTTTTATTTTCCTGGGGCATCAATGAAATTGCAACTGTGAACCAGGTCATTGGTCCTGTCCTAGAGACTGAAAATCAGATGGGCTGAGTAGTAAAGACTGGCAGGGAGAAATGAGCTACCTTATGGCAAAGCTGAGCTATAGTTACATGCGTATGTGGTTGGGGAACAGTATATGTTGTATAGTTGTCAGCCAGTGAGTGAAGAGCTGGATTTCAGTGTGACTCATTGTGGAGCAGATTAAGGGGCCTTGAATAAAATTTAGCTTGTGAATTTAAGAAGTGAGCTGTCATCTCTTTCTCCTACATGGGGAAAAACATCTTTGCCAAAAGGCTGGCCAGCCTGGTGAGGAGACTGTTAAAACTAGGTGTGATGCAGGAGAGAGATTACAGCCTGGAGTTCAACAAGCAATTGGTGAGGCAAGAGCAGAAAGCAAAAGCGCATGGTGGAGGAAACAAGGCAGAGCTCCAGCGTGTTAGGACAGGACAAAAGGACACCCACCTCCAGGGTGTGTGCACATCTGCACACAGCCTGGGAGTTGAGGAGGAGGGTTGAGAGCACGTGGTCATGGAGCTGCAGCATTGCCAGGATACCTGTGATGTGGACAACTCAGATGTGTGGGGCTTAGATCTGGATAAGAGCTTGTGGGTCAGGGTCAGAGGAGAGGCCGTTAAGTGTGACACTGTGGTGGGATGTGTCATAGAACACCGACCAGGGTAAGGTAGTAGATGGTGCTTTCTGTGAAAAGAACTGAAGAAATCTCTGTGTCACAGACCCCTGTCCTCATTGGGAACTTGATTGTGTCAGGACACCAGCCATTCAGAAGATTATTGGAGAGTGTGAGGGATAACTTCTTGTCAAGCAGTCCTCCAGTCCTCCTGCAGCACATCATGTAGATCCTGTCCATAGAAAGGCTGACTCATTTTGCCCATTCAAGCTATTACAGGACTTTCATTCAAGAAAACAACTCTAATACTCTTTTCTGCTGGCAAGCAGAAACAATGTTCTCGTGAGAACTTCATGCTGCACTTTTAGACGAAGGCAAGGTGGTACAGGTGGTGTAATAGCCCGTGGCGAGTCGGAGCTGCCCGAAGGCTCCTCTCTTGAATTTAGTTGTCTGAATTTGTCCTGTGGCCAAGGAGTTTGTGCAGCACAACACAGCCTGAAGGCCAAGTCATCTGTGTGGTGCAGCACAACACAGGCCAGGATGTACTCAGGTTAATTGGTATGTGGATCACTGGCTCACTGATGTGCAATATATATCCCTGTCAGGATCACTACAGATGGAGAAGGTGATATATCCCTGTCAGGCTCCACCCCAGGGTGCTGAGGGAGGTGGCTGATGTCCTTGTACAGCTGCTCTCCATCAGCTCTCAGAGGGCCTGAAGGTCAGGCACATCCCCAACAACTGGAGAAAGGCAAATCATGCCTGACCCTCCTGACTGCCTTCTGTGGCAAAACTGTGGGAGCAAGAAGAGAGCAGCTCCTACCTCTGCTGTAGCCAGGCTGTCACACTGTCTCCCCCAGTATTCTTGTACCTGGGCTGTGACATTGCAGTCTGTGAGGGGGGACATGCTTGTGGGTGAGGACCTGGCTGGGTGGTGGGCTCACAGGGGAGTGGTTATGGGTCAGGCACTACCTGGAGGCCTGTGTCAAACAGGGTCCTGGAGGGTCTGTGCAGGTCCTGTCCTGTTCAGCATCTCCACCAGGAACCTGGAGGAGGGGATGGAGGACATGTGCAGCCCTAGGGAGGGGGCAGCTCTGGGGATGACCCTGGGTGCTGGTGGGCAGCAATCTGAGCCAGAGCCACCTGTGTACCTGGTGTGAGCAGGACATGGCCTGAGAGCCAGGAGAGGGCAGGGACCGTCCCCTCTGCTTGGTGCTTGTCAGAACTTGTCTGGGTACTGCCTCCAGTTTGGGTCCCCAGCACAGGAACAACACTGACAAGCTGGTGGGAGGTGAGGGGAGGCTGCCGAGATGGTGGGGCTGGAGCCCTCGCCTTGTGAGGAGACACTGCAGGACCAGGGCTGGTTGAGCTGGGAGGAGCAATGTCTTTGGGAGCACCCAACAGTATCCCCAACAATGATGGGAGGGGATGCGGGAGGTGCAGCCAGGTTCTTCACACTGATGTGTGGCAGGAAGTTGAGAGGTAGCACCATAGCTGAAACACAAGATAATGAGCCTAGAGATAAGAAGATTACTTTTCCCCATGAGGACATCCGAGCAGTGGAGCTAGGGCCTGGGAAGAGTGTGCTGTCTCCACCCTTGGGGGTTTCATGCCCTGACTGGGTGAAGCCCTGAGCAACCCAGTCTGACTCCCCAGCTGAGCCTGCTCTGGGCAGGGGCTGGGACTTGAGACCTCCCGTGGTCCCTACCTGCCTGAGTTATGCTGGGATTGTGTGAATCAACATTAAAAAGTCCTTTGAGAATTAATTTACAAGATGCACACTAGGACATCCAGTAACTCTTTTCTATAGTCTAATTTTCTATATTAAACATCTTGGAAGACTTTGAAGTATATCAACAGTGGTTACCAGAAGTGAACACACTTCTTAAGGAAAACAAAAATAGTAGTTCTAGTCCAGGGCAGGGACTGGTAAAATAATCTGATAATATTGTAAAATGGAAAGTAACACTTTGCTGGCCCTTCTCTCTCCTGCACTGGAGGGAGGGTGCACCCCTTTCTCCTGCAGCCCCCCAGGCCAGCCCCAGCTCCTCACTGCTTCCTCCAGCTAGAGGATTTAGCTCACTGGAGCTAGCTAAAAGCAGGTGTCTGTTATATCTGCATGTAATACTTTTCTGATTGTTTCATTGTCCAGAAAACATAGCAACAAAAGATCCAATAAAAATCTCTGCCAGTGGTGTGAGTGGGACGTAAGGCGAGGGCTTGGGCAGATGAAGCCTACTAGAGGTGCTTGTGCAGGTTGCAGGTCAGACGTTGTGCTGCTGTAGGACTCCCATCATCAGATGAGTTGTAACGAATTTTACTTCTGATAGGGTTTTACCGTCTTTGGAGAAAATGTTTAGTTTTATAATTTTTTTAGAGTTCTTGGTAGCTGAAGAGAGCATAACATTCTCTTTGCAAATACTTTGTCATGTCTGACAAATTGGACATTTTTTGTCGCTTTTATTTTAGGTAACTTCTCTTTTTTCTTCATTTGGGCCTCTATAAAATGGTGGTTTAAAGTGTGATATAGGATATAGTAGAGTGTTTTGGGGGGTTTTAGTTTGTTTCTGTGTGCTGTGGATGAAAAACACTTTTTCTGGCTGCTTATTTGGATGGATTAATAACAAAACCAAAAATAATGGCTACTTATACTTCAGATTAAACATAGCTTCCTGCACCTCAGCATGAAGTTGCGTTGTTAAGAATCTCTTCTGAATGCATTGCCTAGTGTCTCCCTGCAGTGGGCTTCCAGTGAGGTGGTATGATTTTGGGTGGTGGGTTTGTCTGGTAGCAGGGAGGGGCCACAGCAGTGGCTCCTGTAAGTAGGTGCTAAAGGTTTCCCTGGACTCCAGCTCTGCTGGCAGCAAGGGAGGGGCTGCAGTGGTGGCTCCTGTAAGTGACTGATAAGGGTTCACCTCCGCCCCCAGCCCCAAGGGTTTGGTAAGGTGGGGGGGGGAGGAGGACCACCACCCTAGCCCCTGTGAGAAACGACTCGAAGTTACCCCAGCTTCAGGCTGGACCCACCCCAGGCCAGGGCTGAGCCAATCGGCACCTCTGCGAATGACATATTGAAGAGGGGGCACAGAACATGGCGGTAGGTGTGGCCCCAGGCAGGGCGAGGCCTGGGCGGGCCGGCCTGGTTGGACCGAACCCTTCCAGCCACCCAGCTGCCTGCCTGGCTTCTGCTATACCGACCTGCTGCAGCCCAAGCCTCTGCCATGGGTCACCCAAGAGTCAGTTTCTCGGGAGCCGATGAAAGACCTGCAGTGGAGAGAGAAGTGGGATCTGAGAGAGACAACCACCCACACACTCTGGTCAGAGAAAAGAAGCAAGAGGAAGGAGGCGACCCCAGAATTTCCCCTGCAGCTGGTGAAGATTCATGGTGACACAAGGTTTGTCCCTTGGTGCAGCCCGTGGGAAGATGCAGCTGTGGAGGACCCCACGTAGGAATTTTGGTGAAACCCACGCCAGAGCTGGGTAGTTTTCTGGGGACTTTGGCTGTGTGTGGGAAGGACTCATGCTGGAGCAGTTTGAGAAGGACTCTCCCATGAGAAGGGACCCCACACTGCAGCCAGGAAAGACTGTGAGGAGCCCTCCCCTGAGGAGAAAGAAGTGGTGGACTGACTTCACCCCCCATTCTCTGTCCCCCTGCAGCACCATGGGGGGAAAAGGTACAGGACAAAGCCTTTGGGCTTTGGGAAGAGAGGAGGGGTGGGGGAGAAGTGCCTTTCTAAGATGTAGTTTCTCTCTCTCTCAGTATCTTGCTTCTTGTTATAGATCGTTAATAAATTAAATTGTTTTTTGTCTTTCCCAAGTCGTGTGGGTTTCTTGCCCGTGACCCTAAGTGGTGAGTGAAGCCCTCCCTGTCCCTGCCTCAGCCCACCAGGTGTTTAGCAAAAGACTGTCCCATGGCCTTCTAAACTATGACATGAGGAAACCTGTCAAGAACCTTCTTATAGTCAACCAGGCCTGTATACTTGTCTGCCCAGCTCATCTTGAGTTTGTTCTTTTACCAGGGGGGGGAAAAAAAAATTATACTCTGTGTTACTTTTTTTGTGCGTGTGTGGACTAGTCTGTTAAGCTGGATTTTTAAAGGTTAATAATTCATTATGATTTTATGGATCGTGTTTTTATCAGAACTGCCCTGAAGATGTTTTAACTTCCCTGTTACCATTCTTGTGACAGACTTCTGTGTTGTGTGGACTGAGTTCTGTCTAATGCTGGAAAAACATCCATAATCCTCTGTTTTAGTATGAAGTGACTTTGAAATTGCTAGGTTTTGTACTGAAGGGAAAGTTTCAGATTCGGAATTTAAATCATTCTGGAAGATACTTGTATTAGGCAACCCTCAGAAGTCCCTTCCATGCTAATTTATTCTATGACTGTAGCTTTTGGGAATAGTACCCTGTACCTGGTACAGCAGAGTGCGGCACAACTGACTGCTGTCATATGTGATGCAAGTCACTGCAGAGCTAGGATGTGATTCTTAGCACTGAAGAGAAGAAAAACAGGAAAAAAACCCCAAACTCAAACAAAGAGGGGAAATTAATTCTCACTAAAATTATAAAACAGTAGTTCCATTTTAACAATTCTCATCTCTTTGTCTCCCCTGAAAATGCATCAGGTTTAGTATATTGAAGTTGTGTTTAAGAAAATACCAAGCACTGAAGTTGCCTTGCTGTTTTTCTTTCTTTCTTGTGGAGATAGTAATTATTAATTATTAATGTACTGTCTATTCTGTATCTGAAATCAAAGTATGTGTATTTCAAAAGGAGGAGGAAGTTTTAATAATTAGAATGGTAGTGTTAAACTCTATGGGCAGAATTTAAAAATTATTAATAACTGGGGATTTCTGACTTTATCTCATTCACTTCTTTGGGGCCTGATAATTTTTAAGTAGTGGCTGGCCTGCCTTTTTAATAAAAGGTTGATTTCAAACTGAACATCTGGAATCAACAGACACCTTTTAAAATCGTGTGTGCTTCTAATGTGTGCTGTGGATGAACTGGTATTCTGTGAGTTGGTGATGTAGAGGTACTGACCACCCCTCAAAAATCCAAAAGAGGCCCCCAAAGGCTTATGTTCCTGTAGGACATTTTATCTTTTACTAGTCTGTACACTTGCTTAGGTCTTTCATGAAAATACTGGATTTCACTATAAAGAGAAAAAAGTTGTAAATTGCAAACAATAATTTAGGAGTAAGGAAAAAGGAAACCAAGCAGTGTTGGGAGTTGAGAAGTCCCTAGACTTGTGACTAAGAGGATGAAAACTTTTATCTAGATCAGGAGACACTTTTGCTTTCCACGATCTCTTCTTCACGTGAGATCTCTGTGGATTTTACATTTGTGTGGTATATTTCTATGTCTATATCCATAGATACTTTTTTTTACCATAAGAAGCAACTACTGAGGCATGCCTGTAGGCTTTTGGCACTGGAGGATTATGGGATATTCTTTTATTTGTCACAACATAGTACAGAAAAGCACTTCTTAAAGTAGCTGAGATGCTAATATCAGTTAAGAAAGCAGGTGCACGCTTTGAGACACAACTTGCACTTTTTAGACTAGGACTGGCTGGAAAATTATACAAATACCCTATTATAACCTATTTGCTGTGTTTGTAGCTGAAAGCAACTCTTTAGAGACGTATATTTAATACTTCTACTGAAGCAGCACTTCAACAATCCTGACATATTTCAAAATAAAAATGTAAAAAAAAAAAGTCATATTCCTTTCTGGTACAAGCAGATGTTCTTTTTGCTTTTAGATAACTTATTTGCTTTAATGACATAATGGAAGTATTGTGTAAAAGGTATACCAAGTAGGCAACTTTTTGAAGGTTGCTGTGAATTGCAGAGAAACGGTCTTGTTATAAAACCCTGTGAATCATAATGACTGCAGAAGTGCAAGGAGAAAAAAAATAAAATATCATGTCTAAATAAACAAGCAAATGAAAACTTTCTGCTGCTTGTTGACAGACTTTTAAGTGCTTGGTCTCTGGAAATAAAGTGTAATGAGAAAAAGTATCAGATGGTAATGTACTAATTTATTAAAGCTATTTGTTCTGTCTTTGTTTCTCATTGTTTCCCCTGAATGGTAATAACATGATATTTACTGTCACTATTTTTTCAGCATTTTACGCCTATATTTAATTGTTTATTCATTTATAAATGCACATCACAGTTTTTATTTTTCATGGCTGGGGTTATCTGGCTTATAGACCAGATCAGGAAAAATTTAGATCTTATGAAGATAGGTGAGGTTTCAGTGATGTCAGAGTATTTATGTTTAATCCTATTATACAGTCAAGATTAAAAATAAATAAATGGAGAAATAAGTATGTATATGTTTATATATATTTATTAACTTACTGGAAAATTATTTCCAAATTTGAAACAAGAGAGGCAAAGGAAGTTCCTAGGAGCAGAAGCTTATGTTTGGCTTTACAAATGGTACCCTATTTCAAGTTGCCCATGACAATTAATGTTGAAATACTGTTCTATCTGTAGAAGGAGCATTAGAGTGTTAACTATGAGTTGAATCTCTCAAAATTCTTCTTTGTAGCTATCATCATCTGCATGCTTTAAAAAATTAGAGACATAGTTTGCATTGTTTGACAGATCTTATGTGTTCATGTACATGCTCTGAAAATTTTAGCTATGGAACAATAAAGTCTGTGAACTTCACACTCTTCTGGGAGGGGTTTGCTTTCAAAGGTGTCAAAATTAAAGGTTAAACCTAGACTTTCTTCATGAACAGGCAGAGGTGACTGTAATAATTCTATGGACCTAATAGCCTAGTATTTCTATATTACCCTATAGGGGGTGGTGAGGCACTGGAACAGGTTGCCCAGAGAAGCTGTGGATGCCCCATCCCTGGAGGCATTCAAGGCCAGGCTGGATGGGGCCCTGGGCAGCTGCTCTAGTGGTTGGCAACCCTGCCTACAGCAGGGGGGTTGAAACTAGATGATCTTTAAGGTCCTTTTCACCCCAGGCCATTCTATGATTCTGTGGTATGATTCTATGATTTCCATTCTTTGACTCCAAGCACAGACCTCCCTTAGTATTCCTTGCAGGATATTCTGTCACAGGGCTCTTACCTTCATGTTGAGCTCTTATTCTTTTGAGTGAATAAGGTCATTTGAAAAGGTGAAGGCCCTTGTACCCACCCTCATACCTTCTTCACTGGACTAGTTAGTATACTTGAGATGCTAATAGGATCTTCTCTCCATTTTAGAGGAGAACTAAGGATAATCTAGCCTGGAATATTGGAATTGTTTTCTTGTTGGAAAAGTGAAACAGACTATAATAGGTTTCACTATTTGCTCTAATTTTTTCTTTTCATTTTGAGGAGGGTTGTTATGGAAAGCCCCAATCTGCAGTAACTTTACTTCTTCAGTTTCCTCTGGTTCTCCAACGTAAGCCAATGTTGTTAAAGGATTCCAAGGACCAGAAGTTCTTCTCAATCAGGTGTGCACTAGGAACACAGAGAAGGGAATACAAAAAATGGGAGTGAAACAGGAAAGGAAATGTGGCCGCTGTGTGTGACTGGATGACTTAGAATTTCCAAAGGGGCTGGTGAAAATATTTCAGTCTCAAAAAGTTGTCATAGGAAATGAGTAAGGCTGTAATCATATTAGAAGTGAATAAAGCCCAGGGACAAATGTAAAACTACTGAGGCAACAAGGCAGACAAGAAAGAAATATTTTAATGAGCTTAGCAGTCAAGGTAGATGCAGTGAGGTCCACTTCACAGAGGTAAGTGCATTTATTCTACCATTCAATTGCCAAAATTGTGACAGGGCTGGATTTGATTCAATATAACTGTTCTGGAAATTATGACCCTTTGATTTTAGATTCACGTTTTGGTTTGAAGAAAATATTTCCCTGATGTTTAGGTGTTAGAGTTATTTTAAAAGCTAATATTAGAAGACAGCTGACAATCATTTACACTGACAACAGAAGAACATAGATATTGTTTTGTGTGAAAATACAATTTAATCAGAATTCAAGCTTTCAGTCTGTGTGGACCAGGACTACAAAGGCTCAAATTCATTCCTGACACAATGCATTTGAAGTTGATGGAACATGCCCTGATGCTGGGCATATAAACCCTTTAAATAGAAGAATGTAAAAATCTAGGGATACTAGAAAGGTTTTAAAAGGTCACAGTGTTAAAATTAATTCCTACAAGCCATCAACAAGGCCAAGCCCCTTAGTTATGATTGTTCTCTGTCAGTAGATTTGACAACCTTACTAAAACTCTCTGATGGTTATTTCTCTGAGGTACTGAGAGGACTTCAGAGATGTCCTGTTTCACAGTATTGCATCAATTCAGTTATGATGCAAGTAGAGCGGTAATGTTTGTCTGTGTATCAGTGCTGGAGTGTGACTGTCTAGATGCCAGTTCACATTCCAATCAGTGAGGCACTACTCAGACTGCAGAATGAGTGGGTGAAAATTTAAGCTAAGCAGTTAAGAAAATGCAGAAAATAATAGGTGGATTGCAACGTACAACATTCTTAAATGATAGAGCAGTAGAAATCAGCTGTTTCATTAACTGAGACACACTGCTGTTGCTCACATAGGTTTTCTGCAGTAGTTAACAGAGGGTGCCACTAGCAAAATACTGAAATTACTTGCAAAAGTATATTATTCAAAACCTAATCAATGAATATCCTTCTGTTAGTACTAGTAGATTATCAAATAATGGATTAATTTTGAGTCAGTAAAGAAAAACACTCATTATTTTGGTTCATTAAGTGTTTTTCTCATTGTTATGAACAAGATGCTTCTAAGCTACAGAGACGCTGTTTTGGATTTTGTTTCGGTACAGACACAAGTTGATCACTGCCAACCAGATATACAATGGCCATGGGATATAAACTAAGCTTAAGTTGCTACGTGTGTCTCTGTAATCTAGCGACTGCTGCATTGCAATTTGTTTGTGATACCTCAGGGGGAAAACAATGACAAAGTGGCAACTGTACAAAAATGTCTGTTAAAGCAGAAGCTTGCTTTAGCTATTTCTTCATATTTTTAAAAGGGGGAGAGGCTAACAACAAACATCTTCACTGGTGCATACTGTTTCAGGGGTTTCTATTGTGAAGAGAAACTTAGAATCCTTTAAAGATCCCTGTGTGCCGTGACTTAATTTGGCTTAGGAAAAAATGTGGTTCACCTCGCTTCTGCAGTTTGCTCTTTGCACTCACCAAAATGTCATTAGGCTGCTCTTTGCCCGTCATAAGCACCTCTTTGTCTCACTTCTCCTGTTTCATCAGCTGTGAGGCTGTCTGAACCTCCCCCAGTCCAGTCTCCCTTTTTAGGAGTTAATTGTATCTAAAGGTGTCAGACTGTTCTTGGAAGTCAGTGGTTTGTCTGTGTGTGTCTTCCCTGGACTGTCCTCTTTGCGTGTGTTAACTGTTCTTTCTCTCAAACAGGGACTTTCTGCAACACTGAGGCTGCCATGCCTGTGCATATTTTTCTTTTCCCACTCTGATTTCTATATATATGTGTGTGATTATATATATATATGTAAAGTCTTCTTGAGTGTTGAGTCACAAGGATGTGTTTATATTGCACTATTTTTGAAGAATGAGGAGAAGTATTATTATACTGAAAAGCACTGATGGGCTCATCCCACTTTTTCATTGCTTTTTAGATCTATAGACAAGTACAGTATACTTGAAGCAATAATTCTGCACCGTAATTCCATATCTCCTACCCACTATTTTTCTTTTGGTTCCCACAGCCTTTCCTCCTTTGTTTCATTTTCTTAGAAACAGCAGTGTTATGATGCCCACACTCTTACCTGGCTCTTTCTGAGTCAGGTGAGTTGGAGTGTGGGATGGAGCTTAGCATTGTCCCAGACCCAGCCTGCTAGAGTTGAAAGGGCTAGTGAGAATATCTGTTACTCCTCTAGATAGTCAGTGGTCTTGTGATATAAAACAAACCATTTAATATTGAAACTAGAGAAACTAGAGGCAAAGCTCGACAAAGATGTCTGTCCAAACAGATGTCTGTTTGGCAGTTTTTTTTTTTCCCCCTCCGAAACTTCTGTCAAAGGTTAAAAAAATGTCATGGCAAACTTGTATAAGGATATTTGCTAAATAATTTCCTACCACTCGCTTGGCATTGTAACAGGATAATTAAGTGATTCTGATACCTGGACAGAGACTGAGATAGTCTCTGATAGAGTTAGTCTCGTAGCTCATTTTATTTAATGTAATGATTTTGAGAGTGAACTTTAGTCTCATCACTTATCTGGGCAAGAACAACTCCAGGTACCAGTATAAATTGGGTACTGACCTGTTGGAGAGCAGTGTAGGGGAGAGGGACCTGGGGGTCCTGGTGGACAGCAGGATGACCACGAGCCAGCACTGTGCCCTCGTGGCCAAGAAGGCCAATGGCATCCTGGGGTGTATCAGAAGGGGGGTGGTCAGTAGGTCGAGAGAGGTTCTCCTGCCCCTCTTCTTTGCCCTGGTGAGACCGCATCTGGAATATTGTGTCCAGTTCTGGGCCCCTCAGTTCAAGAGGGACAGGGAACTGCTAGAGAGAGTCCAGCGCAGAGCCACGAAGATGATGAAGGGAATGGAGCATCTCCCTTATGAGGACAGGCTGAGGGAGCTGGGTCTCTTTAGTCTGGAAAAGAGGAGACTGAGGGGTGACCTAATCAATGTTTATAAATATGTGAAGTGTGAGTGTCAGGAGGATGGAGCCAGGCTCTTCTCTGTGACATCCAGTGATAGGACAAGGGGCAATGGGTTCAAGCTGGAACATAGGAGGTTCCACTTGAATATGAGAAAAAACTTCTTTACAGTGAGTGTGACAAAGCACTGGAACAGGCTGCCCAGAGAGGTTGTGGAGTCTCCTTCTCTGGAGACATTCAAAGCCTGTCTGGATGCGTTCCTGTGTGATCTGATCTAGGCGTTCCTGCTCCGGCAGGGGGATTGGACTAGATGGTCTTTCGAGGTCCCTTCCAATCCCTAACATTCTGTGATTCTGTGATTCTGTGATTCATGCTGAATATGTCAGGTGTGTTCTGTTTGCATGAAGGTTAAAATATTTTTAATTTCCCGGAGGCAGTGACTCTAAAAAAAATGAATAATGGAGTCTTGTAAGAGTGTTTTTCTTGACTTAATAATATCGCACTAGACAGCTATAGCTAATTGTGCTTCCTGTGCTAATGACCTTGGTGAGTATGATGTTGTAATCATAGGCAGCTAGGGAGATCACAGCTTATTGCTGGTGGCTGTTGTGTGTGTTCCACTAACAGCTGCATATCTCATTGCAGAATGAGTTCTAATGGAAGGAATGCTTCAAGTCAAATTAAGAAAGTTAAGGATATTTCTCTGTTGCAGTAATCTGACTGGATGAGATGCCTATACCTTTATAATCAGATCTAGTACGCTGGGAATAGGGTCTCAAATTCATAGTGTGGAAGTCCATAAGTGCTTTCTTAATTCAATTTATTAATGTCAGAACTTCACGTGCTGTAATTGTCAGACCTCTGGATCTTGATGTTCCCCTTGTTAAGGAGAAACTGTTAAGAAATCACTGTTTTGCTACCAGATAGGGAAAGAGGTGAAAAGTCTGAAATTTTATGAGGAAAATCAACTGTTAAACTGTTGATTCTGCTGGAATCAACTGTTGCACTGCTAGTGTGATGTGTATTCGTGCACACAACACTTAACATCGGTGTTAAGGGCTGGTAATAGATACACAGCTGATTCAGTGCATAATGGAGTGAATATGGAAATTATAGCTAGCATGTATCTGGGCATTGTAAATAAGTCCTCCGCTTGCCTCACCTGCCCTTGTTCAGTAGGCTTTGTTGATTTTTCTGGTATTTTCTAGATATTCCACTACTATAGTTCCAAACGTGTTGTTTAGCATTCAGAAATTCAGATATATAGGGTGTACATGCACAGATGAGAAATCTATTAAAAATACCTGAAATACAGATAAAAGGCAATGTCATAAAGGTATGTGTTTGAAACAGTTTTAAGACAATATGCTAAGTAACTTGGCATAGCAGTGATTTGCAAATAATTAAGAAATATATGGAGGTGAAATTGTGTCCTAGTAGTAAGAAATTTTTTCCTCACACAAAGTCTTTCAAAATTGAACATCATCTTTGTTTATATCAGAAGTATGCCACTAAGAAACCTCTCTGATGACTGATTATATTTAAGAATCAACCGTGCTGAAGTCTGGGAAGAGATACTTCTCACTAAAGAAGGAACCTTTTGTCTTGGCCAAACTGAATTTTAAGCAGTGACTTGGTCTATTATGAAATACATCCTATTGTTTACTCTAAAATGCCTGGGGGGCTGATGCTGATATGGAAGAAATAGGACATTTTAAGTCTCTTCAAAAAAAAAAAAAGGTTTTGAGGCCCTGTTGCAATAATGTATACAGCCTGAGCCTGCTGTTTTGCTTTCTTAAGACTTGCTCTGAGAGATAAGGGTTAAAGTCATAATTTCAGGTAAAGATCAAGACAAGCACCATTCACTATTTTCAAGTTGCTTTTAGAAATTTTTTTGTGAAGATGACCACTTGCTTTTTCTTTGTCAGCTTCAGCATGATACTAGGAATGTGAGAGGTCAGAAATTCTGTCCTAATAATTTTCCTTGTTTCCATGCAAGAGAGGTCAGAATTGAATTGCTAAATTGTTATGTACACGGAGGTAGGATGAAATTGGGAAATGGAATAATCATCAGAACATATTTTAAAACATAAAAATCAAAAAAAAATATTTTTGTGGAGTTCTTAAACAGTCAGTATATTTGAAGTGTATAGATGTTACCAAAATATATAGGACTTAATTAAACAGAAGTGCTTATATTGTTATTATTTAATTTTTAGCCTTAGAAACATTTTTTACAGAATTCTCCATTGAATTTGGAACCTGTCAGCAAATGCCAACAACAGAAGGAGAAAAAATCCAATAAATCTGTTCTCAACACATAGTTAGGTCTGCCCTTTAAAAAAAGTACAATAGCCTTTGGGGAGAGAAAAGAAACATAAAAAATTAATCTTTTTGAAGGGCATGTCTCGTCACCATTCTTTTTTTTCTCGGAACAGAGCGGACTGAAATTTTTTGTTCAACATAGTCATCTACTTGCCAGACTTACTGTGGGATGTGTCTGGAGAACATTTACAATAAAATATTGAAAACATATTAGTATTGTAGAGAAACACACTAGACATGTATATGTGCGTACAAGCTACCTATTGCAGTGAGTGGACTTAGAAACAAAAATTTTATAATAAAGAACTCAATGCATTAAGTCAAATATTCTGAATCAGTTCTTTATGTTATAAGTAATCTTGAGTGTGTGCAGTACAAAAGTGTAAATCTGACTACTTTTGTATGTCACATAGAAATTTCCATTCAAATGTAATTCTGTTTGACAGTATCACATGAGAACTTATTAATAAGCATAAACATATAATGTTAGATTACAGCCTGTAGTAATAAATAAGTTTGTTTCAGCCTTGTTGGAGAACACCTTCTGCCTTGCAAACTTGGACAAAGTCCTCAGAAAGAAGGCAGAAGCTGAAGATGGCCTGGCTAAGCTGCATGGGGGAACAAGTATTAGTATTCCAGGTTTCAAGGGACCGTATGTGCAAAAGATGTTGTCAAAGCCCTTTGCCTATTGTTTCTTCTGAATGGTTTGCTCTTAAGAGTGCTCTACAGGCGCTGGAGTTCCGCAGAGCTTCATTATGTTTTCTGCTGGGCTGGAAGTTGTTTTCTCAGGTGGTAATGATTGATTTAATGAAGTTCTCTGTGTGGGCACTGCAATTCTTCATTTAACCTGAATAGCACAGGCTATTGTTTGTGTGCTGTTATCTCCACAAAGTCTGCCTGCAGTTGCACTTTAGGAACACAGGTTCCTCTTCAGGTGTGTACTCGGTGTGATACGACAAGTCAGTTGGGTTGCTTTTACTCAACCAGAATGATATATAGAAGTGAAGCATAAGACTGGTATGTTGGTGGCCGGGCTATTAGTAATAGGACCTAAACACTGAGAAGACAGTCTACACTACACAAAATTTGCCTTTGTCATATAGACTAGTCTTGACATTGTGTTAGGCAATGCCTGGACATGTTCTAGATATCACAAGAGAATGAGGGCTGGTGCACTGGAGTGTGACAGAAATGCAGTCTAGGCTTCTCACTTGATATTGGATGCGTCCGGTAACAATCTAGAGGTGACTTAGAAAAATTATTATTGTTTCCTAGTTCACATAGAACCATGCAATCAGGCTTTAGCAAATTTGTCGCTGTTTGTCATTTTGACAGCTAGCCTGTGATTCAGCTTAGGTTTAAGAGCTTGCAAAAATATATTTTGGCCTGTTTGGAAGCTTAATTTAAGTGGATGCCTGTTATGATTACAGATGTCCTTTGGAAGTCTGCTAGAGGAGATCAGCTGCTGAGAACTTGTCTAGTGTGGACAAAACCTCTACTAATTCCAGTGGTGGCTTATATGAGAAAAACTGTAGTTTTATTGAAGTGTTAATAGAAATGTTGCTGACTTGATTTCAGTTCCTGTAAGAACAAAAATTTTAAGCAATATGGGTTTTTTTCTGTTTTTTAACATTTCAGACTTGCATCACCTCTTGCCTTTTAGAAACTTAAGTTGCACAGTTCAAATATGAACTCAAAGGGGACCAGTGACAATCCACCTTGTCACTTAACTCTCGAGTGTATGATCTTGCCTTTTGTGCTATAAAATTGTCTTTCTTCTGCTGGCTGACGTGGATAAGTCATCTGGGTATTTCTCTGTGTGACAGGTGCTTTCCAAAATTCTGTCACTAACAAATGGGACTGCTATTACTGGAACAGTTTTTTTACATTAAGGCAACTAATGAAGCTGTGGAATCGGGCTGGCCTGCAGAATGATATACGAGTAAATCTGCTGGTAACCTCCCTCTTTGATGCATTTTCATTCCTAACTACCCTTTCATGTGGTTGTTTTGACTTTCTTTAACGATTTAATTCTCCTGTAGCTTATCTAATCTCTTGCTATGTCGCAGTATATCAAATGTTTTATTACAGTCAAAAGGGATAAAATCTACTATACTTCCCCTTTGGTCAGAAATCTGGCTCTTTTTATCTAAGGAGGCTGTTTAGTCCATCTGACATGCTTTGTTTTTACCCAAATATATTCAAATTTTTAGTCTTATTAATGGAAACAACTAGCTGTTTTTTCTGTGCAACTGTATGAAAAAGGCAGATTTGGTTTTATGTTTTGTTTTTTTCTTGTTTTTGAGGAGGGCTTGGGAGGCTCAGGAAAACAAATGTGTGGACTAATACACTAAGAGCTAATAGCACTGCTGATGGAGTTTAGGTTTGAACTTGAGTGGATAAGAGGCATAACTTTCTTAAAGAAAGAACCAGGGAGACGAAAAGAAGAAAGGGGTATGGCATTTGTGTTCTCCAAGCAGCCTTTTGATGGCTATTTTCATTAAAGTATCTACAGACTCCCACATAATGTATCTTTTCTCTTAAGTCTTCTGCTTCCACTGAAACAAGTTATAATTAAAAAATGGCCTTGAAACCTGACATGTATTTGGCTTGAATAAACAGTGCCGTTACATAAAATGCCAGACTTTTTGTAAAGGCAGACACTGCTATTTGTGATACAAGTTTGACAATTTAGCTGAATCTTTATTCTGAAACAAAGACAGTAAGTGCTGAATACATTTAACAAATAAATTCTGCTAGCAGAGGATGATTCCCATCATGTCTTCTGGGGAGATCTTGCTTTCCTTTCTCCCTTCTCTGTATGTGAGGACTCCTGGAAAGATACCAGTGTCATTCTGGTCAATGAGACAGAGAAAGAAGTATGTAATGGAGGCAGATGAAAGAGCCCAAACTGGGGTCTTTGCAAGAGGATTATGACAATACTTGAGCATTAAATGTAAGTATGTAGCCAAAGCCTTGACATGTCGATCTGGAACAACATGGCCCCACCTTGAAGTGAGTTGTGTGATGTGATTTAGATGCTGCAGAGGACGTTGTGTGATACTTCTGGGGGACCACGGCATATCCCCAGCACCATTTCCACAGATCAGTCACTCACATCTGACAGTAATATTTTTAAAAGTTTTGGTGCTAACCAGGAACTGTAGACTTGCCAGAGTTGGTTTTTTTTACTCTTGTGTCTTGATAGGAAGGTTGGCCACATCAGAATTGTGTAGCCAGGTGCAAACTGTTTTAGCCATAATACTTCTTCCTTACTGAAGAGTAACAGCCATTTGAAGGTATCTTTTATCTTTATGGAATGTTTCAAAGTCTCAATAAAAAGGCAAGGAATGTCCAAATTAGAAGTATAAAAATCAGTTATCTTTTTGTACTCCATATATACATGACAAACAGTATAATTTGCAGGTTTTGCCCTCATTAAAACTACCTTGTATTGCCAGAAGGGAGAAAGCAAAGGAACCACTTCACCGGTGTTATCTGGGCAGGACAGTGCACGTAGCCATGTGGTTCTTGCAGCTGTTGGTAGGAATTCCATTTCAGGAAGCTGCCTAGTTGAGAGCTTGCTGAAGTCAAACCAAACTTTTTTCCAGGTTCTGTTCCCTGAGTGGAATATAAACTAAATATTTACTTCCTCGTGATCACCTCAGCCATACAAATAATGATCACAGATACAAACTATAGTTTGTAAGATTGCATTGTTTTCTCTGTTTCTTGCAAATGTTTACCCTTATGCTGCTCACTCTCATAGATTCCCTTATCAGGGCTCAAGTTCTCTTTTCTAACCAAGAGTACAGTAATAATTTTGATGACTATGTAGAAACACTTCTACAAAACTTCTACATGAGGATTTTTAAACTAAGCAAGCTTTAGCACAAAAGGTGTCTGTTGTCAGGTTTTTCTCTCTGGGTCTCTTTTTCACTGCATTGTTTAGATCATCTGTGGAAGATTGTTGAGCAGAATTCTCTCAGAAAATATCCAACCAAAACTATCTACCTTGCAACCTTTCTCCCTCTTACATCTCTTCCTTAGCCTAACACTTTGCTCCTCTGAAGGGCATTTCATACTTTTAATGAAATGGTAAATAGAATTGAACTGATTTAATGGGTGGAATGGGCAAAAGGCTGAAACAGTATGAATCAATGCATGAAAGTGTAATCTAATTGATCTGAGAGAAGTCTAAGATTCCTGTTTCAAAAGCTTCTATACTTATTAAAGGCCTACTTACTGTACAGTAGCTTTTTAAAATTTATATTACTAGTTTAATTGTGATGCATGTGCATTGTGCTTTATTATACACATCAAGCTACTGTATAACTTGGAGTAGAGATTTCAAGGGTTAGGGCACTCCTAATGTTTCCTCAGCTTCCTCTCTGTATCTACTTACAGTCAAGCATAGCAAATAAAAAAATTGTTATATAATTAAGTATTGCTGCATACTTACCTTTAATATTTGTGCTGGAAAGTAAATCTGTTGCACAGGGCTTTGTACAATAGTATTTAGAAGCAGTGTTGTTAAACTGCTTATAAACATTAATACGGTAGCACTGATCTCTAGAGCAGAGGGTCCCTGCTGAGGGCTAATTGCTAGGAAAAAGCTCATCAGTGCATTATGTGGCTTAATTTAACCACTTGTATTACCTTGACAAATAATATTTATCTGACTTTACGGCTGATTTCAGGAAGCTCAGCTGCCGAGAGGCAGAAGTTTAAAGTAATCAGATAGTAGGAAGACAAAATATTCCTCTAGATAAGGAATGAAGAGCAAATACTGGATAAACAATCTTTTAATCCTATCACTAAATAAAGTTGATATTGCAGCACTGGAAAATATCAAAGGCAACTCAAGTATTGCTTTTTAAAAATGATCCAGTTACTCCTACTACACAATTCTTTGGAAATAATCTCTGAAGACCGTACATGTGTAGTTACAGAAAAAAATGAAACCAAAACAATGAAAAAACCATAGCTGAAGGTTAAAAATGTAGTATAGAAAGACGTACAGACTAGGTAATCTTGCGTAGGCAGTTTCTCCAAGCAGTGAAGTGCTGTAGTTATAACAGTGTTATATTAATATTGCAGCTATTTTGAAGAATATGGGGGAGGAGGTGGGGTTTTGTGGTGTTTTTTTGTCTCACCCATAGTTATTAAATACCAGCTTTTGCTTTCTGGACTATGAAAATATGCATTATTTATGTAACAGAGCAGGCAAAAATTCAAAATAAGATTTAAAATGCTGGCATCCTTCCAGGAAAAGACAAGAATCCTGACATGGAGCAGATGCCTTGATTAATTTTTTTTCTGCAAAACTGTAGACTTCAATGTTTGATGTTGTTTTTAAACCTTCTACAGTTTGACAACAGTGGTGATTTGGCGTACATCTTACAAGGGCTTAATCTTTATATCTATAAAGGGTTATAAGTAATGCACACATGTATCTACTCACTCTGAAAAAAGTATTTTAGCAATATACCCATAGTTTACATGTATAATATGGATTACTTAACCGTATGAAAACCAAGGGGAAAAGGCTTAGTTATGCGCATTTTCTGCATCATGCATTCTTTATGACTTCCTCAGCTGGAACTGGATCTGCCAGAGTCCTTGAGACCATTAGGCCTCCACTCATCACGTGGCAAGAGGGAAGCAACGGCATGATTTTCAGCACTTGTAGCTCACAGTCACAGATGGGTTTAGACAGTCCTGTCTGTCATTTGTACTGTATGTGAACAGATTGGGCCCCTGAAGAAGTTTCTGTGCTGTATTCTGCAAGCTGGTACTCCAGAACCCAAACCCCTCTTCATAAATTGACCTGCCGTTTCCCCTGTGAAGAACTTGTGGGAGGGTTACGCTGAGTTGTGCCAGAGTAACGTGTGCTTGAGCACGGGCTTCCTCTACTGACGGCTCAGGGATCTTTGAAGGTATTAAGGGAGATAACGGGCCCCTTTGTGCATTTTTGATGAACCTGTTCTACGTACAATATGATGAGGTTGTGTTCCTAGTCTCTTCTGCTGTGTCATGTCTTAAACCACAGGACTCGCAATAAGAGCAGGGAAGGCAGGAGTTGTTTTAGGCTAATACAACTAGACTAGAGCTGTTTTCTTGCCTGAAAAAGGTTGTCTTTGTTCAACGACTGTGTTTTTATAGCTTCTACATAATGGATATTGGATTTTGAAAGCATTCCCTAGACTTGGTAAGAGAAATTGTGTTATTTTAAAGAAAGAAGTTTTGATCTTGTGGGGTCCAGGTAAACTGTGTGAGGCCCCAGTCTGCTGTGACCTGATCTTTCACAATACTTTCACTCTTTCTAGTAGGCTCTATAATTAAGAGTTTGAAAAGGACCCCCAAAAGATTTATCTGGAAACTCTGTATCAATTTATACCATTACCCTTTCTTACAGTGTACATAGGTGTAAAATGAATGAATCTCTTTCTACCCTTACATAAAGTATAAAATTGGAGCCAACAGGAAACAATGTCTGGGTATCATCTTGCGCTTATAGTAGCTCTTGAATTTTAGTGTTCTTCCTGAATACTATGGGGCCAGCTTGCTCTCATAAGAAGTCAACATTTCCCTGGGCCAAAGTTTCATCTTGCTCTGTAACTTTTTGACCAGATACAGCCCCTGACTTAGTTTGTGGAAGTTGAGACAGTGAAATGACTGAGGAAACAATTTTGATTCCTTTTCATCAATAAGTAATGATGAAATGCCAGCAAAGTAATTGTGAGAGATCTTGTAGGCAGCAGGAGATTGCTCAGTCTGACCCTCGGCTCAGAACAAGATCAGCTGCAGCAGGTTACTTAGAATCATGTCTATTGGATTCTGAATATCTCCAAGGACAGACACACCACAGTACTTCTCTGGGCCAGGTGTGCCAGTGCATAACCACATTCATGACTAGAAAGATTTTTCCTTCTTTTTAAGTGGAATTCCTTGTATTTCGGTGTGTGCCCATTGCCTCTTGTCCTGTCACTGGGAACCACTGAAAGGACCCTCGCTCCATATTCTTTTCTCTCCCCATCAAGTATTTATGTACATGGACAATATCCCCCTGAGCTTTCTTTGTTCCTCTCAGCCTCTTCTGATGTGATAGATGCTCCAAGCCCTTCACCATCTTCATGGCCCTTCTCTGGACTCTCTCTGGTGGCTCCATGTCTCTCTCATAGTGGGGAGCCCACAAATGGACACAGCACTCCAGATGTGGCCTTATCAGTCTTAAGTGGAGGCAAAGGATCACTTCACTTGACCTTGTGGCAATGGTCTTCCTAACCACTCAGGATGCCTTCAGTCTTTGCCGCAACAACATGTTGCTGGCTCTCAATCAGTTTTGTTGTCCACCAGGACCCCCAGGGCCTTTTCTGACAAGACACATTCCAGTTGGTCAGACACCAGCCTGTGCTGGAGCCTGGACTTATTCCTCCCCTGGGACATGACTTGGCATTTCCCTTTGTTCAATTAAGTGAGGTAGGTGACTGTCAGTCCATTTCTCCAGCCTGTCAAGGTGCCTCTGAATGGCAGCACACCCATTTGGCCTGTCAGCCACTCCTCCCATCTTTGTTTCACCTGCAAATCCAATGACAAATGGGTCCATGTTGAAAAACTGAACTGTCTTGCTGGAAGTTACTGTGTGAAGATGACTTTATTTGCTTTCTCAAAATGCTTCAAAAGTTTTCTATTTATGACATTGTTAATCTGATTCTGCAAATTGATTTTGTCAGTATCTTCAGCTCTGTCTGTTGGATGCTATCACATTGCACACTGAGAAAGACAAATTCCACTGTCAGCTTAGAAGTCTTCGAATAGGTAATTTGAAACAGTCAATTAATGTGAAATTTTTAATTGTATTCACAGGATCCAGGAGACTAATCATCTGATCAGATGTACCTGGTATCAGATCTGCCTATTAACTGGTTGATAATGTTCCAGGCAAGGAACATTGAGCCAGCAATGTGCCCTCATGGCCAAGAAGGCCAATGGCATCCTGGGGTGTATCAGAAGGGGGGTGGTCAGTAGGCTGACAGAGGTTCTCCTACCCCTCTTCTCTGCCCTGGTGAGACGGCATCTGGAATATTGTGTCCAGTTCTGGGCCCCTCAGTTCAAGAGGGAACTGCTGGAGAGAGTCCAGCGCAGAGCCACGAAGATGATGAAGGGAATGGAGCATCTCCCTTATGAGGACAGGCTGAGGGAGCTGGGTCTCTTTAGCTTGGAAAAGAGGAGACTGAGGGGTGACCTAATCCATGTTTATAAATACGTAAAGGGTGAGTGTCAGGAGGATGGAGCCAGGCTCTTCTCTGTGACATCCAGTGACAGGACAAGGGGCAATGGGTTCAAGCTGGAACATAGGAGGTTCCACTTGAATATGAGAAAAAGCTTCTTTACAGGGACGGTGACAGAGCACTGGAACAGGCTGCCCAGAGAGGTTGTGGAGTCTCCTTCTCTGGAGACATTCAAAGCCTGCCTGGATGCGTTCCTGTGTGATCTGATCTAGGTGTTCCTGCTCCGGCAGGGGGATTGGATTAGATGATTTTTCGAGGTCCCTTCCAATCCCTAACATTCTGTGATTCTGTGAAGGATGTCTGATCTCTGTGGTCACTAGCTTGCCAGTAGCCTTCCTAGAATTTGATTGTTTGTTAAACTGTATCAGGCTGTATGAAACAGCTAGGCTTTTTTTTTCTTTTTCCTTGAAACAAGTCTTCATCCGTAATTGTACGGAATGTGAACATTTGATATGAATGTGATTTGAATAGTTGGGGTTTTTTAAGTAAACAGTGGAACAACCCTTAATCATCTGTAAGATGCACAATGAAATAAATAAAAAAGAGGAAGGAACATTTGCTTGTGGTAGATCTTTAAATGTATTCAAATGTGTGGGTTTGGACAAAAGACAGTCAATTTCTTTTATATTGCTCATGCAAGAGGAAATGGGGGAAACATCTTGCAATAATTTACTCTAGAAGAGTATGTTGGGATTCATTCTGAGAGGTTTTTAATGAAATGTTTTTAGTTGCCTTTATTTCCATTTCTTCTTAGAAGTCAAACTCTGCACCTCTTCATTTCAAATAAGAAATTCTAAACCAGTTTGACTAACTCACAGTGAAATGCTCATTGCAGATGCTTGGGATGTGCTTCAGGGAAGTCTTTAGGTTGTATCCTTCCTTTCTTTTCAAGATGAGAGGTATTATTTTATGAGTTTTCACTTGAGAATCAAAGTGAGATACTTGGTGATTGTATTTCCTGGTGGGGAAGAGAAAAGAATTTACTGGGTTGAATGGCATTAATTTACACAAGTGTATGTAAAATTAGTAATTTTTAAGTGAATCCTGCTATTTAAATTACCTTTTTATTGTATTGATCTTTGATCGGGGGATTCTTTCAAAGCTTAATGAAAATGCCTGGAAACCTCCTACTACTTTTATAATCAGTGTTGGCCTGCCTGCCCTGCATGGCATTTTGGTTACAGACATTTTGCAAATTCAGTATAAAGTTAAGGAGGATTTTACGTATAACCAGTATGGCAGAACTGATGCTATCTTTCCAGCAAAGCAGGCCAGTCGGGTCTCTGACTATTGCTGTGTGCTGCAGCCAGTCTGCAGTGAAGGCAGCTACTGAAGTTCCACTTCCAATCCAGCTGAAGGCCAGTGTCACTCTATTGTTCCTGAGAAATCTGGAGCCTCCTTAAATTTACAGACTGAGAATTGAGCCCTGGGCTTAGGCTTGTCCCAGTGAGGGGCCAATGTGTATTTCAGCCATTTCAAGTGTCTTGAATACACTGATATGTTCAGCCTTCAAACAAACAAGAAATGTAACTTCAAGATTTTTTCAGATAAAGTATTGAAACCTGCTGACTGACAGGGCTGGAGGACAAACACAGGTGAAAAGAAAGTTCTGTTCAGTCAAGGACTTCTGATGGTCGTGATGTGAATGGTATATTGATGGTTAATGAAGAAAGAAAAAAAAGGCTAAAAAATCTGTTTGAAATATAGAAAATGGGAGAGAAAAGGAT
Source organism: Pterocles orientalis (assembly GCA_011057875.1). Taxonomy (NCBI): domain Eukaryota; kingdom Metazoa; phylum Chordata; class Aves; order Pterocliformes; family Pteroclidae; genus Pterocles; species Pterocles orientalis. The sequence goes on along the minus strand of WKFP01015551.1, from coordinate 886,649 downwards.
ATGTGTCATGTTAATATATAGACCAGAGAGGAATGAAAAAAAAAAAACAAAAAACCCAAACAGAATGTACGAAACTGCACATATTTCTTGAAGCTTTCTGTGTATTGACAACTTATGACTTCAAATATTTATCCCTGTATTTAGGACGTATTTAAGTGGTGTTTGACTTTGTTGACAGCTCTTCTATACATAGGGTAAAAATGGCAAAAGCTTCTAGCTGTGGGTATTAGAACAAAGGAAGGAGAAATACAGCAGTGAAGGCAGGGTGAAGGTTAGATACTGTAATAGGCAGAGGCTTGTAGTCCAGCTGTATTCCTGTGCTAAAAGGCAGAGAGGAGGAATTGGGAAAAATCAAATTGTTTCTGTATGGAGTTGCAGTTAACAATTAACATGAAGGCATGATTCTCAATTTTGGAAATTACAGTTGCAGAATTTTTTTTTTTGTGATATACAGATGTAGTTACCGTTGGAAAGATTTTTTTGGTGGGAAGATCTGAGATATGCATGGACGCCATGGTCGTGTACGATCCCAACCAGAGGTAAAATGGAATTGCAAATGTGATTCCAAAATAATCATTGCAGTGCCCTTTCTATCTAGCAAAAGTGTCAAGATATTTGTATTATAATCTCCCTGAGACACATTTTTGTCATGAAGTTAGTAATGAAATTACATCTCTGGCTTTAGAAGCAATATTCAGAATTACAAGCAATTCACTGGAATCTGTGGGGAAAAAAGAATAACTTTTAAATCTGTTGCTGTTTTGTGCAGCATATTCTTCATAAAGATAAAAGCAAATATGTTTCTATAGCGCTACAGTTGTATTATGATGTTTACAGTATTTTTTTATACTCTGTAAACCAGATGCACTTGTCTTTGGGTTATATCTATTTTATTCTGCTTTTATAAACACATTATTGCAAGGCAAAATTACAGTGTCAATGAAGACGTTATACATTTTAATGAAATAAGCCTTATGCTGTGGAACATTTAAATCATTACAAAGTGGATGCAAATTAGGACAACCATTTGCAGCCTACCAAATTTGCTCTCAAAATTAAGCAAATGGGTCAATGAAGATGATAGACAGGTTTGTGTGCATTAATGGAGAAAGTAAACTGGCAAATTTGTTGTGTGATATAAGAAAGGTGGCTGGTGCCATCTTCTGGAGGTGGCAGTGATGATTCAGAGCACCTAGTATTCTAGGCTGAAAAACATGGGCTTTTAAAATGCAGTTCGGGACTTTTAAAACAAACAAACAAACAAAGAATAAATGTATTAGCTACAAAGCATGCAGAGAAGACATGGTGCAGCTCAGTAGCATTTGCTTTGTCTGGGACATTTAGGGTGCTCTTCCAGTGCTGGTTTTCAGTTTTTGGCAGCCCTGACTCCAGATAGCTGGAAGTGTTCATCTCTTTTTCACAGAAAATGATCTCGCGTAAGTTATGTAATATTTTATACTAAATGTTTGTGGTTCTTAATTTTTCTTTGGGGGTATACCAGTGCTGTGATGCCAGAGCAACAATTTAGGCTAGCTTTCCCAGGAGCAGCCTCACCGCAGAGGTGATGATGTGTAGCATGGAAAGCTGTGAGGGACCAGGATCCTGTCTGCTCTGCAAGATCAGCTGGTTTTGTGGTTCCTAATAAGTTCTGGGTTTGTTGCCATTTGAAAGGTGCACATTTGCTGTAGTGTATCTTTACTCGTCTGGTCAAGTGATGCCACATTTTCATTTCAAAAAACCATGTTCTGGTCCATGTTTAAGTGCTGCAATTTATTCCTCTTTCTTCCACTCACCCATTTCTTTGACAGGTGAGAGAGAGCTTGTCCTCACAGTGCAGCTCTGAGCCTTTTGTAACAGGGTCATGCAATTTCTGTAATTCAGGCCTGCTACTTGCATAAAAGGTCTTAGAAAACAAAACAAAACAAACACCACAAAACAACAAAGGAAGGCTGTAGTGGATGTATGAATGACTAGTAATTTTCTAGTCTTATTTCGGGCCTCACTGTTTAGTTAAGCCTCATTTTTTGAAGTTATCACTTTCTTAGAATTTAATTATTCTATCTTCACTTCTCACAGTGGTTTTGAGAGAGATACCTTAGGGTCTTGATGGGGAAGCTACTGTGCTTCACTTTTAGAGAAGGTACAGAGTGACTGGGAATGATGCAACTCCAGAATATGGTAACTGACAGAAAATATCTATTTTGGTTTATGTGCAAGTGCTACATAGAAATGCATCCAGTAGTTAATACTGGAGTAAAATAATAGATGGATGATTTTTTTTTTTCCTAGAAACCATAGCTTCCTAGATACTTGTGTGGGTCTGTGTGTTTTGTTTTGTTTTGTTTTGTTTCTATTTCAAATTAGTATGTAACAGAGAAAATCAATTGTCTGCTTGCTGTCTCCCCTCCAGTGTTGCTATGACAGGATACTGGTGCACTGTGTTGGTTACTAGAAAGCTACTTAAATATGGGCTAGAGTCTTATGCAAGTTGCAGCAGGGATCCCAAAATTACTCTATTATTTTTGTAATATGATAGTGTCCGACTGGTAATGTGAGGGTAGTTGTGGCTAATTGCCTTTCTAGAATACTGTGTGGTTACTTTGTCCCTAATCTGGTCTTCTCAGCATATGTTAATGGTTTCATAGAGCAGTATCAAAGCTTCCACGTTCATTGTTAATAAAAGCATAAAACATTAACACATGCTTGGCTTGGTCACAACTGTATCTCCTGTAGGGTAGGCTGATTTGGCTGTAAGGTGCTGAATGAAAGTTAAATGCATCTAATATTATTTAATTTAAAACTGGGTTCTTTTTTGCTTGTCATTTTCTCAAAAGGCAGTTTTTTCTTCAGGTGTCACGGTTTTTCCTGAAATATTGTATTATGCAGTGATGTAGAAATTAAGTAAGGCATAGGGTAGAAACATTTCCAGTTTAAATACAGGGTGAAAAAATTGCTCTTCTGATTCAAAACATGGAAAAATAGAAAATAAAACTTATTATTAGTATGTTGGATACAGAGAAGAAAAGTTCCACTGTTGTCAATGGTTGAGCAAAATTCAGTAAAACTTGTGATTAAAAAATCCTCAACCAAACCTCAGTTACAATTTAATATTCTCAAGAGAACACAAGGATGATTGAGGAAATTATTTCGCTTTGCAGAAGAAATATGTCATTAGTGCAGAAAAATTACTCAGTCTTGAGAAGTGCTGAGTACTCCTTGATGTTTGCTTAGCATCAGCTTCAGCAAGACATGATGTGTGTGTGTATAAATATGTATATATGTATATATCATTTTTGCAGTATGAAGCCTGTATGGAAAGCCATTTATAAGTTACATTAAACACACAGAGGCTGAAGACTGTGGAATAAATACCTTCCTGAGAAGTGATGAGCATGTTCAACCTCCAGTAGGAAGATGTTGTAAATCTGGATTGCACTGTAGTGTTTAATGCTGCAGATGTATATTGAGATGGTTGAAAACAGCATATCCTTTTGAAAATTTAGAGGAGAGGTGAAAAGAGTTTTGTTTGGGTTTTTTTGAGGGAGGGATGGGACACCAAAGGGCTTATTGACTGTAATGTTGGTGTGTGCTCAGATAGAGATGACTCTGTAAATTAATCTGTGTGAATTATGGTATAATCAGAAATATAATCATATATGATTGACTACAGTATAATTGAAAGCTACTGAAAGCTCAACAATGTCTGAGGAAAATACGAAAAAATGTTTAATGATTGCTTTGCCAGTTGCTACAAATGCTCTGTATGCAAGCTACTTTCATGTCAGATGACAACTAAAGTTGCTTCATTGTCTGTTGATAAGTATCTATGCATGGAGGAGTGTCTCCTCTGTGCAGCCACACCAGGAAATTGTTCTAATTATGCTCTGAAAATTTTCCATTAAAAGACATCATTAATTGTATAGTCAGAAGATACTGAAGTATTTTTTTTCTGGTAAATAGTGCTTGTGTAAAACAGTGCAATTATATAAAAACATACATGTTAAAATCACACACTTTCCTGCATATTTAAATTGCTTAAGCTAGGTTTTTTTCTTTTTATCTGCATCTTCAGAGAAAAATGTCACATTCTTCTGAAATTATATATTCAGTTTAATTATAAATGTAGTAATTACAGTATTTACTTCTCAGCAGCATTTGGTGTTTTATTTAAGAATACTTGTAACTAGGAAATTGTTCCTGCTGTTCATCACTGAAAACTGTTTATTCTATTTATTTGCCTCTGTGCAGTCTGCCTAGGTTAAAATAACAGGTTAATTATTTGTTGTGGCAACTGGCAGTCTGGAGAGGCTTGTTTCTCAGTCTGTACTGTAAGAAGTTTATCGTATTGCACATACTAATCCTGGTCTTTTGGCAAAATACTGCCAAATTTTTTACCTATTTGTTGCTTTTAGCAGTTCATCTTCTGTCTTTCATTATCCTCACACCTTCTGACTCACTCAGATTGCACATCATTCCTGGTTTTCTGTTCAGATATAGTTAAGCTGTTTAAATTGTTTTGTTTGACAGTATTTGTCACTACTCCTTTCTAACTAAATGAAGCATCTTCAACATCATGCACAATTTTTACTAACTTACTATCTCACCTGCTTAGTTTTTATCATCCTTGCCCAGGCCTCTTTATGTCATTAATAAGGATTTGACAAGCTGTTTCTCAGTCCCAAACAAATGCCTCCCTGCCTCTGTCTATGAGCACAATGTGTTAAACATCATTCCTAAATTAGTTTAGAGGATAGTCTTCAAGATTTCAGGCTTAACTGTAGCCTTTTCTTCATGTGGATCTTTATAAATACATAGACAGACCAATGCCTACTTTTATTTATTTGATTGATGTGGCTATTTTATTCTACCATTTATCAGATTTTTCTCTGAGCATATGTTCTGTGGGGAAGAACAAATTAACCTTCTAGTATTTGTACAATATTTTGTATTCTGGGGTTTTAAAAATAAATATGTGCTTGGCAGTGCCCACACATTAGAGAGGAATCTGGCAGTGAGCACCTGCAGTTTAATTAAATCAATTTTGTGTTTTCTACTGAAGTATTCAGGGATATGATGCACATAAAAATGGAAATTATACAGTCAGGTTATAATATTGACAATTGCTAAGTTAGCAACACTGCCCTCAAACAAATGTTTCAACATACATGTTTTGTGTTTAAAATAATATTTTACAGACCAAGACAGTTTCTTGTTATACAATGCTGGCTGAAAATCTTGAGTACATCCATTAAAACCACAAGAGTAATCCATGGAGTTCTTATAGATGTCTAACAGAGAGCACTGTTGAATCAAAAAGCTGAAATGGATTAATTTTGGGTTTAGCTTTCCTGATTTCACTTTCAAGTTGTTGTGGTTTGGGCATGTAGGAATAGATGCTGTAAAATTCATACTATGTGTAGAGTATTTTATTGATTTCTAGATTTGTTCCTGCTTTGGGGAAGGTATTTAGGTCTGAGAAATCTGCACTACTGAGGACAGGGTTTTTAAATAAGCTTCAAACATCTCTGGAATACTAAAAGAAGTTAAGAACTTCCTTGTAGGAGAGGAAGCCCCTGCTCTGTCAGAGCATGCATTTCATATTCTTGCATCAAAGCAGCACTCTGGGATATGATCAACAGGAATCCAGACCAAGAGACAATGCAGAGTCTGTCTTGGGTTGGCCTAGGTTCATGAAGTATGTTGTCAACTTCTGCAGATGATGGGCCAAGCTCAGAAAAGCTAAGTTCAAGTGGGCTTTATGTACAGAAAATTTGTTATTTCAGAGACCACGGAGTGTTTGGACTTTGGAGAGTTTAAAAATTAATTACTCTTCAAAGACTACACAATATGATTTCAAATTTGTCTTTTTCTTTTAATGTCCTTTGCTTTTTAGCAGGAGCATCGTATATGAATTCCGTAACAAATCTTTATTCTTGTGGGATATGTAATTTCAGTTGAAAATATTGACATAGCAAATGTTCAGGACTTGAAAACAGTGGGAGCAAAAGTGTCTATTAAATATGTTGGAAGTCAACAGTAGTTTTCATTTCTATTTAACACAACTTACAGAATCTCAATGAAAGTATCAGAAAGAGAACTTCCTGTTGCTTGTTTATTAACTTTTAGTAATTTATGCTTCAATAGCCTCCAATAAGTGTAATAATAATTAGAAAAAAAGAAAGAAAAACTCAGTAGAACAGACGTGGGAGAAAAAAGCTGATGCACAGAAAGAAAAAAAAAAGATAATTTTAATACAGACATTTGTGTGTGTCTAAGTGATTGAGCCAGTGAAAGGAAAGCACCTATTTTCAGTTATGTTTTTTGCAAGATAAAATACAGTTGAAAATGGGCCACCTAATTACTAGCATGGAAGTGAATACTGTTTAGTAGTTCAGGTAAAAACAAGTAGCTTCTTCCAATAAGAGAAAAATAACAGGTTTGGTTTTGATCTTTTATCTTTAAAATATGAACAGATAAGTTACAAAAGTGTGTTGATTTTTCTGTACTGCTTATCAACATCTTTGTTAAGATTTAATAAATACATTGAGGTGATATGCATATTCATAGATTAAAAGAATGTTCAGTAAGTCATGATCTTCTTGAAAGCTAATGTGAAAGCTAATTGTAAGGTGGAGATCAGAGTGAAAGATCATCTCCATGAACTTTCTTGTCATGTCTAATGTAGAAAATATCCTCCCTTAGGCATTGATGGGTATTTAACCTAATGTTTAAATGTCACTGCTTGGCTGATGTTCTTGTTGCTTCCCCTCCTTAAAGGCATGAGCAGTGTCTGTTTGTAGCTCTTTAGGAGCAATAATTAACATTAATTGGTGAGTCATATAACATTCTGCTGCAAGAAATAAATGAGAGACTTAACTCTTCTGCCATTTGAACTGCTCGCTTTCTAAGTGTTTCCAAAGTTAAAGTAATCTTTCTAATAGATCAATGCAAGGATCTGTCCCCTGTTAAGGAAGATTTTAGCGACATTTTGTGAATCTCCAAGAGGCCTCTGTTGCCATGAAGAAGCACCTTTCTGGTTCTCACCCACCTGCCACACCTTCATTGAACAACTGCTTACAAAGGAGGTCAGTCAAGGTGATTGTGAGAGTCCACGCTCTTTCACCAATGCATGAATATAATCCCAAAACTGTTGGAAAGCTTAGCCTTTAATTTATGTTTCAGAACTTTTTGTCCACTGACTGAAATGTTATGAAGGTGTAGTGGATTGCAGCAGCATATTCAAAGGCCTCATTAATTAAGACTTTTTAAAAGGAAAAATTGTGGATGTTGGCTAAATGCGTGTTACACGACTGTCCCATAGATATTTTGTATTTTGCATATCAAAATTTTTAATCAATCTCTGTGTAATATCTCGATTTTCTTATTTGTTTACTTCTCAGGTGATACCATAATTTTAACTGTAATTACAAGCATCTACTTAGAATCTACTATCTCTGCTTATAAAAAATTACTCTTGTTCCTTCCATCTCTTTGCTATATTTCTGATATGTCTAGTCCTGGTTACCTAAAAATTTATGTAACTTTTTAAAAATTGAAACTTATCCTTCTGATTGATGTTAGTTCTCAAATACATTGCTTTTGATGAACCAGTACATTCAATTTAGTGAATTCTTAAAATAGTCTTCCATCACAGGCAGAAAGGAACAAAAAATGGGGAACTATGTAAACAAAGGACGTGTGTAGGCTGCAGATTAGACTAGCACACTCTTAGTTAGCTTTATTAAAAACTGCTGTGAAGGCCTTCTGAAACAAAGTGCTGGTGTGCGTAGACTGACATAACCTATGTACTTGATCTGTTTTTTTCCTCTTCCTATATGACACATGCTTGCAGGAAAGTAGGAGTTTGTAGAGACAGTGCTCTTCTCAGCAGTGACTTTCCAGTATCTGAAACTTGCTGGATGTTCACTGCTTCAGATACGTGTAACACAGATGGGGTATGTCATATCTTGCTTAATCTGCGCTGGGTGGCTGTGGAGCTTCGTGACTACTTCAGACTTCTGCTTACTTCCTCCTGTGATCTGTTATCGGTCTCCAGCTTTGCTTCGTGGTAGTGAACAGCTGATGTTTCTCTCTTTCTGTGAAATCTTGTCAAAAATATGTGGCACTACTGTTAAGAAGTAAAACAGCAGTGCTGAAGTTAGACTCTTTGAGGGAGGAGATTTTATGCGCTAATCTGAATTTGAAGCTGAAAGAATAAAAATTTTATTTTGTTACTACCAGCAAAAAAAGCTGGATGAACTGTTCTGGTCAAGGGGAAAAGAGCAAAGGGAGCTGTATCAATGAAGCCAGATTTTGAAGTCATAGGAATTTAATTCCCTTCCCCTTCTCTTCCCCTAGTTTCTTTGAATAAAAATAACTATTTGAAGACTTCTGGCTGTGACAATCTTGGGTACAAGTAGAGCCTAAATAGTGAGAACTAATATGTATGTTTTTCCTCCTTCCGATATATTGGGTTTTTATGTAACAAAAGACAGGTAAAATGGACTGTACTTGGCATCTTGGGAATGTTGTTGGCTTTCTCTGATGTTTTCTAGACTCACTTATTTGTAGTTGTTGAATAGCTGTTGCTGGTATATAGCTGATCACAAACTCTTTTCTTCCCCAGAAAAAATCGTCAGTTAGCAGATGTCTTCCTTATTTGTCTGTCTTTATTTTGCTTGGTTTTGCGTGAACAAACAAACGCACAATTACACACACATCTTGTATCTTTGCTATAATAAACATTTTGATGGGTCAGAGAAGTGGTCCTTCTGCCTCAGTAGTCTCTCTCAGTGGCAGTAGAAAAGGCTGGTTATAGAGAAAGCAGAAGTGTAGCCGTAGTCTTCAGTGTCATCAAGTGCATCTTGTGCATCCACAGCTGTCACTATTTTGTAAGCCCCAGGTGTTCTCTCCTCAGCTTTCTACTTTCTAAATGGAACAGTCTACCCTCTTTAATCTCTCCTAGCATGCCAACTATTCTGTCACCTTGATCAGTCCTTCTTTTCTGGACCTCTTCTGATTCAGCAATCACTCTTCTTGAGATTCAAAGACTGGAGTTGCATACAGTACTCAAAATATGAGCAAACTGATTATTTTAGTGATAAAATCATGCTTTATTTCTGTTCTGAACAGCAGTTCTAACCCGCTGTTTCAGCTGTCTCAGTAGGAGCGTGTCTCAGCTAGAAGAGCAATTCATGTGCTTGCTCAGGACAGTGGCAGAAATCTCTAACTTTGCTGAAGAGTCATTTGGTGCCTGTAGTATCTGTACTATAAAATCTGTGTTTTGTAAAAAAAAGCCAAATGTTCTTTGCTTGATCCCTGAATGTCTTCCTTTGTTTCTTTATCCACATGATGGAGCTCCAGAAGGTGAGAGATGATCTTAGGGCACCAAGCCTATAATTGAATACAGTTGTGTACTGAAAGCTCTTGTATACAACATACCAAAACGTGATTTAAAAGGGCTTAGAAGTATCTATGCTTTTTTCTGCATTGCAAGTAGTATTGATGAAAGTACTTTTTTAGTGAAGAAAGGTAAAGACTTGCATTTCTATAGCCTGATTTCTGTAAATATTCTCATAATATGATGCATGTTATTATGAAATTATATAGGTTTATGTGAAATGCACTCTGTCTTTCAGTAACATTTAAACTTCAAAATCAGAGTTCTTTTCCAATGTTTAATAGTGTTCAACACTGCCAGATTTTTTTTCACCATTTTTTGAACAGATAAATACTGGTTTTAAATACTAGGCTTGAAATTGTTCTTATCTGTGAAAAATATTTTAATTGTGTAGACTACTTGTATTTTATACTATGCAGAACATGCTGAATGCTTATCACGATACAAGAAGACAGTGACTGAATTTTAGGGGAGAAAACGATATTAAAGAAGAAAATGAGCAAAAATAATCCTTTTAGGCTACTAATTAAGACAGGAAACCTGTTGGTAATGGATTGTGAAGAAAGAGTAGCAGTGTTTTGCAACATTTTGCACCCTGAAAATACTGTTACAGGGTTTTTCCTGCTTAAGAATTTTGGTATAAACAAGAGCTTAGAAGGAAAGTCAGTAGTATTCTGATCAATGTATAATTTTTCTTATCAGAGATTAAAAAAAACCCAAAACAACCTAAAGTTAGATTTTTCTCAAAGATATCTTACATCACAAATCTGTGGACTCAGAAATCTGTATTTCTTCACTTGCATGTTCTTTTTATCACAAGGAATTGAGCTTTATTCTCAAGCATGCAACTTACTTGAAAGAACTGTTTAGGTTTAACATCTATACATATATATAAATTTGATTGAGACTAGCAGACCTGTGAGATGACACATGCTTAGTAATGCTAAAAGCAGGTTTTTGTAATGAAGTAGTCACTGTTTGAGACTTCTGGTGACTGAGTATCTTGAACTGTCTGTTGGTTTTCTTAGTGCAGCTGATAGAGTGGGAAGGGCGATGCAGGATGTGCTGCCCTGGGACTTCATGTCCATTTCTTGGAAAGTGAAACAGTTGTGGAAACAGTTGTGGAAAGCCAGGGAAATTAAAGGCCTGTGCAGGAAAAGGGGAAGTGTGGCTTGCCAAAGAAAACATGAAACTTCAGAAAACAAACGTAAAAGTGGTGGTCATAGTTACGACAGCAGTGTCTTGTGATCTTCACTCAGTTCTGAAAGGTGCCATGGTCTGACGCTGCTTGCAGCTAGCATGGCTTGCCAAGAAGCACCCCGTCTTTCTCTTCCACAACCGTCTGTATTTGTCTAAGAAATGGCTCTTAAGGTCCTGAACAAGTGTTGGCTCTTTCATTGCAGCTCTCATGCTTACATGCCTTTCTGATCTTTTCTCAGGGGTGTCATGTAAAGAATGAAAACCATGGGGTTTAATTCTTTCTCAGTAATTTTGTGTATTTCTAGATGGAAGAAACTTGACTATGCAAGTCCACAGACAACTTGATCTAGCTTTAAAGCTAGATTGCATTTTGCTACCCTAAAACCACTGAGGTCTCTAGGTTTATTTTAAAAGATAATTTATTGTGAAGTTGGATATTCCTGTTTTACCTGTGCCATGCCATTTTACTGTAAAATGCAACTGTAAATTTGTACATTTATTGATACATTTACAGCTGGAGACACAATCTTATATGCCTCTTCTGAAGGTGAAGAATTTGAATAGAAATTAATTTGCTGCTCTGAGCTGAACTATCACATAAGATGCAATTAGGCATCCTGGTCTCTGGCTTGTGATAGTGTTAGATTTCTCTCAGTTTCTTTGTGCAAATATTTTGCTTTCTTGAATAAGTCCTGTTGTGTTCTTTGCATGTTGTGTACTGCTTTAAAATCAGAAGTTAGTCAACATAATTTTTTCTGGTGTTGAAACTCCGTTTATAAGTCTTTGAAAAAACTTTTAAATTTCAAGATGTTTGCAGTAGAAACTTTATCTATGTCTAGTATATTCTTCTGCAAGTGGAAAAAACTTAAATAACTGAATGCTAATAATTTGACAGGAATTATTTATACACTGATCTTTCTATATGTATAAACCTTTTAAGATTAAGTTGCCATTTCTCTTGGTAAACTAATGTAATCTTAGGGGAAAAAATATGTGGTATATTTAAATGGATAGGTTATATGAACTGAAAATTGGAAGAAAAACATCTTTGTCTTTGTACTGAAATGCACACACCTAGAAAACACAGAGACTCGACTTAGTTTTTTTCATTTTTATATTAAGGAGTTGTTGAATGAGGGACTTAAATTCAAGTATGAGCATTTCCTTGTGAGCCACAACACCTGTATTGGTACTGTCCTCTTTGCAGGGTACAACAGCTTCAGTGGGGCTTTCACACTGCCCCACTCCACAGAAAAGGTGCTTCTGATAACATAGATTCAGGTCCCATTGATTTTCCTGTCCCCTTGTGCCATTACATAGCAATACAATTTCAGCTCCACTGGGTTGAGCACTCCTCTCCACCATGGTTTAGTGTGCAGGAATTCCTGGCCAGCTCCAGGCTGGTATTGAGGATAGGTTCATTTGTACGCCAGTTTATGACCGTGACGAATGCCCTTCAAAATCAGTTTTGCCGCTGGTGTTCCTTTCTGATGCTGAGACATTGAGTAGGTTTGTAGATCATGTATTTAGGCCCCCAGCAGGGTTTTAACTGCTCCCTGGCGTGTTGTAACTGAAGGAGCTGGATTTGTAGGGCATATGGCTGTTAAAGTTTTTTGTCAAGTCGAAATCTTTTCTCTTTTTTTGGGTAGCTCATCACTACTGAGTCAATTAGAACTAGTCACACAATGCTTCCCCTGCTGCCGAATGCACAGAGTGTGCAATAATCTGTGAAATAGCTATGCTGTGTTAAAGTTAGTAATTTAAGCCCAAAAATGCATCCAGCTGATGTAGACACACTCACCCTTTGCCCTATGTCATAAACATTTGAGAGTTCACATACATATCAGAATGGAAATGAGAGATTTAAATAATTTCTGTTTAGAGTTACTCAGCATCTCTGAGAATTAAAAAAGATTTACAAACCAGAAAAGAGAATTTAGATGAGGTGCAATATAGTGTTGTTTTTTGGGGTTTTTTTTTGTTTGTTTGTTTGTTTTTGTAAGGTAAAATGTATTTATTCCCTAAATAGATTTACTAGGGAAATACGTTGTTTTTCAGTAAGTTTCACTCTTATCAGGAACAAAGGAAAAGACTTATCTTGTACTTCTAGTCTAAGGGAGAATATTATTTCACTGATATGTTATGATTACTTTTTATACATTTGATACTTCTGATTTGCTGTAGGTGATTTCTCCTAGGACCTAGGAGGCTCATCGATATTTGTGCCTCAGTCAGGAGTTGCTGTTGGTGCTCTGGGAAAATCCAGCTATGCTTTTAAGGAATGTAATGCACTTCCCTCTTTGTCTCTTTTCAGCTAAGAAATTTTGACTTTTTAGCAGAAGCCATAATTGCATGGGTTTTGTTCTTGAGATGTCAGATTAAGTTCCACATTGATGACAACTAGGTATTATTGCCTGAAGAAGGGTTAGGGAAAGCAAGTTGTACAAAGGCAGTAGAGACACTGAATGAGAAGAAAAGCACTTTGTTTCAAAGAGCTTGCTCAGCCTACTGGATGGGTTTGCTGTTTTAAGTATCATCCATGAAGTCTGAAGCTAGTGGAACTGAGTAGTTGCTGATATATTAAAACTGCATGAGTACTAAATGAAGATAAAATCCAAACACTTTTATCAGTGTGTCTGAAATATATAGTGCAGCATAATTTTTCTCCAATTATATGTATATATGCTATGTAGTAACCCTTTGTGAAAAATGATAAAAAGTGGGTTTTGAGCTGATTTCTGACTAGTATTAGACACATTGAAGGAACCAAAGCATGGAGATAGTTTGTAAAATCAGAAGAATTTTATTTCCTGAAGGTAGATTCTTGTGAATATATTAGTATAGCAAGAGTTATTACCTTGTGTGTAGGGATGGGATATATACACCAGTTTTCATTTGGGACCACCAAAGCTAGACCAATAAACATTTGTCTCAAGACAAATAACCAAGCCCTATCTGAGTCAGAGAATTAGTTAGCTTCATATAGACTAGTAAATAATGGGGAGGAAAGGGATATCTAGAAACAAACACAAAAAAAAAACCCTTACAGTATCTCTAGTAATAAAAAATCATGCTTTAATTATGAATGAACCCAGAATTGTATTTGTGAGGTTCCAGACAGCTTAACAGAATAGCTCTGAGAGAAGTAATATTAATTTAGCTCTTGAAACTTGTACATCATTATTTAGGAATTTTACAGCTAGAGAGAATCTTTTAGAAAAAAATTAAACTTGTTAAATATTAAAACCAAGAAAGTCTTGGATTGTTTATTATGTAGTCACCATGTAGGCAGACATGATTTTCCACCTGTACATGGAAGAACTGGAAGAATTAAGGATTTATTGGACAAAATAGTCAAGTGCATGCAAACATATTTTGGAAGAGGTACCAGAACTCTTGCTGCCCACATGAGAGGTTTAGAGAACTGTGCTTGCTTGTGCTGTCTTACACATAAAGTTGTTCTTTGTATATGAGCGAAAGTGAAAGTCTGTGGATAAAAAAAGCTGCAATTCATATTCCTAGAACTTACCTCTGTTATCATGTTATCATTCTTTAATTTTTTTTTGTTTGTGATGAATTCTACAGTGCTGAAAATGTAATGCACTAGGAAGATTTTTGTGGATTTAGATAATCTTTGAATGAATTGGTTTAATGTAATAAATTTGAAGTAACCACAGTATGGCAATTTTTACAATATGGCTGCATTTGATGGAGTTCAACTGTAATTGCATCTTGAGAGCTACAGCTGCTGTTTTTCATGTATTAATAGAAATTATGAGGAACCAACTAGTAGAAGTACATGCACAGGTGGAAAGTTATATATAAACAGAAAAGCCTTTCTGAGGAGTCACAGCTTCTATTCAAAGAATGGCATTCCAGAAACATTTTGAATGATGAACATAATTTTCATCAATCTTATCTGGATAATATTTTTTTTTAATTATTCTTCAAAAGCATAGTTTGGGAACATGAGTGCTTTTTGAGAGGAAGAATTTCTCCTTACCGATTATATAGGACCATGGATTGAGGTAGCATGAAGAGAGATAACAAAACAAGAAAGAGTAATTTTACCAAACAATAATGTATTTTTTATTATTTGAATGGAAAATAGAGATGTTACTGTAATATTTAGCTCCAAAAGCTAGTTTTTTTAGTTAAAATAGCCAAACATCAAGATACAAATAAGTTATGTTGGTGGTGCTGCTTTACTATGTTTTTGTCTTGATGACATGGTAGCCTCTAGTGTGACTCCTAGCTGTTCATATTAACCTAAGACGTTTACACAGTCACATGAACCATCCATTCCAGCTGGTGAAGCATCTGTCACTTCCTGAACTGCAGTGGAAGCTAGAAAATAGAATTTGTTACGTTTCAATATCAGGGAACGTGTGATCACTGTCTCTAGCAACCAGCAGGCACTGCAGTGTAAATGTGCCTGATGGTGCTCTCAAGTGTTTTCCCCTGAGACCTGTGCATACACGTCCCCTGCTTTTATTTCAGACTTGCAAATGATCTGGATTAGTATTCTTGTGACCCCGTGGTATTTTCTTCACAATTTTTCTTTCCAGTTTTGAAACAATGTAGTAGTGGGCTGGTGGTAAAGACTGTCGTAGTTACAGCCATATATGAGGACAAGAATCTTAATGAAATGAACAATTTATACTGTTAATACCATAAATAAATTGAAACAGTGAAAAGTTGGGTCTAAATATCTGTAGAACAATTGTGTGGTTGAGTTGCCTGGATGAATTTGCAGGAAAAAGATAAAGGATTGATGTAAGTGATCAGCTTGGAATCTACTGTTTGTTAAATAGGATTGCATTTCCTGCCACCAGTGTCAGATGAGCACCCCATATTGACATGAGCTTCACTGGGATTTGTTTGAGTTCAAAACTCCAGATATCTGCAGTGATATGGTTCTTTCTATCCTGGACCATCATGGTCAAACTCAGAGCAAGAGTATGGGGACTGATGGCTCTTAAGCTAGGAGAGAAACCAGCTTCAGTAGTAAGTGCAGTTCTTGGAAGAACAATTAACACTTTTCAAACCCAAGTAGTGGACTCATATTTTACACTGGAAATATTAAGTTGACATCTTGGTTAGTGTAACAGTGGAATCAAAGAGCGAACTCCAGTAGGTGGTGAAGAAGAATCCCTTTATTGGTCTTCTACAACTGCTTTTATAGTCTTTTACTACTATGAGTACGTCATCTACAAAACTTCTTATTGGCTATTAACTAAAAACAACGCACTATTTTCTAGCAAATGTGTGCCCTTGTTTACATCTGGATCTTTCCATTGTTTACATTCCAGTCAGTTCTCCTTCTGGTCCTGTCAGGTCCTCCATCACCTTCTCTTCCATTTTGCTGAAGGGCAAAGCCTTCTTCTTCCAGTCTCTTAAGGGAAAAGTTTCATGTCCCAGAAGTTAAATCCTAATTCAACATCTTCTTGTTCCCCTACAGGTTAGGAAGAATAGTTGAATTGGCTCAAAGCCTATAATAATAGTTCTGTCTTCAACTGTTAAGTTACTTAATATGATTCTTATTTTATCTACACTCTACTTTTTCCTTCCATACTAGATTATTGTAAAAGCAGTGGATAAATAAAAGTGGGAAAATGCAAACCCTCAGCTTAGAATAGGGTGGATTTTTAAACTGAATTTTTTCTCAAAATTGCATCCATAATGCATGGTATCACAAATGACATTGACTGACGTCTTACAGCTTTATTTAAGTATTGTGCAACTGATATAATGATTGACTTTTGACAGATGCTGATTTGCCTTAAATCCTAATAGTCTGTATAACCCCTTAGTAACTGCACTAGTAAGAAAGAGCAAAAGAACATTTCACCTACACTGAAACTGGCATAATTTTTTGGAATGGCTTGTTATTATCTGCCCGTCTTGAAGGCTAAGAACAGTTGTTTAGCACAGTGGTCTGTAAGGATCTTTGAAATAAAATGCAAAATCTTTTTCCGTTTTATATTCAGGCATAAGAAGCCTGGGCCTAAAAATTGATGGAATATGAGTATCGTTCATTATTGTGTCCCAAGAAGTCTCTGGTACTCGGGCTTCTGGCTGTACTGCTTTTTACAGGCAAATGTAATGAATAAGTGGGACGTCAGCACTGTACTCTCATAGCTGCGTGGGTCACACGGGTGCTAGATGGCTCACCGAGTGGTGAATACACAATGACTTAAACATTACCCTGCCTGTTGGTATTGGGGGTGTTGACCGGTACCACTTCTCTTGTTGCCTAGATTTGGAAATTTGGCAATGCATGCCACTTCTATTTCTGCATCTTCAGGTGTTAAAGCAGAACCAGTCCAAAATCTGTCATTTATGTGCCTCATCTGCAGATAAGTCTGCTGCCTCCCTGGGGCCCAGGTTAGAGATGTCACCAGGAAGCTCCCTGGTCTGATACAGCCCTCTGATTACTACCCACTACTGGTCATGCAGGTTGGAAGTGATGAGACTGTGGAGGGAAGTCCAAAAGCAATTGAAAGGGACTTCAGGGCACTGGGGCGATTGATGAGAGGATCAGGAGCACAGGTCGTGTTCTCCTCAATCCCCACAGTGGCAGGGATGAATACTGAGAGGATCAGGAGAACACACCTGATCAACACCTGGCTCAGAGGCTGGTGCCAGAGCTGCAATTTTGGTTTTTTTTGATCATGGGAAGGCTTGTGAGGCACGAGGCCTGCTAGCAACAGGTAGAGTTCACCTGTCTCACAGGGGGGTGAGGATTCTGGCTCGTAAGCTGGCAGAGCTCATCGAGAGGGCTTTAAACTAGGTTCGAAGGGGAAGGGGGAATTACCAGGCCCATTACAGACAAGCCCAGGGGTGGCACGGTGAGGGTAGGAGTGGACTCTACAGCTCAGCTCAAGTGCAATGACACTAGTGCACGCAGTATGAGCAACAAGCAAGAGGTATTTAACTACAGAAAAGCCAGCAACAAATGCCCAGAGCCTGGAAAAAGTTCACAGGCTGGCCTGAGGGTGGCTGGTGGGCAGCACACAGGAGGTCCAGCCTCCTTGGGAGCCCAACTTAAGTGCTTCTATACGAATGCACGTAGTATGGGGAATAAACAAGAGGAGCTGGAGATGTGTGCACACCTGCGGGGTTATGATCTTATTGGCTTTACAGAGACATGGTGGGATGGATCGTACGACTGGAGTGTTGGAATGCAGGGATACAGGCTCTTTAGGAAGGACAGGCAGGGGAGGCGAGGAGGGGGTGTTGCCCTCTGTGTCAAAGACCAGCTGGAGTGCATGGAGCTCTACTTGGGGTCAGATGAGGAGCCAACAGAGAGCTTGTGGGTCAGGATCAAAGGGAGGGCAGGGACAGGGGACATTGTAGTGGGGGTCTGCTACAGGCCACCTGACCAGGGAGAGCAAGAAGACAAGGCCCTCTACAGACAGATAGGAGCAGCCTCACGCTCACAAGCCCTGGTCCTCATGGGGGATTTCAACCACCCTGGTATATGTTGGAAGAACAACACAGCACAGCATAGGCAGGCCAGGAAGTTCCTGGAGTGTGTTGACGACAACTTCCTTCTCCAAGTAGCCAACCAGGAGAGGAGCTATGCTGAACCTTGTTCTCAGCAACAAGGAAGGGCTGGTGGGGAATGTGGAACTCAAGGGCAGCCTGGGATGCAGCAACCATGAGATGGTGGAGTCCAAGATCCTGAGGGCAGTGAGGAGGGTGCACAGCAACCTCACTACCCTGAAATTCAGGAGAGTGGACTTTGGCCTCTTCAGAGACCTCCTTGGAAGAGTCCCATGGGATAAAGCCCAGGAGGGCAGAGGAGCCCAAGAAAGCTGGCTAATATTCAAGGATCACTTCCTTCAGGCTCAGGGGCAATGCATCCCAACAAAGAGGAAGGCAGGCAAAAATGCCAGGAGGCCTGCATGGATAAAGAAGGAAGTCCCGAGCAAACTCAAACTAAAAAAGGAAGCCTACAGGGGGTGAAAGCAAGGACAGGTAGCCTGGGGACAATACAGAGACACTGTCTGCAAAGCCAGAGATCAGGTTAGGAAAGCTAAAGCCCTAACAGAATTAAATATGGCCAAGGATATTAAGGGTAATAAGAAGAACTTCTACAGGTATGTCAGTGATAAAAGGAGGACTAGGGAAAATGTGGGCCCCGTCTGGAAGAAAGCGGGAGACCTAGTGAGCCAGGATGTAGAGAATGCTGAGGTACTTAACGAGTTCTTCACCTCAGTCTTCACTGGCAAGAGCTCGAGCCACACTGCCCAAGTTGCAGAAGGCAAAGGCAGTGACTGGGAGAAGGAAGAACTGCCAGCTGTAGGAGAAGATCAGGTTCGAGACCATTTAAAGCACCTGAAGGTGCACAAGTCCATGGGATCAGATGAGATGCAACCACGGGTCCTGAAGGAACTGGCAGATGAAGTTGCCAAACCACTATCCATCATATTTGAGAAGTCGTGGCACTCTGGTGAATTTCCTGCAGACTGGAAAAGGGGAAACATAACCCCCATTTTTAAAAAAGGAAATAAAGAAGACCCGGAAAACTACAGGCCGGTCAGTCTCACCTCTGTGCCTGGCAAGATCATGGAGCAAATCCTCCTGGAATCTATGCTAAGGCACATGGAAAACAAGCAGGCTATTGACGACAACCAACATGGCTTTACCAAAGGAAAATCATGCCTGATGAATTTGGTGGCCTTCTACGACAGAGCCACGGTGCTGGTGGATAGAGGAAGGGCAACAGACATTATCTACCTGGAGTTGTGCAAAGCTTTTGACACAGTCCCACATGACATCCTTGTCTCTAAGTTGGAGGGACATGGATTTGACGGAAGGACCACTCGCTGGATAAGGAACTGGCTAGATAGCTGTACTCAAAGAGTGTTGGTCAATGGCTCAATGTCCAAGTGGAGACCAGTGACAAGTGGTGTTCCACAGGGGTCAGTACCAGGACCAGTGTTGTTTAACATCTTTGTTGGAGACATGGTCAGTGGGATGGAGTGAACCCTCAGCTAGTGTGCTGATGACTCCAAGCTGTGTGGTGTGGTGGACATGCTGGAGGGAAGGGATGCCATCCAGAGGGACCTTGACAGGCTGGAGAGGTGGGCCCATGCAAACCTCATAAAATTTAACAACAAGGCCAAGTGCAAGGTCCTGCACGTGGGTCAAGGCAATCCCAAGCACAAATACAGGCTGGGCAGAGAATGGATAGAGAGCAGCTCTGAGGAGAAGGACTTGGAGGCATTGGTGGATGAGAAGCTCAACATGAGCTGGCAATGTGCGCTTGTAGCCCAGAAAGCCAACCGTGTCCTTGGCTGCATCAAGAGAAGCATTAGCAGCAGGACAAGGGAGGTGATTCTCCCCGTCTACTCTGCTCTCGTGAGACCCCACCTGGAGTACTGTGTTCAGATGTGGGGCCCCCAACATAAAGAAGACATGGACCTGTTGGAGTGAGTCCAGAGGAGAGCCACAAAATTAATCAGAGAGCTGGAGCACCTCCCCTATGAGGACAGACTGAGAGAGTTGGGGTTGTTCAGCCTGGAGAAGAGAAGGCTCCGTGGAGACTTAATAGCAGCCTTCCAGTACCTGAAGGGAGCCTACAGGAGAGATGGGGAGGCACTCTTTATCAGGGAGTGTAGTGAGAGGACAAGGGGTAACAGGTATAAGCTAAAAGAAGGTAAATTTAGACTAGACATTAGGAAGAAATTTTTCACTATGAGGGTGGTGAGACACTGGAACAGGTTGCCCAGGGAGGTTGTGGATGCCCCATCCCTGGAGGTGTTCAAGGCCAGGCTGGATGAGGCTTTGAGCAACCTGGTCTATTGGAGGGTGTCCCTGTCCATGGCAGGGGGGTTGGAACTTGATGATCTTTAAGGTCGTTTTCAACCAAAACCATTCTATGATTCTATGATTCTATGTTTCTGTATGCTTTTAGGCATGCCTGCTCTGGCAAAACTAAATTCATAATGCTGTAGACATACTGATATTGTCATAGATGATAATGTTAGTTATCTGGGAAAGTCTCAGAGTAAAATAGATCCATTTTGTATGGGATTGTAGCCACTAAGTGTGAAAAATGTTGGTGATGTGTATTACAAGCTGGTGAGGGAGAAAACATGTTATCTAATGTATGGACTCCTTAGCCAGCTGGTTGAAGGTATATGGATGCGTTTTCCTCTGACAATTTTGCATTTGTTACTTGTATATATAATTACTGTCTGTGATGGGTTTGCCCTTGGCTGGGGGCCAACACACGCACAACCACTCACCCAACCACCCTCTCCCCCCAACGAAGGATAAGGGAGAGAATTAAAGGGATAAAGGGAAAAAAGGACTCGTGGGTTGAGATAAGAACAATTTAATAACTAAACTACAATAATATTGAAAATAATACTATATACAAATATACAAATGAGTGATACACAGTGATACTGCCCCCTAGCCGATGACCACGGCTCATCCTGTTTCCGACTAACGATCCCGGAGCAGGGAGAGTCCTGAAACGGCACTCATGGAACAGAGATAGCAGTCCGAGCACCCCAGACTGAGAGCTGACCGGGGTCGGGGGCGAAGACCTTGGGAGATCGACCACCTGGAGTGAGATGACCCAGAGCAAAAGAGATCTGGAACCAAAAGGGCCGATCTTCCAGAGGGTCCTCACATATACATTGGGCATGACGTGTATGTTATGGAATAGATTATTGGCCTCTTTGGGTCTCAATCCCGAACCTAAAATCAAATCCTAGACTAGTATCTGGGGCTGTGCTCCCTCCCAACTTCTCCTGTTTGCAGACAGACAGAGAAGCTGAAAGACCTTGGCAGCCACATAAACATCACTTTTTATCAGCTTTCTTCTGAGCACAAATCCAAAACACAGCCTCTTGCTAGTTGTTATGAAGAAAGTTAGCTGTTTCTGCTTAACCCAGGACACTGTCCTATGATTGAAAGAGAACATTTATTTCCTTAATTTTTTCAGTTTATTTCTTCATGCATTTCAGAGAACAGCACTGTGTAACAAAAGACATGCTTCTTTCCAAGATCATCTAGTCTAAAGAAGCAAAAGTAAAGTCAAGACACTGCAGGCACTGATGAGATACGAAAGAAAAGAGGGGAAAGCATGCAGTTGCTTTATGCTGCATGCCCCCACTAAAATTCTTTTAATTGTATTCAGGGATAACCAAAGCATTATTAATGTATCCAACCTTAGCTTTACCCTGTATCCTTATCCACAAGCAATTCTATTAGAAGTAAACTCTAAGATAGCAGTTTTCAAAGTGGCTATTTAAAAAGACCAAGGTCTCTGGGTTTTGGTACATTAAAGCAGATAAGCAGTACAACATGATTGACACTAAGTTTTGGCTGAGTGGCTTGGTCCGTGTTTACAGCATAGACAAAGTAAGACTTGGAATTTAATGACAAATTTGAGTGCAAACAATTTATCTTCACTCATTCCTTGAAGATTCATTGTAATGGAAACTAGGAAAAACTCCTTCCTGGGGATATCTCAAGATAAACAGAAACAGTTGTCTGGACTTCAGATCCCAAAGAATCAATTATCTCACCGCAACATGAAAACCTATTGCCCCTTCCTGCTTAATCTCAGTTGATTTTTTAAATTGAAACTTTCCAATATTGTTTTTGGCCCTTTTTATGCCTCACTTGTCACTTCTTAGTTCCATTTGCAGAGCACAGCAGTACCATTAGTGTCAAAGAACTCTTTTCCTTTGGTTGCTGAAATAAATTATTTTGTAGCCAAAGCTAGAGCATGACATTTAACCTCAGTTAAAGCTTCAGCTGCAATAAAAAGGAATTGTACATAAATCTTTAGATTAGAGCATATATGTAGTGCAAAACCTATTTAATCTACAGCCATCAAATCAAGGATTTTGTTTCTAATGAGATGACAGATTATTAGTGTACTGTGAGGTTTGTATTATGATGGGTAAGAGGTGCTTATTGACTAGAAGCTTGCGGCTCATTACTAAATATTTTCATTATCAATTAAATTTAAATGGTGTATCATTACAGTTCTGTTTTTATTTCATTGAACATTCTGTGCAGGCACTTGTGCATCTATTTCCTTTCTGATGAAAACACAGTTATGTGTTATGCAGCAAATGTCTAGAGTACTAGAAAAGCATGTCAAATTACTTAAGTAGTTAGTATTCCAGCATTTTGAATTATGTATTCCCAGGCAACAACGGCAGAAGACATCTTAAAGACATCTCATTAAAAACTCAAGTAAAACCTAATCAATGATCTGAGCATTTACAGTATCAGGAGAGAACAGCATGTGGTGCTCGACCTTTAACCAAGCTCTTCATGTTCATTTGCATTTCAAGTGTGGAACTGCAGCATGCTTTTCTCAATAGAATATGTGTTTCCAGGTATTGGGCCTCTATCAACAAATGTCACCTCACACTAACAGGTGTTTCTACCTAACTAGAACAACTTTTTATTAGGGTAGGAGCCGAAGAGTTTTCATTTTTCTCTATTACAGATCGAAAGAAAATGGTGTTTTCTAGAAGGATGGAGGGTAACTAGGGATGCTCCTGTTTCATATATTTTGGAACCACAAAATTGTTTAGTTTGGGAATTATATGGTTGAAACTTGCATTAAAATTAGGGTCAACTTTGGAAGTTTAGTCAGATTACTTATGACCATGAAGTTTGCTCTCAGCGGCCTCATTTTCAGACAAACTGTTAACATCCACACATTAAAGGAATTTTGAAATGGTGGTATTAGAGGAATCTGGGATACCACGTAACATTGTGTGAGAATAATGACACAAACAAAATAAATAAATATTTTGTCCTAACGTGGTCTTTTGTATTGGATGAGTGGATTTCATGAGGATTACTAGTACGGATGCTTAGTGAGGGAAAGAGGCTGTATAAACTGTGAAAGTTGCTGCTTATGTAGAGTTCCTTTTTAAAGTTCTTTCTCTGTTTCAATTTTATGTCCTGGAGAGAAGGCCGGCAATAATATGTTTTGTGATTAGAGTCTGTCAGATTTTTATGTTATGAAAGACCAACTTTATGAGGTGAGATTAGAGACTGATCCAGCCTGGAGAGATTTTGGAGACAATATCGGGACAAATGAAGCCTATGGGACAATTCCTCACTGTGGTCTCTAAACACCAATTGTCTGCAGCTTAGGAATTTCTTTATATGTATAATAATTTAAGGAATTTTCATGTAATATTTTTGAAATTTAGTGCTAAATGTGAGATTTCTGTATGCATCTCTGATAGACTTAAATTTCCACTTGTGTATGCAATTAGGTTACCTTTGTGGTATTCTTGTACTTCAAAATGGCAATAAAATACCTCAATTTTTAATTAAGTTTTTTTGAAGTGGGTGTTTAAAGCTGTACTATCTTCTTTTATTCTCCAAAAAACCCCCAAAACTCTTTTAAAATGGCTATTTACTGACAGAATTTTTTTTTAAAGAGTCACTTCTAGTAAGTTTTAGTAGGTATGTGTCCCTCGTTAGTTTCCTGAGATGTTCAAAACCTCTCTTGACAAAGAGGGAAAGGAGTAAATGCCAGGAGCTACCCCATTCATGAGACTGTTTTTAGTGTCTTAAATTGCAAGGAATTGACCTCTGTATGTGAGGCAAGATCTGCCTCTTTGAATGTAGACAGGCTGCTAAGTATGCCAAAATAGTGATAAATTGATCCTTGTAGTAAGGTTTGGGGGG